>CM069532.1:80479687-80969687 GCA_035773235.1 Eospalax fontanierii | reverse complement strand
CCCATCTGCTATGGCAACTTTGTGCAAGCCATGCAAACCTCAAGGGCCTATGGTGACCCTTTCTCCACCCGTGTCTGGCAACTCAGGCAGTATTGTGGGCAGGGCGGGTCCACAGGGACTACTTCCCTGTTCATACTGATCAGATCCCTGCTGCTGTAATGTAAACCTCAGTCCTGAATCCCCAGTTCCTGGGCTCGTGTTGGTAGGACCAGCCAGCCAGACCCAAATTTAAGTTTGGCTTGCTTTGTCCCCGCACCTGAAACCCACTCCTCATGCAACCCAAGTCTTCTCAGATTCTCTGAAAATGAAGTAGTTCCTCTGGTGTGGGAGGGTCTGGGGCTCCCTGCCTAGCTTTGGCCTCGGTCCTCAGGGACATGTGGGGAAACAGAGGAAAATGGTGGGAGAATCTTTGGCCTTGTGGAAGCTCAGCTCTTCTTTCCTTGCTTGTTTGGGAAGGACACAGGAATGGCAGAAGAAGGTCCAGACTTAGTATGCACACACCAAGCCCCCTGCTTCCCAGACATTTGTTGGCTGGAATAAGCTGACGGCCATTGCTCACCAGCTCAATATCGCCACTGGTGCTAGGCTTTCTTGTGATTTTTCTCAACTCCTTGTGTCAGCCACAGCTCTGGGCGAGGGTTTGGAGCCATGTTATTCACTCCCTGGTGGGGTCAGCCTGCCACTATCAACAACCACTCCAGCTT
Organism: Eospalax fontanierii; assembly: GCA_035773235.1. NCBI lineage: Eukaryota > Metazoa > Chordata > Mammalia > Rodentia > Spalacidae > Eospalax > Eospalax fontanierii. The sequence goes on along the minus strand of CM069532.1, from coordinate 80,968,983 downwards.
TCTCCTCTGGATCTCTGGTGCTGTCCAGAGACCCATGGTGAACCCTGGAGCCCAGGCACCAGGAAGCAGGTCAGTAACCAATTCCTCCATGGTCTCTGCTTCAGTTCCTTCCTCCAGATTCCTGCCTTAAGTTCCTGATGTGGTTTCCCTTGATTGTTGGATTGTAACCTGTAAGCCAAATACACCCTTTCCTCCTCTCAGTTGCTTTTAGTGATAGTGTTTATCACAGCGACAGAGAAACAAACTAGGACCCTTGGGGAGGAGGTACACTCTGATGGTGGGTGGATATATGGCTTATGAGACCTAGCTCTGTTGTGAGACTTCCCTTGGAAAAGATGCTGCATCTCACGTCCAGTGGGCAGCCTGCCAGGCTAGAGCCACACTTCAACAGACAAGAAGCTGATGCTTTGATGGGCACCTCTCCAAAGCCTGCCTTTTGGCTTTTGTTTTTTTCAGAGGGGATTTGTTTGTTTGTTTGTTTGTTTGTTGAGACATGGTCTCACTATGTAGCCTGGTTGGCCTGGAACTTGTTATGTAGACCAGGCTGGCCTCAAACTCACAAAGATTTGCCTGCCTTTGCCTCCTGAGTGCTGGAATTAAAGGCGTGCACCACAAGACCAATCTTTTGTTTTTTATGGTTTTAAATAGTGTCCAAGCTAGTATAGAACTTCCTGTGCAGCCCAGGTTTGCCTGAAACTTGGTCTTTTCTTGCCTTAGCCTCCAAGTATTCAGCATGCACCTCTAAGATTAGCTTAAGATCACTTTCCTGTCTTTTGTGATGATAAGAATTGAATATAGGGTCTCGTGAATGTTTGGCAAGTGTTCCACTACTGAGCTAAATCCCCAGCCCCTTTAAAAAGCTTTTTATCTCAAGGTAGGGTCTCTATAAGTTGACCAGGCTGGTCTTGAACTTTCAGTCTACCTGCTTCAGCCTCTTGAGCAGCCTCTTCACCTCATTACAGGTCTGTGTCACAAGGCCCAGCAGTGGCTCTGTCTTGATGGTGGCGCCTCTGGAGTGAGGAGACATGCTTTTTTGGCTTTAGATCAAGTGCTGCGCACCTGGAATAAAGGTACCTCCCCAGGAGCAGCTCCAGAGATCTGGAGCCTTTCCTGAGGGAGGTGAGGGGAAGGAAATCTGAGTGAAAGTCCTTGGGAAGTGAAACCAGAAAAGCAGTGTGGGTGGGAGAAGGCAGGGAGGAGCAGGACCAGTGATTATAAAAGCACTAGTTGAGTCCGCTCTAGTGCAGGGCTGGGCAGGGCTGGGCAGGGCTGGAAACCCTTACGCTCACCAGCAGTTTTCCAGCTGCTCCAGGGGACTTTCTTTTTTCTTTTTCTTTTCTGTCTTTAATTTTTTTTGTCCCTTTGTTTCTAGAGAGGGTTTCATTATGTAGCTCCAGCTGCCCTAGAAGTCACTATGTAGACCAGACTAGTCTCGAACTCACAGAGATCCACCTGCTTCTGCCTCCTGAGTGCTGGGAGTAAAGGTGTACATACATCATCATGCACTGTTCTTTATTTAATTTTTAAAAATGATTTGTATGTGTGCAGTATATCCATGTTCACGTGTGTGTACCTGTGTGAGGGTGTGTGGGTACGTAAGTGTTCATGCATGTAGAGGCCAGATGTCGACATCAGGTGTCTTCCTCAATCTGTTTTTACTGGAGGGTACAGACTCCTGGCAGGTGAGGGTTCATTCCTCCAGGAAGGCTTCCAGGGCTAGTGCACAGCCTCCAACAGTAAGACAACGCTGGTGAATGCGGCTGCGCTGCTGGACCGTCTTCTGCTCTGTGGCTGTGGCAGCCTGACAGCAGGTTTGAAGAGTCAGTGGAGTGAACCTAACTGAAAGGGTGAGTGGATCCATCCAACTTATGTTTTGAGACAGGGTCTCTCACTGAACCCGGAGTTCCAATTCAGCTTGATTGGCTGGCAGCAAGTCCCAGAAATCCTCCTGTCTGCATTCCTGGGGCAGGGATTACAGCCATGCATTGCAGCATTCTGCTTTCTATGCGTGTGCAGGATCTGAACTCAGGTTCTCATGCTTACATGGCAAGCACTTTACCGATCAAGCCATCTCCCGAGCCCCCTTTTAAATATATTTTATTGTTTTGTGCATGAGTGTATTAACCTGCATGAATTTAAATGCACCCATGTCGTGCAACGCCTGTGGAGGTCAGAAGAGGGCATAGGGTTCCTCTGGAACTGGAGTTATAGGCAGTTGTTAGCCACCATGTGAGCGCTGAGAACCAAACCGGGGTCCTCTGTAAGAGCAGCCAGTGCTCTTAACCACTGAGCCATCTCTCCAGCCCCGTCCTGAGCCCTTTTTTGAGACATGATCTCATTATATAACCTGGGCAGTGTTGAAACTATGTAATCCAGATAGTCTCAAATCCATGGTCTTTCCAGGAGACTTTCAAAAGATTTTTGTTGTTTGTTTTTTTTGAGAGGAGGCGAAGAGATACCAGGATCTAACCGAAGGCCTTGCATTTGTTAGGAAAGCACTCTGCTGTCTCCCCTAGGAGGCTGGAACTTACACTGTTAGATCTATGTTCACAGGCCAAGCTGGTCCCAGGGCCTGAGGGTGTTGATGGGAGCGGGAGTACCAGGAGACGGTGAACACAAAAGTCAGGCTCTGAGCCTGCAGTGGTGTCCTGGCAGCATCTACAGGGGCCCACCTTGCACCCACTGATCCACCCACCCCTCATGTTAGGTTCATGCCACTGAGTCTTCAAACTGTGGCTGCCAGGATGTCTAGAAAAAGAAAAGACCTTTGTAAGAGGGGCTTCGAGAGGCTGCCACAGCGGCGGAGAAGATGGTCCAGCACCGCAGCCGCATGCACTGTCTCAGGCCCAGTTCTTACTGTTGGCAGCTTGTACCTGGGCCCCAGACCCCTGCCTGGAGGAGTGAGCCCTGACCTTCTGGGGACCCCTTCCCAACCTGCAGGTCAGTTGTACCAGGTGACGGTGATGCTTGTCTTGGACTAGGCCAACTGGATGTCAACTGCCTGGGCATGACTGACTCACGGTTGTGGAGGCAGATTTTTCTGGAGTCATCAAAACAAAGGATCCAGAGACAGGGGCTCAAAGCAACAGAAATGTTCTTCCTCAGTTCTCAGGGCCCGCAGCCCGAACTGAAGGTGAGTGGGGGGTGCTTACCTTTCATCCTTCCTCTGATGCTTATTTCCAAACCTGAGGCCTTGCTCAAGGCTGCGGTCCTCCTGGCTATTTCCACGCAGAGTCACTTCTCCCCAGTGTGTCTCCTGGATTCACATGGCATTCCCTCCCAAGGACCAGGTCACATTGGATGAGGCCTATCTTGATGACCTCAACTTGATGACATCTGCAAAAAAAAAAAAAATCGGTTTCCAAATAAGATCATACTCACAGGTCTTAGGAGCTGAATGTAGCTTTTAGGGCAGAGTTCAATCCACAGCAGCAGGAGGCCCAGGCACAGACAGTGAGACAGGAGATTTTTTTAGAACTTCTGGGTGAAAGGCTGATGGGCACCCTACACCTGGGTCAGCCTAGTCCTGTGGGTCACTCACCAGGCTGCAGGCTGGCTCAAGGTCCTTGGGCACTCGTTCCCCTCCCCTTCCCTCTCCTTGCCTCCCCTGCAGGCTGCCCATACCAAGCTGCCTCTTTTGTTTTCCTCTTTTAGCCTTTTTTGAATTGGTTTTCTGTGACTGGCCAAAGCCTAGATTCTGCCTGACACCCCAGGGCCACAGCATGTGGTCAGCCGCTTGTCCTACAACACCCTACCATGTGAGCTAAAGCATTGACCACTGCCCCAGCTGGAGGTGAGCCTCTTAGACTCAGCTCCCCAAACATTCTAGGCTTTTCAGTCACAAGGTTCATGTACTGCTAAATGCTCTCTACTGTGTTTTCTTTCCTAGAAAGCTTTGTATCTTGCAAAGAAAACCTAAGACTTGCCTTGATATACATCCTCAGGCTCCTGCTCAAGTCAGCCCTGCTGACTTGTCACTCCTTCCTCCAGGGTCTCAGAGCCCCTGTGAGAGAAGCCTCATGCACGACAGTTATTGTACCATCCATCCCTGAGCCACCATCCCAGACTCCTGACCCCGCTGGCTACCTCACCCTCCTCGACTAGCAGGCACCCCAAGCCAGCTGCTGTTCAATGACTCCATGGTCACATAAGTGTGGGGAAGCTAGTCTACCTACATCACCTCTGATAGGCTGACTTCAGTCAGTGTCTGAAGTACCAGAACCATCTACTCCTGAGAATCACTCCGACCAGGACCAGTTTGTGCTGCATTGCAGACTTGTCATGGCCTGTGTTCCTTTCTATAGTCTGGAACCATCTGCACCTCCCCCAAGGCTCAGCACGCAGTGAGGCCTTGTGAGTGTCATTGTGCTTGTGGCTGCTTGCCCTAGTGACGGGGCTGTGATGGGAGCAGGGGAGGTCTATGTTGGGGGACCTCTGAGTGCCACAGTTTCGAATGTGCAAAGGAAGGGCCTTTAAACATATTTAAGGAGAGGTGCCTGTGTGACAGCCCAGGACCAGTGCTAAGGAGAGGCTCCAAGTCACACAGATAGGGCTCTTGTGAGCCAGGTGCCACAGTTTAGATGTTCTGGTATCTGGGCACTGTGGAGCCAGCACTGCTCCCTCCTGGTCATCCCCTCAGTCACCTGCAGTGACAGAGGAAAGGGCTGTGTGGCCACTTAACTGCCAGGATTTATGGAACGTGGCCAGCAGGACTCTTAAGGCAGAGTTGGGGTGACAGGGCTGGAGGGTGTGCTGGGAAGGTTGTCCGTCCCTATCCAGGAGGAGCCAGCTCAGCACAGGACCTAGTCTAGGGCAAATGGGAAAGGTAGAGGCTGTATCAATAGACCCCAGAACTTCATGGGACCTGGGCCTCTACTTCTATCCCAGGCCTGGGTAAACACAGAGAGGCTGGTACAGAAATTTGACCTGGTTCTGCCATGAGAACAGCAAGACAAACTAGGAGCCAGGTATGAAGGGCAGGATCACCCTAACTCTTCTTAGCCACAGAGGCCCGAGAATGGATAGGGAGAAGGCAGGGGGCATTCTAGGCTAAACACTGTCTGAGCAAAGGCCCAGAGGATGGGGCAACTGTTACCAGAAACTCTATGGTCCCCCTTAAGAAAGCAAGATGGTCAGGAGGGGGCAACACCTGCATGCCAGGCATGGGCAGGCCTGTGCTGGGACTCAACCTTCCTGCCTACGTAGGCTTCAGGTAGGAACCTACACACTAGGTGCTGGGCCTGGGATAAGGGGTGAGCACAGAGAACAGGCAGGACAGGGTGGGCCATCCTAGGGTGTGAGACAAGCCCTCCCGGGAGAGGCGTCCACCAACCATCCACCCACAGTGCGTCTGTGGCCTGCCCCGGCCTGTTGGCCTGCCCACCTCGCCCAACATTTTCCATGGAAAGTTCCCAGGGCAACAGCAATACAAACCCATGACAAAGATGAACCCAGGCAGGGGCGGGTCTGGGGGTCACTGGCTGGGGCAGGTGGATGGGGCAGGTCCCCATCCTTGCTTCAGGTCCCAGGGACTCCCAGATAATCTCTGTCAGCAGTGAAGGGGCAGCGGGGCTGAGGAAGGAAGAGGGCTCTTGACTTCTCTGCTGAGGGCAAAGTCTACATCTTTGTAGAAGAAGCTATGATGAATGGGTAGAAGGTGGGTGGATGGGCTAATACTGGCATCCACAGCCCAAAACATACCACGCACCCACAGAGAACCCAGGAGCATGCACATGTTCCCACCTCTTCTGTCCACTGGGAATTCCAGGCAGGAGGAAGGGCCAGTTCATTCCAGCCCAGATATGGGAAGATGTGGCAGGTATGAGGTTACTGGAAACAGAGTCAACCATTCTGGAGTGCCCGGAACTCTTGGGTAGGGGGTGTCTTGAGTCCACAGGAGGAGTGGCCAGAGGGTGGGACAGGTAGCAAGGGCCGTGTGAGTGGGAGAGGGTCAGCTCAGGGATCCCTGGGAGTGGCGTGGCTATGGAAAATTCCTGTGATTCTCTAGCTACCCCCCCGCCCCAGTGTGTGTGATGCCCTCATTTCCTATAATTCCCAGCCACCCCCAGGGCCAGCCTGGCACCCTTTGTAGCAGCCCCTTCTTTGTCTTACCACCCAGAAGGAACCTCAGGCCCAAAGCAGTGTGGGTGGTCTGTCCAGGGCCTGAGTGGGAAGTGAGCTCCCTGAAATCTACCCCTGTGCAGAGAACTGAGGGGTTGGGGCCAGAAGCTCTAGCTCCAAGCTCCTTCCCCTCCTCAGGCCCTCCCCCACCCACATGACTGCGGATGGGTACCCATTTCCCAGGAAACATGTAAGAAGGAAAATACTGGGCCAGACTGGCTGCAGTGTTGGCTGGAGCTTGTGGCGCAGCGGCTGGAGAGAAGTAGGATGCAGGGAGTTGGACAGAGGTGAGAGCTGGGTCTCTCCAGCTCCACATGCCCACTGAGGTCTACACAGGCTGTGTCTAGCAGCAGAGATCTCAGGTGGTAAGTACCAGGGTGCGTCCTCAGCACCAGCCTGTGCAAGAGTGAGGGCAGGTGGGCCTGCACAACCTCTAGTCCTAAGTTGGGTCCTCCTGCCCCTGTAGGACTGCCCTTGGTGTCCTGATCGGCACACCATCTACCATGGGAAACCCTGCTTCAAGGCTGGGCTGTCTGGGGGAGAAGAGGAACCGCTCACAAGCTGTCCCCAGGATTGGAGGGGACACCTGTGCATCCATAGCACCCCAGGACCCACTTCCTCAAGTGATTTCCTGGTGGTGCTCCCACGATGTCCAGGTGACAGAGGTGACAGAGATAGTGGTGACAGAGGCCATGGAGGTAGGGCCCTGCAAGCAAGGAGGGAATTCAGCCCAGGTGAGGCAGGACAGCTCAGGGATGTGCAGAGTCCAGGTAGAGGCCAAATGGGTTGAGTGCCTCTCTCTTGCAGGCACCTCCTGCACCTCTGGACAGCCTATGCAGCTGGCTGGAGGGCATGGAGGAGCTGCAGGCCTCCCAGGGATCCTTTGCCGCTGATGCCACTTTAGCTGCTTCCCAGCTGCGGGAACAAGAGGTACAGGCCAAGGGACAGCGGGAGCTCTTTATCTCTAGCCTCAGGTCAGCTACCGGCAATGATGGTACCTATCACATGCTTGATCACAATAGAGCTGACCCCCAGGGTGAGCTGAACATACACACCTGTCAATGTTCCCAGGGCCAGTGATGCCACCCTCTCACCCATTAAGAGGGGCAGTGGTAGGAGGATGAGCAGGGGCTGCCAGAACCTGCACCAGCCCTTTGACATCATGGCCCGCAGCTGCTCCTGCGCCTGCTGAGAGAGCGGGCACCACATGTGGAGCCAAGGCTACAGGAGGTTGGGAGCCCAGCAGAGCTGTGCACACAGTGGTACCGCCTGGTACGACAGGCAGAAGCCAGGTGAGGCCACTGATGGGGGACAGGAGGACCCCAGGGCAGAATGGACACAGCCAACCACTCCTCCATCTTCATCTCCAGGTGGGGGCTCTTAGAGTGGCTTGTCCCAACACACAGAGTTTTGAAAGGGCCTGTGAGGCTCTGCTGATGCAGCTGAGCCCAGGTGAGCAGCTACTGGCTGAGCTGCAGTTGAAGCCCGGGTACCTTGCGGGATCCTGGCAGTGCCTGCAGGTATGGCCTGGGCTTGGGGTGGGAGCCTGTGGGATGCCACAGTCAGCAGCTTGTGTTTGTTCACAGCACATGTGTGAGGGGGCTACAGCGCGTGCTGAGGACCTGGAAAGGGTTTTGGAGACTGGCCGAAAGCTGGCAGAATTGCTCACAGGTAAGTGGACCTCAGCACAACCACTCGGTTGGCCAGTCAGCCCAGCCAAGATGTGCTTGGCTCAGAAAAGTCTACCCCTGACCCCTCATCTACCCCAGGGCAGACAGCTGTGCCATTTCCCAGGTGCATGTCCTGCACCCTGAGTCTAAGCTACTGGTTCCCACAGACCCTAGACCTCATCCATGTCACTGGTCCTGCCATTCCCCTGCAGCGCTCATGCTCCCTCCCTGGACTCTTGACTCTGGCTACAGAAGACGAAGCTCAGCTGGTGCGGAGACAGCTGGATCAGTTCCAGGAACGTGTGAGACTGACTGAGTCCCAAGTGGCTTTTGTCCAGGAGAAGCTGCTATATTCTCTAAGGACAGGATCCCTCAAACCCTCAACCCCAGCAGGCCTGGAGGCTTACCTTGACCAGGAAGGGTCAACCTCAGCACATCCAAGGCTCAAGGACCAGAAGCAGGTGACTGTACACCCTTGACCCTTCCCAGAGGAAAGGCCCCCAATTTACCCAATGTCCTCTGAGGAGTCTGCACACTGTGCCAGAAACCTGGGATGTCTGGGAGTGCATACCAAGGGCTTTCTGTCCCTGGCCAGGGCTGTGTGGGACAATGCTGGTTTCCCCCACCACACACACAGCTGAGTATCCAGCTAGCTCAGCTGGCACAATGGGCAGAGACTCCTAGCCAGGCAGCAGTACCCACAGTGACCATCTGGTCACTGAGTCATCAGGTATCCCAGGGCCTCAGGGTGTGGGTAACTGGAGGCTTTGGGGATGATAGGCAAAGACAGAGAGCAGTCAAGTCCAACAGCAGGATTGGGCCCAGGTGCAAGGTAAGGTAGGGTGAATGTGAGGGTTTTGTCAAAGGCTGGGCTCTCAGATGGACCCATCTCTTCCCAGCTCTGCTTCAGGCCGAGGTAGAGTCCCAGGAAGTGCACTGGTCAGAGGCTCAAGAGCAAGACACTGGAAGGTGTCACACAGAGTTCCCTGGAGGGGTGTCCACAGGGGGAAGTGTCCACAGGGGGGAACTGTCCACAGGGGGGAGGTGTGCACAGGGGGGAGGTGTGCACAGGGGGGAGGTGTCCACAGGGGGGAGGTGTGCACAGGGGGGAGGTGTCCACAGAGGGGAGGTGTCCACAGGGGGGAACTGTCCACAGAGGGGAGGTGTGCACAGGGGGGAGGTGTCCACAGGGGGAACTGTCCACAGGGGGGAGGTGTGCACAGGGGGGAGGTGTGCACAGGGGGGAGGTGTGCACAGAGGGGAGGTGTGCACAGGGGGGAACTGTCCACAGGGGGGAGGTGTGCACGGGGGGGGGGGTGTGCACAGAGGGGAGGTGTGCACAGGGGGGAGGTGTGCACAGGGGGAAGGTGTGCACAGGGGGGAGGTGTGCACAGGGGGGAGGTGTCCACAGAGGGGAGGTGTGCACAGGGGGGAGGTGTGCACAGGGGGGAGGTGTGCACAGGGGGGAGGTGTGCACAGGGGGGAGGTGTCCACAGAGGGGAGGTGTCCACAGGGGGGAAGTGTCCACAGGGGGGAGGTGTCCACAGGGGGGAACTGTGCACAGGGGGGAGGTGTGCACAGGGGGGAACTGTCCACAGGGGGGAGGTGTGCACAGGGGGGAGGTGTGCTGGAAAACTTGGAGGCTCTGGGGCTGAGCTGCTGTTTGCTGGTAGGTGGGGCTGAGGCAGAGAGTGCTAAGTAGAGAGCATGTCATCAGGGAAGGGAAGTGGGGGCAGCAGGCAGAGTCGGCTAAGTGGTCACCAGTGATGACTTAATGCTGAGCAGCCAGTTTCTGGCACCCGCAAGTCCCTAAGACTTGCCCACTGTTCTTCAGGTAGGGGCAGAGCTGAAAGTTAGGCCAGCTCTTCTTTGGACAACACTGTTCAGCCTCAAGTCTATCTGGGGTAGGAAGGACTGGAGTACCTGGAATACCTTTTCCAGCAAGCAGAGTCCCTAACTGAGGTCACAGTATTGCTGGGAGTGACTGCCGTTTATGATCAGCTGGGAAGAAAATATATGTTACAAGCAGGATAGAATTTTACTTCTGAACTACAGGCTGCAACAGCCCAGCAGCTGATGCACTTGAGGCTGTGCCTAGCTTTGGCCCTTTTTCTTGCAAAGTGGGAGCGAGGAAGCTTTCTTGAAGTTTGTCCCCTACTTGGAAGCTCCAGACTCTCTCACATGCTCCTGGGTTTCTTTCTCATCCTTGAGACTGTATTGCTCTTCTGGGTTGTAACCAGTTACCACTGACAGGGAAGTTAAAACTGGTCACATAGCTGACTGGACGATCTGGGGGCTGAAAGTTTGGAAGGAGTGTGTACAGGGCTCCCTAGAGCTACAAAGAAGGGTCTGACCCCCTTCTTCCTTGCGTTGTAGACAGTGTCTTCTTTCTGTGCTCTCTGTGAAGTTTATGTCCAAATCCCACCCCCCTTTCGTGTGTTTGTGTTACACACGTGTGTGGAGGCCAGAAGCGGACATTCAGCATCTTTAGTCCCTCTCCATCTTATTTCTTAAAGATTCATTTTACTCTTAATTATGTGTGTGTGTATGTGCACACCCATGTTTGTAGGTGCCTACAGAGGCCAGAAAATGGTGTTAAATCCCCTGAAGCTGGAATTACAGATGGTGGGAGCTGTCCTATGTGGGTGCTGGGAACTGAACTCGAGTCGTCTGCAAGAGAGAGTAAGGAAGAGGGCAAGGTCTGGCCCTTCAGCTCTCCTGCTTGGAGAGCAGGCAGGATACCAGACTCCTCTAATGGCAGGAGTTCCTGTGGAGACAGCAGACCCTGACAATATTGTGGCTGAGGAGGACCTCAGTCCTAAGAGGAGAGATTGCCTATGGGGGCACCTGCCACCTTGGCCTACTGATGGATCTGCTTGGCTCTCAGGCTGCCATGTCCAACCCCTCGAGGGAGAGGTAAGCCTGCTCCCTAGCTGTCCCACCCGCTCCCATTGGCCTTCCACCCTGGTCATGTTTGCCCATCTCCTTTACAGGATGCTCAACCTGGAGAGAAAGCTGCTGCTTGCTGGTCACCTAGTAGAGAAGCTTCTTATATGCCCCCACAGACTGGACCTGGCTGAAACCATGGTGATTAAGACAAGATCAATGCACAGAGGCTCTGGCCTGCACAGTGACCTTGTGGACCAGCCCAAGGTCAGCATGATGACACCTGTTCATGTTCTCTGGATCCTCTGCCCTTCGGCCATGTGCGCTGAGAGACCATTTGACTTATGGGGGAGCTGGGAAGGCCGAGAGCTGGGTGTTACTGACAGGCTCTTGTGGCTGGGGGTATGGGCTCAGGCAGTATGGGTGGGATTGGGCATGGGATCTAGCCCTCTCCAGTTCCCTGACATTGCTTCCTGCTATTTAGGTGGTACAGGCCTAGGGCTGGGTGCCAGAGGAACTGCCTGGGGCCCTTAGGGCTGCTGGGTTAAAGCACTGGACTCCAGCCCTGGGGGAGGCACTGGCTTTGAGGGGTCCTGACCAGAGTCAGTCTGGGGATCTGGGGAATAAAGTCAAGGCTTGCCTCCTTGTTCCAGAAGAACTGAGCTGGAGGCCTTGGTGGGCAGAGGCCATCATGGAGAGCTGGAGGCACAGGATGTCATAGCACAGTAAGAAGGACCAGGAGGTTCAGGACCAGTGGGTTCAGATGGAGCAAGACCACCTGGAACAGGTAAGGACAGACAGGCGCACATACCACCACTCCTAGGCACCTGAGAGGCACTTGACTTACCTTCTCACATAGGGGCCAGCACACAGCTGGATCTAGCGGGGTTACCGCCTGTGTTGCCTTGGCCACAGAATGAAGTGGTCTGGGGTGTCCTCCACGCTCCAAGCCACAGGCAGCACCAAAACGCCTTCCAGCAGGACCTTATAAATAGCTTCCTGGCAGCTGGGGAACAGGAAAAGGATGGACAAGGCTGGCCTGGCTGCACCTGGGGGAAATGTGGGCCTGCCCACAAACTTCCTGCCATGTTGGGGACCAGGCTCGCTAACGGCCAGCAGCAGCTACACAGCAGGGCCAGAGCAAGGGCCGCGGAAAGGACGAGTGCACCAGGGGCCAGAGGCAGGTCCAAGGTCCAGGGAGCCTCAGTGAGCAGGTGTGAGTGTGGGCCTGTGGCAGTGGGGAGGGCAGAGTCTCAGAAGCTGTCCCCAGTCCCTGCAAGGAAGACTTGACACCCTGTATTCTGCAGGCAGCACGGGGCCCTCTGATGGTTCATGTTGGAGGTGGATGGACAGCTCTGGATGAGTTTCTGGTCAAGAATGACCCAGGCAGAGGTGAGGACTGAAAGTAGGGAGGGACATGTCTTTGGTGCAGAGGTCATAGGGAACACTTGGTACTCACTCTGGTCCTATAACCGGAGATCTCTGGGCAGCAAAGGGGAGGACTAGCTAGAAGATCCTTGAGAGGTTCCTGTGCTGTGTTCCCAATGGGCCACCCCCTGAGATCATCACACTGAGGCTCTGGGCCTCCATCCACATGGCCCCTAGCAGACCCCAGTCTCAGAAGGTGAGTGCTGGGAAGGGTTCCCAAGCCGGGAACCAGTCCTTCTCCAAGTCCCAGTGGAGGAACGGGACTGTGGAATAAGGCCTGGCCACCCCTTCCAGACAGGGCTTCCAACTGGCAAAGAACACAGAGACCCCAGCTCCTGCAAGGCCAAAGCCTTGGAACAGCCCACCAAGAAGAAGTCCTGAAGACTCTATGACCCAGCAGACCCAGGACAGGAAGCAGAGTACGCTCAGTCCCTGAGCGGGAGCTGGGAACATAGTCCAGGCTGCAGCACAGTGCTGTGGTTACAATAAAGTGGAATTTGGGGAACCAAAACCTTGCTCTGGCAAGTCTTCATTTCCCTTGCAAACCTCATTCAAAAGCCATAGGGCAGACACAGCTTGCTGCTCCACCCCCACCCTGAACCTGCCCGGCATTCTTTCTCAGTGACTCCAAGTAGGCAGGGAGGAAGGGAGGGACCGCAGGTGAGCAGCCCCTCCTAGCCTAGGGGTGCTCGTATGTAGCCCTACCCAGTGCCACGGTTCGTGAGCACCTGCCTGCCCCGCCTGCCAGTGGGGGCCCTACCTGGCATCTGCCCCGCCTACCGCCCTCAGTGGGGAAGCGGGGCGGGTCACTAAAGGGAGCGGCCATGCAGATTTAAAGACTGGTGGCGCTGTGCAGGCTGCGCTGCGCGGCAGAGGGAGTGGAAAGACTGGACCCAGGACTGGCCCCTGTCACAGCAGGTGGGGAAGTAAGGGCATGTGGGGTAATCAAAACTGGAACACTTGTGAGAGCCAGAGGCCCTCAACCGCAGGTGAATATAAGAGGCTTGGTACTCCAGAGTTCTGGGTCCTGAGCAGTCTGAATTCAGGGCTGGAGGTCGAGGCCCCTGAGCCTCCTGGTGTGGGTGGGGAAGCAGAGACTGGCTGCAGCCAAGCTACTGTGGCGCGAGGGTCTAGCGATTTCCAGCAGGATGTGTGATGGACTAAGTGACCCTGAAGTGGTGATGAGGGGGCTCCTTGTTCCTGTGCCCTTGGAGGAAGTGCCCCTACTTCGGATAGGCTTGGGTCAGAGTTCTTAACGCAGAGGCAATTCGGTTGACAGTTGACAGGCTCCTGGCAGCCCTGCTCAAACAAGAGAGGCAAGACTGACCCAAGGAGGAGCTACAGCTGTCCAGGGTGAGCAGCCACAGGAATGCCCCTCCCCCAGGTGGCAGCAGGACTCCTGAGCCAAAGAAAGGATAGTCCCCGTTTCCCTGTCTCTACCTGCATCCAGCCGTTGACTTCTGTGTGTCAGGGCAGGATACAAGAAGGTGTTGCCCGAAATGGAGCAGAAGCCAAGTTCTCCACCTCCGAGTAGGCTGTGTCTGCCCAGACTCCTGGCTGTCTTTTGACCTAGCTCAGGAAGACAGCACTGGGCCCTTGCCTCCACCCTTGTCATGACCTGGAGTTGGGGGCACCCTTTAGTGTGGTGACAGATGGTGGCCAATGCCCCAGAGATGGTGACCCACCCCATTCAGAAATGGCCCTCACGCATGTTGGCACGCAGGAGCCGCCTATGGTGGGGCTCCAGGGAGGTGGGGAAGGTTTCCTTTTTCTTAGCTCCCTTTGCCAGGGAATGGATGTATGCTCCCTGCTTTCCCTGGCTGCACTGACTCACACTGCTGGCCTCCACCTGGGACCCTGATCCTTTCCCTTTATACTGCCTGGGTCTCCTGTTCTTTCTCATGGAGCTCTGTATACCTCTTAAGTACCACAAATTTGTGATCCATGTGTCTGACTACCTTCCCAGGCAACTGCTGTTAATGCCAGGTATCTACACCCTCCCTTTCTGGGAAGAGGCAGGACTCTGGAAGAGTCATACCAGGCCCAAGGTCACCCACAAGCCAACAGGGAGTGGCTGCTAGCCACAGACAGGCATCTCACACACCAGAACTTACAGTCTAGGCCACGCCCCCTCCCCAGAGTCCTTGCTCTCTAGAGTCTTTGTCAGTGACTTCCCACCCTGAATCTCCTCTTTGTTCTGGGAATTTGAACCACTCTCCTGTGCTTATGTTGGCTTCTCCTCCAGGCCTTGCCCTTCTGCCCAGAACACAGCTTGTCAGGGCTGACTGTGAATGTCCGGATCAAGAGCCACTCAAGGCCATGCCCATATGGCCATCCCTGTCCCTAGTGGAGTCCCAAGGCCCTGTGTCCTACCTTTGTTGGGCAGTGGATTGCTTGTCCTGGTTCCTACCTTCATCCTAGCCATATGTCAGGGGACAATTACCCATCCCTCACCACCCCAGGGCCTGTCACCTGCGTTCTGCTCTGCCTGGGGCTGGTTCCATCTGGCTCAGTGCTATGCAGGTGGGCAGCAAAGGTAACTAAGCAGTGCTAGGATGCAGAGTCTAAGATGAGATGTGTAGTCTCAGGACACCTCTGTGGCAGGGAGGGGTGTCTGGCTGGTAGGAGAGGCTGGCCTGCCATGCTGTCTCACTTGTCCCTGACATAGATAGGTTTGGGTATCCCCATGTCTACCACAATGACACTGCCCAGAATCATCCAGGATGCCACTGGGTACCTTCTTGAGGAAGTGCACCGGGAGGTCTGTGGGACGGACCAGACCCTGTTGTGGCTCTCAAGTTACTCTGGGCACCCCTGCCTCTTCCAGCCATCCAGAAGAGACACTCTTGACTCACTGCTCACTGCTGGCTGGGCCCGCTAGACATGAAGTGACCATGTAGACAGGAAGCCCCAGATCTCAACCTGAAGAGCTTCTCCCTGATCAGGGTGTGCTTTTCTCTATGTACATCATCTACTGTCAGCTGCCACATGGCAACCAGGGCCCACACACGTGTTCACTGTGTAATGGACCCCTTCCCTCTGATAGTTAAGGCTTCCCTCTCAAGTGGTTCCTCCTCTAGAGACCTTGGAACTCACTCTCCCAGTGGATGGATTACAGGCATAGTGAGAATTGGGCCTTGGATCCTGGGCCTCTGTGGCCCCCCTGGGGCCCAGCTCTGTGGGAAAGCCATGTTTTAGAGTAGAAATTCTGCCTCCTGGGGAGGGTGCCAGCCTCCAGGTGTCCACCGGAAGCTGAATTCTAAGCTGAGCTTTCAGCAGTTGTTTCTGCAGCCTGTCTACCCACAGCTACTGGGGAGCAGTAACTCATGCCCAGACACCCATGGCCACTTTCACTGACCTCTTGGCCTTCTCCCACTGGACAACTATCCTTTGAGGCCAAGAAATGTCTTAATTTGTCTCCTCAAAGACATAAGGCTACTCTTGAATGACCCTGTGGCCCCACAGAGTGACATAAGGTCCCAGTAACTCTCAGGTAGGTATTTCTGCAGGTTCTGGGTCATTCTGCTAGGACATAGCTACTGAGTGACTGGCCAGAGCTCTCCTCCAGGAGAGTTAGGCCATCCCTGCTGAGGAGTGTAGTCGTCAGGTCCTTCTTCCCTGACGTCCAGTCTAGCTCTTGTTCAAATAAGGGCCCAATAATAGCCCTTCCCCCTGCTTTGGGGATTCCTGCTCTACTGTTTCTGGAACTCTATGTGGCCAGAACTTCTTGGCTGCCCCTTTGACAGGTAGTCATCAGCACCTGGACTCTCTTGTTGATGGGGGGGAGGTCCCCTGCCACTTCCTTTACAGTGGGTGAGTCAGGACTAGTCTGAAAGTCCTGGGGTCAAGCTATACCACAAGCTCACTGCCAAAAGACTGAGCTGCACAGCCTTCCACAGGCTCCAGAGGAGCCCTTCCTGCTGTGTTCTGTCGCTCGTCCCGGGAGGCCCCTTGCTGGTCAACTTGATGCTCTGCCCAGCCCCTGCTGCCACTTTGGATTGGATTTCTGACCTTCTCTCAGACTCTAGGCTGGGCTGTCGGGGTGGGAGGCATGCCCTCTCTGGGGGTCAACTGGTATGGGGAAGAACACTTTGGTAAGGGTGGGGCCATCAGGGAAATCTATGAATCTGAAAGTCTGGGGTATCTTGACCTAGAAATTTCAACCCTGAATTGGAGCTCTGCTCAGTCTCACTTGGGTCTCACCCTTGGCAAGGGGCCCTGCCCCATGTTGAGGTTTACCCTTCTGGTTCTAGGCCCCTCACACTGGGGATTCCTACGCTGTCTTGCCCCACAGCTGTCCAACTGGTCACTCCTACACTTTAGTGATCTCTTCCTTTACCGTTCTGCTTCCTTTTCATGCCCCACACTGTACCCCGAGAGCACACTCCGACCCCTGGAGATCTGCATGGTAGCCCTGCTGCTGCCGCCTGGGCTCTGACACAGGTGTTGCCGGACACTGCTAGCCTCATCCAGGTGTCCACTTGAGTCTACCATAGTGTCTGAGACCTTGAGCAGCAGGTCAGGTTTGGCAGCAGCAGGGTCCAGACGGCTGAGGACGAGCATCTGTGGAAGAGAGGAAGGGTGGGATTGTGCCAAGACAGTGGCTGGGATGCCGTCTCAGTAGGAGCCTTGAAGGCCATGACCTGATTGGCCCTCAGAGTCTCTCCAAATTGTGTCAAGGGGCGGAGCCTATCATTGGCTCTTAGCTGAGGCAGTTTCTTAAAGGGACTATCTCTGCTCACTGGCCTCCCTAAACTGGACAGCAGTTTTCACACCAGATCATGTGACTTCAAAGCCAGACTTACCACCCACAAGGTGGCCTATGTACCAGTCTTAGCATGCTTCCCTACTGTTTACCTCCCCCACCCCCACTCTACATGTGTTGTGGGCAATAGGAGGGACATTAAGGGTACCTGGGGATGGCCAGAGAGAGGTACCATCCTAGGTACCTAGTATAGAAGCACATGGGCCACAGGAGGAAGGAGGTAGCTGTGAGGTGGCAGGATGAGTGTTAAGGTCCCATGACAGAGCCGTGAGGACTTGGGCTCTAGTAGGCAGCCAACATGCAGTTGTGCCCCTTAAAGCAGCCTCAAATGCAGAGTATGTGTTGCAGGGGCGGTGATATACAAAGCCATAAGGCAACCTGTGTTAAAGAGAACACAAGATAGATTGAGACTTCAAGACCAGCTGGCTCGAGTTTCAGGTATAGAGATCTGAGGACGGGTCAAGGAGAGGTTGGTTCACTGGGCACATGGGGACAGAGCTGGACCTGTCTCCGAGAGGAGTTTGTCCCCAAAGTTCAAGTCCAAAGTATCCTTGTTAAGTTCCACAGTGTAGACATGAGTGTGGGGAAGGGTGGGCAGACACTCTTAAATCTTCATGTGAGGACGCGGAGGAAAGGTTCCAGCAGTGCTGAGTCTATGGACCAAGAGAGGACACAGAATCATAGGCTCAGTTTACAGGGTGGCTGGCTTCTCTGAGTAAATCTATCATCCTCACAGAGTGCCAGGTGCACTGGATTTGAGCCAGCAGGGCTCTAGGATGATGTCATCTGTTACATCCACAGAGATCCCACTTCCAAATAAGGTCACAGACATGTTCTGCAGGTTAGGACTTTGAGTTGTCTTTTGGGCCAATCAATTCAGACCAGCTCAGAAAGAAACAAGTCTGGGCAGAGGCCAGGGGCCTGGAGCCAGATGAGGCAGGAGTAGAAGGCCAGTGTACATCTCCTGAGTCTCGGAGTGTAGGGCAGGGCTGGGGAGAAGGGTGCCCATTAAGATTCTAGGTTCCCTGAGGCCTGGAGTGGAGGGTAGATGTGATACACAGGGAGTCCTGAGAGCTGGTTCCTGGCTGGCCCCAGGACCCTGTGTGCCATGAACACACTATGCCAGATGAACATGCTTTTGTCTTGTTAGAGTTTGCCTAATGAAAATAAATTCACAAGGTCTAATTTCAGTGGTATCAATCTGCCAGATAATTGGACCTGCCCTGGTAATATGGCCAAAATGAATGCAAGTTCTTACATTCCACTGGCAATTGCTAATGCTAACTCTCATACTGTACAGCACACAGTAAATATGTCTATATGTATAGACTTATATATGTGGTTTACAGAATAAATGCAAGATAAAGGGCTGCAGCAGGGTTCAGAGTTCTCAGGGTTCTGAGAGTCTGTACTGATAATAAATCAGCACAGTGGGCTGGGGTGGGGTAGAGTGGGGGAATGGACTATGCTGCCTGTTGGAGTCAAGTTTGAGAACGAAGTTACAGGCTTCATCAGCTGCAAGATGAAAGGCCAAACTCAGGTCTAAGAGCAGGAAACAATGGATTCAGGTTCAGGTCCAGAGAGTGAAAAGGTGGATGCAATCATAAGCTGCATCAACAGCAGGGGACCAAGGCAAGCTGAAGCTCCTGGGGCAGTGAGGGAGTCCTCTGCTTGTCAGTCCTTGATGCACACATCAGGTATCAGATGAGGCTGGTGAAGGCCATGTCATCATAGTAGTGGCGTGCATCATCACATGGAGTCCAGGGGAGCGAATGACACCCTTTCCTCAGACTGGTGTGCCTGACAGGTTCTTAGTTCTTGTTTCCTTGATAGGATTTGAATACACCATGTGCCCTACAGCCTCAGTTCACGTCGCTAAATTTATAGGATGGATCCATTTCTACTTGCAGAAATAAATCACTTATCAGTCTGTGCTGGACACATGGCACCTGATAGATGGTGCAATGTTTGGGTCCACCAGGGGCTGAGGTCATCCTCCTTCAAAATGCAGCCAAAGACTGCTTATAAAATGGAGTCTCCTAGGGCAAGGCACAGCCTGGGAAACTGTTTTGTACAATTTTGAGTAACTTAGAGCAGGGCACAGCCTCATCTCACACTGCCCACACTGTCCCTTGCATCTTTGGAGCTTGTTGGGCAGTCTCTCTCCTTCTTGAAGGGTTCTGCAGGTCAGGGAAGGGCCTCTTGGTAGGGCTGACTCATGTCCCTGGAGTACCCTCAGCTACCACAAGTCACTGGTCAAGAGTACTCCTGTCCTGGCATCTGAAGGTGGATCCAGGACTCACCCAGCTTCGAAGAATCTACATCTGACCTCATGACTGCATCTTTCCCACCTGCTCAGTCTCTCGAGGTCCCTGACTGAGTCTTTCTATCCCCTGTAGGACACAAGTGGACCTCAGGCAAGTTCTGCATAACCAGTTGTGTGCGATGAACGGTCAGGCTTCTCC
The DNA here is from genome assembly GCA_035773235.1 of Eospalax fontanierii. Lineage (NCBI taxonomy): Eukaryota > Metazoa > Chordata > Mammalia > Rodentia > Spalacidae > Eospalax > Eospalax fontanierii. Next base: position 80,949,649 of record CM069532.1, on the reverse strand, counting down.
TCTTGATGTCCTGGATAACAACGGCACTAAGCAGGCTATCGTCCCTAAAGTTATGAAGCACGCGCTGAGAGCCAGCACCCTTTCCAGGCCCCAAGCAGAAGCTTCCCTGCTCACCACAGTCAAGAGTATTGCTGGGGTGTATGTGGAGGCCTCAGGGCAGACCCAGAGTATCTATGCTGCCATGAAGCAGGGCCTCCTGCCTACGGGGCTCGGATTGGCTCTGCTTGAGGCCCAGGCAGCCACTGGGGGTCTCATAGATCTTAACCAGGGACAATTACTCCCTGTGTCTGAGGCTCTGAAGCAGGATCTGGTGGGGCTGGAGCTGAAGGAGAAGTTGCTGGCTGCTGAGAGAGCAGTTACTGGCTATCCTGACCCCTACGGGGATGGAAAGCTTGCCCTCTTCCAAGCCATCCAGAAGGAAGTTGTGGACAGGACCCTAGGGTGGAGCTGGCTGGAGGCCCAACTAGCCACTGGGGGCCTGGTGGACCCAACCCACGGTGTGAGAGTGGCTCCGGAGATAGCCTGCCAGCAGGGCCTCTTGGACCAGGAGACATGGCTTAGTCTGGTGGAATCAGAGCCCAGTACAGATTCCCCAGGTTTCCTTGACCCCAATACACTGGAACGGCTGCCTTACCACATGCTGCTGGATAGGTGCATGCAGGACCCTAGCTCAGGGCTGGTTCTGCTGCCCCTGAAGACCACCTTCTGCACCCTGGGCGGGGCGGCCAGTGCAGCAGAGCTTCTGGAGGCAGGAGTACTGGATGAGGAGGCAGTCTGTGGCCTGCAGAAGGGCGTGCTGGTGGTGTCCGATGTGAGCTCACGCCCTCAGGTGCAACGCTACCTGGAGGGCACCGGAGGCTTTGTGGGGGTCGTCCTGTTGCCTGAAGGTCACAAGAAGAGTTTCTTCCAGGCCACAGTCGAACACTTGCTCCCAAACGGCACTGCACTGCAGCTTTTAGAGGCTCAGGCTGCCACGCGCACTCTGGTGGACCCAGTCACAGGCCAGCGTCTATGGGTGGAAGAGGCAGTCAGGGCAGGCCTGGTCGGACCAGAACTCTATGAGCAACTCCTGGTTGCAGAGCAAGCGGTGACAGGGTATCATGACCCTTTCAGCAACTCCCGCATCCCCCTCTTCCAGGCCATGAAGAAGGAGCTTGTGGACCGATCACTGGCTCTGCGCCTCCTGGATGCCCAGCTGGCCACAGGCGGGCTTATCTGCCCAGCCCGCAGATTCCGGCTGCCTTTGGAGGCCGCCCTGCGCTTTGGATGCCTGGATGAAGAGACTCAGCAATATCTAACTCAGGCAACAGGCTTCTCAGACCCTATCACACATCATGGTCTGAACTATGGGAAGTTACTGGCCCGTTCTGTTACTGACCCAGAGACAGGGCTTGACTTCCTGCCTCTCCCTGGAGAGCCCTGTGCAGAGGAGCCGCAGGGACCCACATTTATTGATCATTGTGCTCGGCAGGCCCTGAATGAGGCCACAACCTTGATCTCCTCGGGGAAGTTCCAGGGCAGACCTGTATCCCTCTGGGAATTGCTCTTCTCTGAGATGGTGCCTGTGAAGCAGAGGACAACACTGATTCGGCAACACCAGAAAGGGATCCTGTCAGTAGAGGAGCTGGCAGCTGAATTAAAGGCCACAGTTGAGCAGGCTGCAGCCACTGCTAAAGTCACCTTTGCTGGACTGAGGGACACTGTGACACCAGGAGAACTGTTAAAGGCTGAGATTATCAACAAGGAGCTGTTTGAGCAGTTGGAACGTGGACAGACCTCAGCCCAGGATGTGAGCAGCCTGGACTCAGTGCAGAGGTACCTGCAGGGCACAGGCTGTATCGCAGGCCTCCTGCTGCCTGACTCCCAGGAGCGCCTCAGTGTCTATGAGGCTCGCAGCAAGAGGCTCCTCAGGCCTGGCACTGCCCTGATCCTGCTGGAGGCTCAGGCTGCCACAGGCTTCATCATCAACCCAAAAGAGAACAAGAGATATTCTGTGGAGGAGGCACTCAGAGCTGGCGTCATTGGGCCTGATGTGTATGCAAAATTGCTGTCTGCAGAGCGTGCAGTCACTGGCTATACAGACCCCTACTCCGGGGAACAGATCTCCCTCTTCCAGGCCATGCAGAAGGACCTCATCGTCAGAGACCATGGCATCCGCCTGCTGGAGGCCCAGATCGCAACAGGTGGCATCATTGACCCTGTTCACAGCCACCGTGTGCCTGTGGACGTGGCCTACCAGCGTGGCTACTTTGACCAGATGCTAAATGCAATCCTGTTGGACCCCTCTGATGACACCAAGGGCTTCTTTGACCCCAACACACATGAGAATCTCACCTACATGCAGCTTCTGGAACGCTGTGTACGCGACCCTCAGACAGGCCTGTACCTCCTGCCACTCAGTAGTTCACGGCCCCAGCTGGTGGACAGCACCACTCGCCAGACCTTCCAGAACCTGCTACTATCTGTGCGATATGGGCGGTTCCAGGGGCAGAGGGTCTCTGCGTGGGAGCTGATCAACTCAGAATACTTCAGCGAGTCCTGGAGGAGGCAGCTACTGCAGCGTTATCGACAGCACAAGGTCACCTTGGAGCGGGTCACTCTGCTGCTGGAAAAAGAGATGAGGAGGTGGGCTGACATCACACTGCCTGCTCTTCAGGGCCGGGTTACTACCTACCAGCTCCTAGAGGCCCAGATCATCAACCAGGAGCTCCTAGACCAGGTGCTGGCAGGGACAATCAGCCCTGATGCCCTCCTTCACATGGATAATGTACACAGGTACCTGCAGGGCTCAGGTGTTGTGGGCGGTGTGCTATTACAGCCCTCCAACCAGCGCCTCAGCCTCTATCAGGCTATGAAGCAGAAGCTTCTGGCACCTGGTGTGGCCCTGGCCCTGCTGGAGGCCCAAGCAGCCACTGGAGCCATCAAAGACCCCTGCAGTTTAGAGACCCTGTCGGTAGATGAGGCTGTGCGCAGGGGAGTGGTGGGACCAGAGGTTTATGGTAGGCTAAAGTGGGCAGAGTATGCTATCACTGGCTTCAGAGACCCCTTTTCTGGAAAGAAGGTATCCCTATTCAGGGCCATGAAGAAAGGCCTCGTCCCTGTGGAGCAGGCCACCCGCCTGTTAGAAGCTCAAGCGTCCACTGGAGGGGTAATCGATCCTGCAGGCCACCTTCACCTTCCCATGCCTGTGGCAGTCCAGCGAGGCTGCATTGACCAAGAGATGGAGGTGGCCTTGTCCAGCTCTCCCAAGACCTTTCCCATGCCCGATGGCCAGGGGCACATCAGCTATGCCCGACTCCTGGAGCAGTGTCCCCAGGACAAAGCCTCTGGGCTTCACCTACTGCCCCTGAAAGAAGATGCTCCTGCTGTCCTCACTGACGCACAGATCCAGGAGATCCTGCAAGCATCAGCAGGCACTGAGGATGGTATATCTCTCTGGGACTTGCTCACCTCCTGCCACTTTACTGAGGAGCAACGCAGGGGCTTTGTGGAGGACCTACGGGTGGGAAGGACCTCTGTGCCACAGCTTCAGGACACTGTGTGCAGTTGGGTGAATGAGGCAAAGCTCCTAGCCCGGGCTCGCATCTCTGTGCCAGGCCCACGGGGTGAGGTCCCTGCCATTTGGCTGCGAGATGCCGGCATCATCACTCAAGAGACACTGGAAGCACTACTACAGGGTGTGAAATCACCTCATGAGGTAGCTGAGCAGCCCACTGTAAAGGCCTGCCTCTGGGGCACAGGCTGTGTGGCAGGCGTGCTGCTGCAGCCCTCAGGGACCAAGGTGAGCATTGCCCAGGCCGTGAGAGATGGCCTCCTCCCCAAGGGCCTGGGTCAGCAGCTGCTGGAGGCCCAGGTGGCATCTGGCTCGCTTGTTAACCCACTGACCAATCAGAGACTATCAGTGGAGTGTGCAGTAAAGGCCGGCCTGGTGGGCAGAGAGCTGAGTGAGAAGCTCAGGCAGGTAGAAAGGGCTGTGGCTGGGTACTCAGATCCCTACTCAGGGGGCTCCCTCTCTCTATGGCAGGCCATGGAGAAGGGGCTTGTACCCCAGAGTGAGGGCCTCCCTCTCCTGCAAGTGCAGCTGGCCACAGGGGGGATTGTAGACCCTGTCCGTGGGGTACACTTGCCTGAGGCAGTGGCCTGCAAGCTTGGCTTCCTGGATGAGCAGACGAACCAGGCACTGACTGACACCAAGGAGGAAAACAAGTTCTTCTTTGACCCCAATTCCCATGACAAGGTGACATACCAGCAGCTCAGGAAGGTCTGTGTGCTGGATGCTGACACTGGTTTGTGGCTGCTGCCACTGGCCCAGGACACTGCGCTTGAGGTAGACGACCACACTGCAGTGGCACTGAGGGCCATGAAGGTGCCCATCAGTATGGGGAGGTTCCAAGGACATAGTGTGTCACTCTGGGACTTACTACACTCTGAGTATGTTGGTGCTGAAAAACGGCAGGAGCTGGTGGCGCTCTGTTGCTCTGGGCGGGCTGCGGCCCTGCGGCAGGTAGTCAGTATGGTCACCACCCTGGTGGAAGCTGCAGAGAAGCAGCCGTCGCAGGCCACCTTCAAAGGGCTCCGGAAACAGGTATCAGCCAGGGATTTGTTCAGGTCTCAACTGATCAACAAGCAGACACTGGATGAGCTGAACCAGGGAAAGAGGACAGTGCAAGAGGTGACAGAGATGGACAGTGTGAGGCGATCCCTGGAAGGAGGTAATTTCATTGCTGGGGTCCTCATTCAAGGTACTAATGAGAAGATGAGCATCCCAGAGGCCTTGAGGAGGCATATCCTGAGGCCAGGTACAGCTCTGGTGCTGCTGGAGGCACAGGCAGCCACCGGCTTCATCATTGACCCAGTGGAGAACCGGAAACTGACAGTGGAGCAGGCATTCCAGGCAGGGATGTTCAGTAAGGAAACCTATGTGAAGCTGTTGTCGGCCGAGCGTGCTGTCACTGGCTACACAGACCCCTACACTGGGGAACAGATCTCGCTCTTTCAGGCTATGCAGAAGGACCTCATCGTTAGGGATCACGGCATCCGCCTGCTGGAGGCCCAGATTGCCACGGGCGGCATCATCGACCCTGTGCACAGCCACCGTGTGCCTGTGGACGTGGCCTACCAGCGTGGCTACTTTGATGAGGAGATGAACCAGGTGCTGTCGGACCCAGGCGATGACACCAAGGGCTTCTTCGATCCCAACACGCATGAGAACCTCACCTACCTGCAGCTGCTGGAGCGCTGCGTGGAGGACCCTGAGACGGGCCTATACATGTTAGAAATTGTCAAGAAAGGAGAAACCTACACGTTCATTGACGAAGCCATGAGGCAAGCTCTGCGATCCAGAACTGTGAAGATGCATATAGGGAGGTTTGCGGGCCAGACAGTGTCTTTGTGGGACCTACTGTCTTCTCAGTACTTTACAGAAGGAAGGAAAAGAGAGCTTGTGCGAGAATACCTAACCCAGAACATTGGCCTGGAGAAGCTGCTGGAGGTGGCCACCACCACTGTGGAAGAGACAGAGAAGCAGAATCAAGCCATCAAGGTGCCAGCCATCCATGGAAATGTGACTGCTGCGGAGCTGTTCAACTCTGGGATCCTTGATAAAAAGACCCTGGATGCTCTTCACAGTGGGGAGAAGAGGTGCCAGGACCTCTGGCAGCTGGATCACGTGAGCATCTACTTGGAAGGCAGAGGCTGCATTGCTGGAGTGACTGCACCCCTCACCCAGGAGGTAATGAGTTTCACCAAGGCCAGTAGGGAAGAGCTCATCCCCGCAGGGTTTGCGGCTCAGTTGCTGGAGGCACAGGCAGCCACTGGTTTCCTAATGGACCCCCACACTCATCAGAAGCTGTGCGTGGATGAGGCGATAGAAGCTGGCCTGGTGGGTGAAGACTTATGGGAAAGACTTGCAAATGCAGAGAAGGCAGCAAAGGGATACAGAGATCCAGCCACAGGGGAGACGATCCCACTGTTCCAGGCCATGGAGAAGAGGTTAGTTAAGAGGGAGGAGGCATTGAGGCTACTGGAGGTGCAGGTGGCCACAGGAGGCATTATTGATCCATTACACCACCATCGTGTCCCTCTGGAAATGGCCTGCAGGCGTGGCTGTCTGCATGAAGACATTGTCCCACTCATCGCTGATCAGAAGCACATGAGGAAAAGGTTTGTGGATCCCAACACACAGGAGAAGGTTACATATCAGGAGCTGCAAGACAGGTGCCAAAGGGAGGACAGGTCAGGATGGGCTCTGTTCCCATTGGTGAAGGACAACAAGGACTCTGAGTATGTAGATGACGCCACTAAAAGGGCCCTGGAGGCAGAGCAGGTGGAAGTGACTGTGGGGAGGTACAGAGGCCAGAGGCGATCTTTGTGGGAGCTGCTGAACTCAGAGTACGTAACAGAGGAGAAGAAACTCGAATTGGTGAGAATATACAAAGGTGACACACACCAGGCCCTGCAGAAAGTCATAAAACTTATTCTACAAATGATTGCAGACAAGGAGGGGAGCAGAAAGCAACTCTGGTTCCGGGGAATTAGAACACAGGTTACAGCCCAAGAACTGCTTAACTCAGCTGTCATATCCAGACAGACGCTGGAGGATCTAGAGGAGGGCAGGACCACAGTGGATCAAATTGAAAGACAGGAAGATGTCAAGAGATACCTGGAGGGCACCAGCTGCATTGCAGGGGTCCTGGTCCCGGTAGAGGGAGAGCCAGGCCGCCAGGAGAAGATGAGCATCTACCAGGCAATGTGGAAGGGTGTGCTGCGGCCTGGCACAGCCTTGGTGCTGCTGGAGGCTCAGGCGGCCACTGGCTTCGTCATCGACCCTGTGCACAACCGCAGACTCTCTGTGGAGGAGGCCGTGGCCGCAGGCACAGTGGGGGGTGAGATCAGAGAGAAGCTGCTCTCTGCTGAGCGAGCAGTCACCGGCTATAAGGACCCCTACTCTGGGGAGCAGATCTCCCTCTTCCAGGCCATGCAGAGGGACCTCATCGTCAGGGACCACGGCATCCGCCTGCTGGAGGCCCAGATCGCAACAGGTGGGGTCATCGACCCTGTGCACAGCCACCGTGTGCCTGTGGACGTGGCCTACCAGCGTGGCTACTTTGATGAGGAGATGAACCGGGTGCTGTCGGACCCAGGCGATGACACCAAGGGCTTCTTTGACCCAAACACCCACGAGAACCTCACTTACCTCCAGCTTCTGCGGCGCTGCGTGCGGGACCCAGAGACTGGACTCTACATGCTGCAGCTGGCGGGCAAGGGCTCCACCGTGCGCCACCTGAGCGAAGAACTGCGTCGGGCCCTACGTGAGGCCCGTGTGACCCCGGGCTCTGGCGACTTCCAGGGCCAGAGCATCTCTGTCTGGGAGCTCCTCTTCTACCGAGAGGTGCCGGAGAGCATGCGCCAGGACCTGCTGCGTCGCTACCAGGCAGGAGGGCTGACTGTGCAGGATGTGAGTTCCACCCTCATCTCTCTGCTCGCCCAGGCTAAGAGTGGGAGTCCACGTGAGGATCCCCGGGGGGCCCTGCATAAGGCCACCATGGAAGTCAACGTTGGCCATCTACAGGGGCACTCTGTGCCAGTGTGGGACGTTCTGACTTCGACCTATGTGAGCGGGGACGCTCGGGAGAAGCTGCTGGCTCAGTTCAGCTCTGGGACACTGACCCTGCCCACCCTGACCCGCAAGCTGACTACCATCATCGAGGAAGCCGAGGAGACCCAGGGGTCCAAGCACAACGTGACGGCCGCCTCACTTATCCAGCAGGGGACTGGGGACGGAAGCTCGAGACCCTCTCCCAGCTTGGCCAAGGGTGTGGATACATCTGAGTCTGCCAGAGGGCAACAGGAGCAGGCTCTGCGCAGTGCCACTATGCAGGTGCACGCGGGGCAGTTCCGAGGCCAGCCTGTTTCCGTGTGGACAGTCCTCTTCTCTTCATACCTCAGTGAGAGCCGCCGAGAGGAGCTCCTTGCCCAGCACTTGGCTGGCACCCTGGAACTGCAGGTCCTTGTCGCCATCCTCACCCAAATCATAGAGGAAACAGAGGAACGGCTCAGCAAAGTATCTTTCTCTGGCCTTAGGCACCAGGTGTCTGCCTCGGAGCTGGGTGTATCGGGGGTCCTGGACCCCGAGACCCTGCGGGAACTGGCTCAAGGAAACAAGACCGTGCAGGAGGTCACAGAGATGGATTCTGTCAAGCGTTACCTGGAGGGCACCAGCTGCATTGCAGGGGTCCTGGTCCCGGTAGAGGGAGAGCCAGGCCGCCAGGAGAAGATGAGCATCTACCAGGCAATGTGGAAGGGTGTGCTGCGGCCTGGCACAGCCTTGGTGCTGCTGGAGGCTCAGGCGGCCACTGGCTTCGTCATCGACCCTGTGCACAACCGCAGACTCTCTGTGGAGGAGGCCGTGGCCGCAGGCACAGTGGGGGGTGAGATCAGAGAGAAGCTGCTCTCTGCTGAGCGAGCAGTCACCGGCTATAAGGACCCCTACTCTGGGGAGCAGATCTCCCTCTTCCAGGCCATGCAGAGGGACCTCATCGTCAGGGACCACGGCATCCGCCTGCTGGAGGCCCAGATCGCAACAGGTGGGGTCATCGACCCTGTGCACAGCCACCGTGTGCCTGTGGACGTGGCCTACCAGCGTGGCTACTTTGATGAGGAGATGAACCGGGTGCTGTCGGACCCAGGCGATGACACCAAGGGCTTCTTTGACCCAAACACCCACGAGAACCTCACTTACCTCCAGCTTCTGCGGCGCTGCGTGCGGGACCCAGAGACTGGACTCTACATGCTGCAGCTGGCGGGCAAGGGCTCCACCGTGCGCCACCTGAGCGAAGAACTGCGTCGGGCCCTACGTGAGGCCCGTGTGACCCCGGGCTCTGGCGACTTCCAGGGCCAGAGCATCTCTGTCTGGGAGCTCCTCTTCTACCGAGAGGTGCCGGAGAGCATGCGCCAGGACCTGCTGCGTCGCTACCAGGCAGGAGGGCTGACTGTGCAGGATGTGAGTTCCACCCTCATCTCTCTGCTCGCCCAGGCTAAGAGTGGGAGTCCACGTGAGGATCCCCGGGGGGCCCTGCATAAGGCCACCATGGAAGTCAACGTTGGCCATCTACAGGGGCACTCTGTGCCAGTGTGGGACGTTCTGACTTCGACCTATGTGAGCGGGGACGCTCGGGAGAAGCTGCTGGCTCAGTTCAGCTCTGGGACACTGACCCTGCCCACCCTGACCCGCAAGCTGACTACCATCATCGAGGAAGCCGAGGAGACCCAGGGGTCCAAGCACAACGTGACGGCCGCCTCACTTATCCAGCAGGGGACTGGGGACGGAAGCTCGAGACCCTCTCCCAGCTTGGCCAAGGGTGTGGATACATCTGAGTCTGCCAGAGGGCAACAGGAGCAGGCTCTGCGCAGTGCCACTATGCAGGTGCACGCGGGGCAGTTCCGAGGCCAGCCTGTTTCCGTGTGGACAGTCCTCTTCTCTTCATACCTCAGTGAGAGCCGCCGAGAGGAGCTCCTTGCCCAGCACTTGGCTGGCACCCTGGAACTGCAGGTCCTTGTCGCCATCCTCACCCAAATCATAGAGGAAACAGAGGAACGGCTCAGCAAAGTATCTTTCTCTGGCCTTAGGCACCAGGTGTCTGCCTCGGAGCTGGGTGTATCGGGGGTCCTGGACCCCGAGACCCTGCGGGAACTGGCTCAAGGAAACAAGACCGTGCAGGAGGTCACAGAGATGGATTCTGTCAAGCGTTACCTGGAGGGCACCAGCTGCATTGCAGGGGTCCTGGTCCCGGTAGAGGGAGAGCCAGGCCGCCAGGAGAAGATGAGCATCTACCAGGCAATGTGGAAGGGTGTGCTGCGGCCTGGCACAGCCTTGGTGCTGCTGGAGGCTCAGGCGGCCACTGGCTTCGTCATCGACCCTGTGCACAACCGCAGACTCTCTGTGGAGGAGGCCGTGGCCGCAGGCACAGTGGGGGGTGAGATCAGAGAGAAGCTGCTCTCTGCTGAGCGAGCAGTCACCGGCTATAAGGACCCCTACTCTGGGGAGCAGATCTCCCTCTTCCAGGCCATGCAGAGGGACCTCATCGTCAGGGACCACGGCATCCGCCTGCTGGAGGCCCAGATCGCAACAGGTGGGGTCATCGACCCTGTGCACAGCCACCGTGTGCCTGTGGACGTGGCCTACCAGCGTGGCTACTTTGATGAGGAGATGAACCGGGTGCTGTCGGACCCAGGCGATGACACCAAGGGCTTCTTTGACCCAAACACCCACGAGAACCTCACTTACCTCCAGCTTCTGCGGCGCTGCGTGCGGGACCCAGAGACTGGACTCTACATGCTGCAGCTGGCGGGCAAGGGCTCCACCGTGCGCCACCTGAGCGAAGAACTGCGTCGGGCCCTACGTGAGGCCCGTGTGACCCCGGGCTCTGGCGACTTCCAGGGCCAGAGCATCTCTGTCTGGGAGCTCCTCTTCTACCGAGAGGTGCCGGAGAGCATGCGCCAGGACCTGCTGCGTCGCTACCAGGCAGGAGGGCTGACTGTGCAGGATGTGAGTTCCACCCTCATCTCTCTGCTCGCCCAGGCTAAGAGTGGGAGTCCACGTGAGGATCCCCGGGGGGCCCTGCATAAGGCCACCATGGAAGTCAACGTTGGCCATCTACAGGGGCACTCTGTGCCAGTGTGGGACGTTCTGACTTCGACCTATGTGAGCGGGGACGCTCGGGAGAAGCTGCTGGCTCAGTTCAGCTCTGGGACACTGACCCTGCCCACCCTGACCCGCAAGCTGACTACCATCATCGAGGAAGCCGAGGAGACCCAGGGGTCCAAGCACAACGTGACGGCCGCCTCACTTATCCAGCAGGGGACTGGGGACGGAAGCTCGAGACCCTCTCCCAGCTTGGCCAAGGGTGTGGATACATCTGAGTCTGCCAGAGGGCAACAGGAGCAGGCTCTGCGCAGTGCCACTATGCAGGTGCACGCGGGGCAGTTCCGAGGCCAGCCTGTTTCCGTGTGGACAGTCCTCTTCTCTTCATACCTCAGTGAGAGCCGCCGAGAGGAGCTCCTTGCCCAGCACTTGGCTGGCACCCTGGAACTGCAGGTCCTTGTCGCCATCCTCACCCAAATCATAGAGGAAACAGAGGAACGGCTCAGCAAAGTATCTTTCTCTGGCCTTAGGCACCAGGTGTCTGCCTCGGAGCTGGGTGTATCGGGGGTCCTGGACCCCGAGACCCTGCGGGAACTGGCTCAAGGAAACAAGACCGTGCAGGAGGTCACAGAGATGGATTCTGTCAAGCGTTACCTGGAGGGCACCAGCTGCATTGCAGGGGTCCTGGTCCCGGTAGAGGGAGAGCCAGGCCGCCAGGAGAAGATGAGCATCTACCAGGCAATGTGGAAGGGTGTGCTGCGGCCTGGCACAGCCTTGGTGCTGCTGGAGGCTCAGGCGGCCACTGGCTTCGTCATCGACCCTGTGCACAACCGCAGACTCTCTGTGGAGGAGGCCGTGGCCGCAGGCACAGTGGGGGGTGAGATCAGAGAGAAGCTGCTCTCTGCTGAGCGAGCAGTCACCGGCTATAAGGACCCCTACTCTGGGGAGCAGATCTCCCTCTTCCAGGCCATGCAGAGGGACCTCATCGTCAGGGACCACGGCATCCGCCTGCTGGAGGCCCAGATTGCCACGGGCGGCATCATCGACCCTGTGCACAGCCACCGTGTGCCTGTGGACGTGGCCTACCAGCGTGGCTACTTTGATGAGGAGATGAACCGGGTGCTGTCAGACCCAGGCGATGACACCAAGGGCTTCTTCGACCCAAATACACATGAGAATCTTACTTATATGCAACTGCTGCACAGAGCTTCTCTTGATCCTGAGACTGGATTGCTGTTTCTCTCTCTCTCTAAGAGCTGAAACGATTCTCTGTTCCTTCCTGAGGCTTTCTCTAAAATTGAATGCAATGTCTTCGTTGTCTTCAAAATTTATACACTTTGTTATCCTTTCATTCTTTGTTATTGGGGTTAATTTCAGTTATTGTTGCTTTTCCAAACTTGCTAGCTTCTGTTGTATTCCCTTTTTTCTTCCATTATGGATCTTTTCCTTTTTATTGTTTTCCCTCTAAATCTCCTTGTTGTCATTATTTGTAAGGTTTGGGGTAGGGGAATTAGGGGGAATAGTGTCTTATTGGCTGATTCTAACAGTATTTCCCAGGCAACATTGGAGTTCACTCAAAGTATAGCCCAGGCTGCCCTGGAACTCTTGTCATCATCCTGACCTGGCTTACCAAGTCCTGTATTGCCGGTGTGAGCCACTCTCCCTGGTTATGTCTTTCAGCATGTTAAATTTGTGGACCACTGTTGCTTGACAGGTCTTGGTTTCCCCTTTGTATTTAGTATGTTCTTCCTTGTCCTTTCACATCTCCCTGACATATCTCTGCAGTTTACTCTATTACATGTTTTTTTTAATATGTACATTTCTTTTGATACTAAATGACCTTCCCAATTTGGGTGGACTGTTTTCCCTCCAGCTAAAGTCTTCAGTTTAGTGGCAGTATCTGGACTTCTGTCACCTGAGTCACTCTCACTGCTCTGACTGCCAAACTGGATCTCAGCCTGTGGGGCCTGGCTGACCCAGTGTCCTGGCAGGTACCTACCAGTAAGTGTTTATGTATGACCAGAAATCTTGAATCTTGAATGGTTTGCATTTTGTTCTTGTTTTACAAGAAAAATATTTTATTTTGGCTCAGGGTCCAGAAGATGCAAGAACAACATCTTCCTCTGACCACAACCTTCTTACTGGTAGAGTTCCAAGGCAGTGAAGGACATCCCCAGGAAAGAGACAAGAAGTAAGAACTTCAAAAAGCAAATCAAAATAAAAAAGCACAACAAAAAAAAACCATGGAAGCTAAATATGGTGGCGCATGCCTTAGTCCCAGAGCTTGAGAGGCAGAGGGAGATGAATCTCTGTGAGATGGAGGCCACCTCGGTCTCTATAGTGAGCTGCAGGCCAATTGGGGCTACAGGGAGAGCCAGTCTCAAAAAGACATAAAAATAAAAATAAATTTTAAATTGGACCCCAGAGATGGCTCAGTGGTTAAGAGCACTAACTGCTTTGGCAGAGGATCTGTGTTCGGTTTGCAGCACCCTCACGGCATCTAAGAAGTATGTGTAACCCCAATTCTAGAGGATCTGATGCTATGCTCTCTTCTGGCCTGTGTGGGTATTGCATGCACATAATGGATTTACCTATACTGGCACGCATAAAATAAAAATAAATAAATTTAGCAGACCTATAAATATAATAGTTTTCTTACTTTCTGGATTGATTGGTTGACTGGTTTTCGTGGTGCTGAATATTAAACCCAGCATATGCCATTTTGATAATTAGTAACTAGGCCATTATCACTGCCATTTGTCAATTCCCTCTCCAGGCTCACCCATTCCAGCACTTTCAATATTGAGCTATTTTATACTGAATATCTTGTATATTTTCATGGCCTGATGGGTCCTGTTCATTTTGATCTTCTGTCCTGTTGGCCCTCATCCTGGTTAGGTTTGGACCATGAGTAATGTTCACCTACTGTGGTACTGATGGTCCCAGTACTTGTTGTCTTTTGAAGTTTTTCCCATTCTGTAGGGAGTTTTCTATATGGGTGCCACTCAGACTGGAATCCAACCCAAGTCTTGGGTGGACTGTGTGAAGGGAAAGGACCCTCCTCCAGCTCTAGCTCGGCTTCTTGTAGTTCCCCACAGACTCTGAGCCCCAGAGTTACTTTTCTACCCTGTGCTGCCAGGCAATTCCACAGACCCAAGAATGTGCTCAGAGAAAAGGGAGGGGAAAGGGCCTGCCACACAAGCTGTGAGCCTCTAGAGCCCTATGTCTGGGGCCTCTGTCCACAAAGGTGGGGGCTCTGCAGGCTCTTGGGTTCCTACAGTGGCACGCATACTGCCACCACCGGATTGGGAAAAGAAAGAAGCGGGAATTCCTGTCACACTCTAGAGCTTATAGAGGGAAAGAGCAAATTTCTCTCAAGACTTTGGCTTGCCATTCCCACATAGTGCTCAGACTCCACTATCCTCGGGTCAAGGCCACAGACACAGCAGAATACCCCAGACTCCCCACCTTACCAATTGTTCTTCGAGCTGATGTTCTGGTCCAGCCACCACTGTGAGCCTTCTAATCCTCGGGTGTAGCTTGTTCATGTTCTATCCAGAGAGCTAGGTCAAAGCACCCCATCTTGGCCAGCCACGGAGGGCCATTACTATTCTGACTTGACAAAGGGTGAGTCCTGGCAGATTGAAAGTCCCCATTACTGGTTGGGAACTTGCAAGCATCAATGCCAAGCTGCATCTTCATCCAGCAAGCTGTGTCTGACTGCAAGGATTTCTCTGGCCACTTCCTGGGCTAGGAAATGCAGGGTCCCAAGAGATACTCAAGGTGAAAGGGCAGAGCTTGCTGACAGTCGATCTCTGATTGCTGTGTCAAAAGGCTTCTGAATGTGTTAACAAGTGGGTGTGAAGTGTCCTGTTCTTTGGTCAGTTATGAATTTTTCTACATTTCAGTTTCTTTCTTTCTTTTTTGCATTGTTACATTTTGGGGTACAGAATACAGGAATAGGAGAAAAAGAAAGAAACCATACCAGATCTCAGACAAGACTGCATTTTAGGCATAATAACAGCTCTTGACTCAGGGGTGGTTGTGTGTACAAATAAAATGTTGCATTCTGGAACGGTTCCAAAAGCATCTGAAATAGTGGTTGAAGAGGGGCAGCTTGTGCCTTTTCTCTTCTTATCTAAATAGAAAACCCCAGCCCCAAATCAGGCCAAGGCATCCTTCTAGCTAGAAGAAAATTAGGGTTGCTATGGAAACAATCCAAAGGAACAAACTAGTTAATAGTTTGTATTGAAAACTGACTTTACACCAAGCATAATTGCCTGTACCTATGATCTCAGCACTCAAAAGCTGAAGAAAGAAGATTGTGAGTTTGAGGATAATCTGGCCTCAAAACAGCAAAACTAAACATGTGCGCACGCGCACACACACACACACACACACACACACACACACACACACACATACACTACTTACTTGAATGACAGGTGCTAACTGGGTTCTGGTTTCTCTGTTCCCTGTAGGTCAACATGACTTCTCCAGCTTCCACCACACTCCAGCTATTTACTCCTTTATTTTAGTAACATGAGAAGACAGAGGTCAGGGCAGTGCAGTGTCTGGCCTGCCTTTCTCTCCCTTGCTGTCTTTGACTCCAGGGTTAGAAAGGTCTTATTTGACAAGTCCAACAGGCAATGAGCCACCAACATCAGAACATCCCTGAGCCAACAAGGGTAAGAGAAAGGAGCTTGTTATCCAGCCATATAAACCCCTCCAAGTTCCCATGTGTTGGATGTTGGGGTAGGAGCTGACTCATTTGCCGCAGGGCCATCAGTAGGGACAGATGACTTTGCATCACATAGGTGACAGCCTGCACTGTGGTTGAGATGCTTGGATGTCAGAGAGCACCCTACTTCTATGCATCACAGGGACTTGCCACAAGTCACATTTGCAACCGCTTTAACTACAATGGCCCTAGGCTCAGAGGAAGGTGGGACTTCTCAGACATTAGATTACCTGGTATCCCCCAAAGATGGGAAACTGGAGAAGATGCCTTCCCACACATATACCTTTAAATAAAATCCTGGAGACCAGACACAGTGGCGCACACCTTTAGTCCCAATATTCAGTAAGCAGAAGCAGGCAGATCTCTCTGAGATTGAGGCCAGCCTGTTCTACATAGTAAGTTTTGGTCAGCTGGGGCTACAAGGAGCTCCTGTTCAAAAAGACCAAAAACAGGGCTGGAGAGAAGACTCAGTGAATAGGAGCACTGGCTGCTCTTGCAGAGGACCTGGGTTCAATTCCCAACACCACGGCTAACAACTGTCTGTACTTCTTTCCAGGTTCCAGGGGATCCAATGCCCTCTTCTGACCTCCATGGGCACTGCATGACATGGGTGCACATATATACATACATAACATTCCTACACATAAAATGAAAATTTAAAAAAAATTTTAAAGACACAAAACAAAACAAAAAGATCCTGAGGACTGGATACAGTGGCCCACAGTAGTAATCCCAGCACCAATGCCCCACTCAGACATACAGCCTCTGAATGGTGTACAGAGACTACGGTTTTGAGCTCAGGATAAGAGGACTGAGACCAATGATAATGCCACAGGCAGACAAATTCCTCTGGAAGCTGTGCCACGTAATACCTTCAGTTTACTCCTATAAGTACTTCTCAAAGCAGTACCAGCCAGGTAGAGTGGTACATTACTTTGTTTGTCCCTAGTCCCAGCAGTTGGAAGTTTAGGATGAGAAGGTCACTTTGGGGCCATTCAACAGTAACATGGAATATATTAAGATTCCCATCTCAAAACAAATTTAATTAAGTAATTTCCAGCACAGAATTCAAGAGACCATGGCTGCAGGACTGGGAACTCTCAGAAAGGATAGAGTGAGCAGCAGATACAGATCCTGGTCACTGTGCCTGGGAGCCAAGCCTCTGAGATGTCACTAGGGAACTGGGACCTTTACTAAGAGAAATTCTCAAACTAAAAACTACAGTAGCTAGAATTAAGCAGGTTTAACCAAAAGCAGATTTAACCAGCATGTTGGAAGATTTGCTGGCAGATGTGGGTGAACTGCAAGACAGTGTGGTGGGCGTTGCAGAAAACACAGCACAAGGCAAGAGTCTTATGAAGCACAGAGGAGAGAAAGTTGGAGTCAAAGAACACAGCAAGATTTCTGTGCATACCACCGATTCCTGGAAGGAAGGGGGCTGGAAAATGGAATAGAGAAAACATGGGAAGGGATGCTGGCTTGGTTGCTGTATCTAATCAGACATTAATGTCTACATTTTAAAAATTTCCACTGGGCGTGCACACCTTTAGTCCCACCACTAGGGAGGCAGAGACAGGCAGATCTCTGTGAGTTCAAGGCCAGCCTGGTCTACACAGTGAGTTCCAGGATAGCTGGGGCTATTGGGAGACCCTGTCTCAAAATAAAAACCACCCCAGAAAAGAAATTTCCAGAGCTGTGGATTTGACTCAGTGGCAGAACATTTGCTTAGCATGTGCAAGGACTTGATCCCCAAAGCCCTAGTCAAATCATAGTGAACCAGCAGGCATCCAAGGGCCAAGAGAAAGTTAGGCTACCTTGGAGAAGCAAGCAGTGGTCTGGCAGACAGTTGAGTTCTCCAAGGTAGCAAGAAGAAAGACAGAGGAGGATCCACAGATAACCAGGACCCTGAACATGGACACAGACCCTGGAAAAGGTGTTGTTCATACCGGGCCATCTGAGAGGTCCAACCTCAATCTGGTGACTCTGAGTGTCACCTACCAGGGCCTGTTTTGATTACGTCAATGATCATCACCAGGTTAGGTCGTCCCCAGTGGTCTACAGCAACACTTGGGAGTCAAGTCAGCCTGTTTTCCTGTGTGAGGAAGTGGAGGCTGATAGAAGGAAGCCCCAGACACATTGAGTCCAGA
Organism: Eospalax fontanierii; assembly: GCA_035773235.1. Lineage (NCBI taxonomy): Eukaryota > Metazoa > Chordata > Mammalia > Rodentia > Spalacidae > Eospalax > Eospalax fontanierii. Next base: position 80,932,119 of record CM069532.1, on the reverse strand, counting down.
ACACCCTCCCAGGCTCCAACTCCCAAGCTGTCCTCATCTGACTCTGCTCTCTGCTGTCTGAGATTCCACACAGTCTCAAGACATTCCAGATGCTTTCTGGAAATTCTGGAAGATTCTCATGTGTGGTGGCCTTTCCTTTATAAGGAACAAATTAGGGAGCTCCTGATGCGGAGGCTGTGACTGGAGTAATACCTTCTACAGCTACACTATAATCTCTGTCATAAGCAAGGTACACTTTTTATCCAGTCCACGCCTGATCAGGGGTTTTACAACTATCCGAGAGGTGAGATTTTCTTTTATTTCCTTTTAAAGAACTTATCTTAGATAAGAATTTAGTATTTTTATCTATAATAAAAAGAAACAACACTATATTCAATTTTTTAAATAGTTTGATATTTTAAAAAGAGCAATGGTTGTTCTTGCAGAGGACCAGAGTTCAGTTCCCAGCACTTACATCCCATTTCAGGAGATCGGACACCCTCTTTTGGCCTCCATGGACACTGCACATATGTGGTGCACTCAACCATCTCTCAAGCCCGCCTCATAGTGGATCCATAAGCCCATTCTCACTGGTATAATTGTTACACACATTTGACACAGATGGCACACAGGTTGGTATCTTCTAAAAGGCCAACCAGATAGGCCTCGCCTGCCATCTGCAAAGCACCAGTGGCTACACCCTGGAAGCGCAGGTTTGTTTTGAAGACATGAACAATTTCTTGTCCCACACTCCGGAAGGGTAATTTAACTTCTGATAGCTTCTAATTTAACAGAGTGCCACAGTGCCAGGCCTATTGCAGAGAGGTTTCTTCACCCCTCCAGTAGAGGGCGCATTCTCGCCAGAGGCTTTTTTAGCCAGTTGTTTCCTGGTGCTTTTATCAGGTGGATTAGTGGGCAGTCTACTTTGTACTAGTCATCGTATACACATCTCCTCACTCCCTTCCTCTTCAGCTGAGGCTCTACGAATAAGAAGCAGCACTGGTGTGACAGAACGGGCAGCAGCGGGATGTGACTTCGAACACATTATCTTTTCCTTGTTTGTCTTTTGAGACAGGGTTTCATGCATCCCAGGCTGGCTTTGAACTCCATATGTGGCTGTGGGTAAACCTGAACTTAGAGTTGTCCTGTCTCTATCTCCCGAGCACTGAGATTACAGTCATGTGCTAATGTCAGATATCTATGTTCAGATTTTACAGATCCTTCTCCCAACTGGAAAGATGGCTCAGCAGTTAAGACTTCTTACTGCTCTTCCAGAGAACCTGAGTTCAGTTCCTAGCATCCAGGTCAGGCAACTCACAACTGCCTTTAACTCTAGCTTAAGGGGAGCTAATGTCCGGCTTCCATAGGCACCTGCATACATAACAAACACAAACACAAATAAGAATAATAAAACTAATCTTTTTCTTTTAAAAAGATTCTTCTAGTTTGGCTGTGGTGACCCACACCTTTAATCCCAGCACTTGGGAGATAGAGGCAGGTAGATCTCTGAATTCCAGGCCAGCCAGAACTACATAGTGAGACTCTATCTCAAAATAAATCCTTCTAGCAGTAAGGAGAGATGTAGAGAGGGGAAGGGATCTAAATACATCGTAATTTATGAAAATTGTAAAAAGTCAGCTAAAAATCGTTTTAAAATCAAAAAAGGAAACAATGTTTTAAATATAATCTTTTCCTGGAAACCTTACATATGTAGATTAAATTTTCTTATATTAATTATACTAGCATATATTGCTATAATGGAAAAACTTTCCAAATTAAAATTTCATAAATTAAAAAAATCTCCGGCCAGGTGTGGTGGCACATACCTTTAACCCCAGCACTTGGGAGGCAAAGGCAGGAGGATCTCTGTGAGATCAAGTCCAACCTGGTCTACAAAAAAAAAAAGAAAAAAAAGCAAGAAAGAAAGAAGAAAAAGAAGAGGTTATCAGAACACACACACACACACACACACACACACACACACACACACACACACAACTGTGCACGGGCATGGGGAGAAGATGCCAAGCAGCCTGCCCTGCCCTGAGCTTGAACTACTAGCCTTGGGCTACGAGAAAATTAATATGTGCTTCTCAAGTATGTGTCTGTTAAGATAGATACATTCTGTCACTTTGTATACAAGCTTGTTTCTGCCTTTGCTGTTTCATCCAAGTCAGTACTGGAAAATGAAACTTCCACATGGCATCTAATGTCATCTCAATAAGAGAAATAACTTGTATCTTTGCATCTGAACTATGTATCCATCTCTTTTCCTCCTCTAAAGGCAGCTGCACCGTGGCTGCATCTGCACTCCTAAGTCAGTGAGGGCAGTGGATCCTTTCAAAGCCTAAAGCTCCACTGGGAGGCGAACCCACCACATAGTTTCCTGTTTATTAGTCTCTTCTGTTCTGTTGGCCAAATGCAATGTAATGTTTTTTTAAAATATTTTGTTTATTATTTTGATTTTATGTGTATGTCTGTAAGTACACCCAAGTTGTGCAGTGCTTGAAAAGGTCAGAGAGGTCAGAGAGGGCATCAGACTCCCTGGAACTGGAGTTATGATTGGTTGTGAGCCACCATGTGGGTGCTGGGATTCAAACTCTGCAAGAGTAGTCAGTGCTCTTAACCCTTGAGTTATCTCTCCAACCCATAGCAATGTAATCTTTTTGAAAATTGTTTGAAATTAGTGAAAATGTAATGTTCAAGTGGTCCTTGAAGACAATTTGGTGGCTATGATGGGGCTCCATCACTGAGGGCCTTGTAGCCAGAGCTTGGTCATAGAATCCATTACTTCCATTTAGACATGCCTGTCTGTATTTCTTATTAGTAATTCATGATTAAATAAGTGACTGTTCTTCTGAAATCTGTCTTGAAACAATCAATCGTTTCTTTCCAGTTGCTTCGTTCCAACAGACACTCACTAGAACCCACTTCCAGACTCAAGAGGTGTCAGAAAGGTAGGCTTGTCTTGTGTCCTCACAGACCATTGTCAGGAAGTAGCAGTTTCTTACCACACGGGCCTCCCCGGGGAAGTTCACAAGATCGATGCTGGCTTCCTCCAAGCAAGAACAGAAGCCACTATCTTGTTGCCATTCCAAAGGGACCAGTCACTTATCACTCTTTGTTGTAGTCTTAGAGACAAGTTTCTAAGTCCAGTACACCATCCTGGAGGGTACTGCACACAGTACAAAGCCAGGTGACAGGGCAGGGCATGGGACCTCTTGGGGTCCTCTCCTCCTACTTGGGATACTGGCCTCTAAGATACCTGCCCAAACCCTGAGAGCTGCCTGCCTGGAAGAAAAAAACAGTGAGGAATTTAGGAATTAAGTCACCTGCCTGCCCCCCAGCTAGAAGAGGCTTGGTGAGACCTTAAAGGGACACCCAAGATGCCTTGACGCAGATCCACAAGATGGTAGAAAAAGGGCATTAGGTACATGACACAAGACAAGCTGTCAAGGGAACAGATGACTTTTGAAAAAGAGTGGCCCCAGAGGACATCTGATAAATAGTGGACTTAGCAGAGTGTAAAGACAGATAGGAGCAGAGGTGGGGATTGAATGGTGGCTGAGTCTGGAGTACTAACTGAGGAAGGTGACCAAGGACATGCCTCAGCCTCAGGCCCCTGAGTGGTGATCTGGTAGCAGCAGTCTGACCCAGGGTGGCAGGGCTAGATGGTTGGGAAGCACAGGGCCAGGTTGCTGTGTGCTGCTCTTTCTGGGGAAGGTGGATTGGAATGTTTTCAGTGTAGGGTTGCTGCGATAAAACATCACAGCCAAACAGTACAGATTTCTTCTCTTACAGCTCCAGAGGCTTACTGTTTACCACAGTCAACATGTGAGCAGGGCTTGTCCCTTCTGAAAACTGGTGTGTGAGGAAGCTTTTCCAAGCCACTTTCCTTTGCCAGTGGAGTCTGTCTGGAAATCCAGGCCTCTACCTGAGACTCATTCATCCAGCCTGTGTCTCGGTGTCCCTGCCTGCTCAATTTCTCTGTGTTCCCACTTTCTTTTACACTGATGTCAAAGATTGGAGTCGGAGTCCTCCCTAAATCCACTAAAAATTCATCTCTCCCAGGTACCAGGAGTTAGGATGCATGTGTCTGACTTGTGACTGGTTATAACATAGAAAAGGGGAAGGAAATTCATGGAGATTTGACTCAAATGTTGCCTCCTCGGGAGCTTCTTTAGGTCATCAACTTAACCCTTCATTCACACTAGCCTGCACTAATTGTTGAGGGCCTGGTGTATGCTGAACGCTGTCCTGGGCATAAAGAGCAGACATTCTGCCCTCTTAGACCCATGTCCCAGCATGAACAGAAAGCAGAGCATTGTGTGCAGGTCAGGTGCCAAATGCCATGAAAAATGTCGTGAGAGACAGAGGATGGGGTGTGCCAAAATGGATGCTCAGGGAAGACCTGTTTAAGAGGTGACACCTAGGTTAGGAGATGAAGGAAGTGGGCTTGGAGGACAATGGGAAGAGTATTTTATACAGAGGGCACAGTCCCTTCAGGAATGGATCTGTCAAGTCCAACAATAGCCAGTGCCCAGACACCTTGAACAGGGTTGACCGGAGAGGTCAGAAGACATGAGGTTGGGAACAGGGACAACTGCTGGGCCCTCAAGACAAGTAAGAGGGTCTGGTCCCTCCAGAGAGCCAGCTAATATTATACCCAAGACCCTTCTTCATTCATATTCTTTGTATAGACTCTTCATGTGGCCAGGGTCCAGATAAACAGACACAAACCCCACAGGATGAACTAGGGACTTGGAAGTTGCCTTTCGAGCATTGGCTCAGGACTGGTTTCTGTGGTCAGTGTAGGGTTGACCCCTCCTAATAGACTGAACTAGCCAGCCCTTTTCAGGTTAGGATGAGTGACCAGGAAAAGCTGGAAGATTCTGAGCAGGGCCTGGTAGAAGTCAGGAGCAGAGGGAACAGAGTTGGTCAGCACAGGGAGCCAGCTGGGTTTTAAGTTGGAGAGCAGACAGGCAGGCTATGGTCTCTAACTAGCAAAAAGGATGTGAAGGTAGGCAGGAGGGCATCCGTGAGAGTGCTGACAGTGGACAGGAAGGGGTATGCTTTTACTGGAGAATTCTGGGTATGGGAAAGACCTGCCTACTAGGGGGGAGGGGGCCCTCATCTGAGAAGCATTCCCTACCCTAGTTACACCGCTACAGAGAAGCCCATAGTGGAAAGGAGAGGGAGACGTTTGGGGAAAAAAAGACAGAAACTTGCCATTCTGAAAGGTGGGAAAGTGGGCTTGCACACTGAAAGAGGTGTGTAGAATTCTGGAACAGAGAGAGGCCAGTGATCATGAATTAAAGTCTGCCGGTGAGTTCACGCGCCACCTTCAGTGGCCCTCTCCCTGTGTTCTCTTGGGTTCTGGTGGGGAGAGCTGGTCCCATCTGAGACCAAGAAGCCTCCTGCCGCTGAAATGCCCCCTCTAGATACCCTTGGCCCTGGCTGCCCGATCCAGACCCTCAGACGCTCTAGGCCCGGCCTACTCTGGGCCCGGTGCGAGATATACGTGGTAGGAGCGTGGTGCGGATGCGGTGCAGGGAGAACTGGCCGCTCCCAGAGCTGGACAGAGTTCCCTGGGCGGCCCAGAAGCACAGCGCTCCGGACAGCCGCGGCTGTCCGGGGAAGCCCAGGAAAGGCCTCCGCGGGATGGGCGGTGCCTCCAGGGGCCGGTCCCCTCAGGGTGGGACTTTCGGTGGGCGTGGAGGGGCGTGTCCTGGCGGGGCTCCACCCCTCCCCGGAGCCGTACACCAGCTTGGGCCCGCAGAGGCGGCTCCGGAGGGGCGGGCCGGCTCCTCCCTCGGGTCCTCCGCCCGCCCGCAGCGCCCCGCAATTCCCGGAGCCAAGGAGGGCGCGAGGCGGCGGCTCCGCTGGGCTCCGGGCTGGGCCGGGCGCGGGGCGGCGGGGCAGCAGATCGCGCAGAGGGTGGCGGCCTGAGCCCGTCGAGCCATGGCGGCCCCGGAGCCCGCGCCCAGGCGGGGCCGGGAGCGCGAGCGGGAGGACGAGAGCGAGGACGAGAGCGACATCCTGGAGGAGAGCCCGTGCGGCCGCTGGCAGAAGCGGCGCGAGCAGGTGAGCCGGGGCCGGGGTGCCGCCGGCGTGCGCGGCAGACAGGCTGGAAGCTGTGGGGACCCGGGAGCCGGGCAGCCCGGAGGACCCCCGCGAGGCCTGCGACTGGGCTGGCCCGGGTGAGAAAGTCCCACTCGCTGAGCACCAGTGTGCCCCCGGGACCACCGCCACGTGCCTCTTGGAACCCCCTCTATCCCCTGGAGGTCGCCCCCTCCCAAATTCGCTTGGCCTCTGAGCGCAGCCCCGAGACACTACCCTCCCCCCAGCTCTCCCACGAAGCGGGGCAGGGCTGGCAGCTTGGCACTCATGGCTGGGGGAAGGTGGTGCAGAGCCCGTGTCCTCACCCTGGCCCCTTCTCGGAGCAGGACACACATCTTCCCCACCCAGGTCAACCAAGGGAACATGCCCGGGATCCAGAGCACCTTCCTGGCCATGGACACAGAGGAGGGAGTGGAGGTGGTGTGGAACGAGCTCCACTTCGGGGACAGGAAGGCCTTTTCGGCCCATGAGGTGAGGCGGGTCGTCCCTCTCCGCCTTCGCCCCATCCCGTGACTACCCCATGACCCACCCCCTTTCCCAGGAGAAGATCCAGACCATGTTTGAGCAGCTGGCGCTGGTGGACCACCCCAATATCGTCAAGCTGCACAAGTACTGGCTGGACGCCTCTGAGGCCCGCGCCAGGGTGAGCCAGGGGCGGGTGCGGGGCGGAGTGGAGCCACAGGCTGGGTGGGGCGGCGTGGGGACCCACCCGCAATGGCCGAGCGCGCCCGCCCGCAGGTCATCTTCATCACAGAGTACGTGTCATCGGGCAGCCTCAAGCAGTTCCTCAAAAAGACCAAGAAGAACCACAAGGCCATGAACGCCCGGGTATGGGGAGGGTACCGGGGACAGGAGGGGGTCCGGGAGGACTTAGACCGGAAGTAGGGCGGGGGACCCATGGCGACCTCGGGACAGGCGTGGGGAGGAGGGTGGGCTCCGCAGGCTCAGCTGCCTCTTGGGGCCCACCCGACGGAGTCGTGCGTCCGCTGCCAGGCCTGGAAGCGCTGGTGTACCCAGATCCTGTCCGCACTCAGGTGAGGGCGCACTCAGGTGAGGGCCTGGGCTTGCCCGCGCGCCCGCCCCCTGCGCCGGACCTCCTCTGACCCGGCTCCTCCTGCCTCCCTTCCTCTGCTCCTGCAGTTTTCTGCACGCCTGCAGCCCCCCCATCATTCACGGGAACCTGACCAGCGACACCATCTTCATTCAGCACAACGGCCTCATCAAGATCGGCTCCGGTGCTGGCGGGGCGGGGCGGGCAGGGGGCTGGGCTGGGTAACCCGCGGGAGCCCCAGGGCGGAGAGCGCCCAGCGCGCCACCCGCTGACGCCTGCTCTTTCTCTCGATGTTGGCCGACGCAGTGTGGTACCGCATCTTCTCCAATGGTGTGTGGGGCCTCTGGGGTGTGGGGGCCGTGGAGAAGCCGGTCTGCTCAGCCCCACGCTCTTCCTTAGCGCTTCCGGATGATCTCCGGAGCCCTATCCGTGCTGAACGAGAGGAACTTAGAAACCTGCACTTCTTCCCACCTGAGTATGGCGGTGAGTCCGGAAAGGGCCCTGGGGCACCTACCCTGCTTGGATCAGACTGACCTACCCTGCCTTTTTCTCCCCCTTTTAGAAGTTAATGATGGGACTGCTGTGGACATCTTCTCCTTTGGGATGTGTGCACTGGAGGTAATATCCTGGACATGGCTCCTAGCCCTTCCTCAGCTGTATTCCATTCCATCTCACCACATCCAACCTGCCCCTGCACCCAGATGGCTGTACTGGAGATCCAAGCTAATGGGGATACCCGAGTTACAGAAGAGGCCATTGCTCGAGCCAGGCACTCACTGAGTGACCCCAACATGCGGGTAAGTAGCTTACCAGTGCCTCTCTGGGACTGGCTCCAAGTGGCCCAGCTTGCCATTGAGGTGCACTATCCAGGCCAGAGGTGTAGCCTGATCAGTACAGCTGAGAGTACATCAAGCTGATGCACCAAGACCTACCTTAAAGACCCTACTGGGAGCTCACAGATTCTGTGAGGGTGAATAGAAACAGAGTATGGGTGTTCTGAGCCCAGGGTCTGCCTGTCCACAGATTCACAGAATCAGACTCTGAGCTTCTGATAGGACACCTTCTCATCTGTGCATATCTACAGGAATGTCCCAGCCACTCACCAAGGAGGGAGGATGTGGTGATTGAACTTGGGGTCTGGAGGAATCTCCTCCAGAGCAAGGAGCTTCCATCTACCATCTGCTTTTCTCTTCACAACCCAGGAGTTCATCCTTTCATGCCTAGCCCGGGACCCTGCTCGCCGACCCTCTGCTCACAACCTCCTCTTCCACCGCGTGCTCTTCGAGGTGCACTCGCTGAAGCTTCTGGCAGCCCACTGCTTCATCCAGCACCAGTGTGAGGGGCAGACATGCTGGGGTGGGCCAGGAGCCTGGGATTAGAACCTGGAAAGGTCTTTGCAGGACCCTTACTTAGTTAGCATGGGCCCACCTCCCTGAGCATATTTGTGGCCCATAGACCTCATGCCTGACAATGTGGTGGAGGAAAAGACCAAGGCCATGGACCTGCATGCAGTCTTGGCAGAGATGCCCCGGCCTCATGGACCCCCGATGCAGTGGCGGTGAGCAGTGTCCGCTTGAGGCTCTTCTTTCCAGCTGCCTGGCTAGTCTTTGTCCTGCTCAACCCTCATGTACTTCCTACCCCATGCCAGGTACTCAGAGGTCTCCTTCTTAGAGCTGGACAAATTTCTGGAGGATGTCAGGTGAGAGCTGGCATGAGACTAAGGAATAAGCACTGTCAGGCATGAGCCCCCCCAGCTACCCTCTTGGTGTGTCCCCAGGAATGGGATCTATCCACTGATGAATTTTGCGGCTGCTCGGCCCCTGGGACTTCCCCGTGTGTTGGCCACACCCCCAGAGGAGGCCCAGAAGGCCAAGACTCCAACACCAGAACCCTTTGACTCAGAGACAAGGAAGGCGAGTCTCCACAGCTGTTTCACTGTGCTGTCCCTCTGAGCTGTCCACAACAAATAATGGGTGCCCTTCTCTGGGAGCCTATGTCTCCCCAGCCCAGCTTCCCTGCAGCATGCTGAAAACCAAATCCAAGCTGATCCCTTTACGGAGACTCACTCGGCGACTGTTGATCAAACTGGGGTACCCATCTTTCCCAGAGCCTCCTTGCTTCTGTAGCAGGTCCCTGTCCTGCTGCATGTTCCATCCCTCTATACTCCAAACAGGCTTCCTCAGAATCTCACCCGCCCCACCCCTTGTGTCTTCGGGTTTTCCCCAAGACTTCCAGGCACCACTATCCTCAAGTCCTCCTCCTGCCTGGCAGCTGCCCCTGGTCATGTCTACTCCCCGTGGGTGCCAAGGCTTTGCCCACCTCCACTCCTCGTTTGATCTTCCTTCTCTTGGCTCCCATTGTTCCACAGTGTGCCATGAGTTTGCATCCCAACAGTTAAAGTAGCCTGGGTCCTGGCTGCCCAGAGAGCTGGTGGGAGTTCTCAGCTTGAGTCCTAGCCTCTAGTAGCCTGCTCCTGCTGGCACCTTGCCCTTCTCTACTGTCACATCCCCGGACACAACTCTCCCACAGTTTCCTTTTTTTCAAAGCATTCTATTTATCATTCTTCAGAACCCAGGCCCAATGCCTCCTCTTGGAAGCTTTCCCTAACACTACAGGGCTGGTGCAGGAAGATGTGCTTTCGGGGCTTCCCTGGAGATGTTTCCCATTTTTCCAGTCTCTGCTGCTCCTGGGCTCCTTTGCTGAGTTCCACTCTGTCGGTAATATGGCTTCCCTGTGCCTAGGTGGTCCAGATGCAATGCAACCTGGAGAGAAGTGAGGACAGAGCTCGCTGGCATGTGAGCTGGGTTCTGGGCGGGCCTAGGGAAGATGGGGCGGAGTCGGCTTTGGCGCCACCCTGACCACGCCCTCCCGTCCGCAGCTCACGCTGCTTTTGGTGCTGGAGGACCGGCTGCACCGGCAGCTGACCTATGACCTGCTTCCAAGTAGGCTGGTAGGGGACCAGGAGGCGGCCTGGGGCTCGGGCCCTGGCTGGTGTCAGAAGCTCACCTGTCGTCTCACTTCCTCGCTTTAGCGGACAGCGCCCAGGACCTCGCCGCTGAGCTAGTGCACTACGGCTTTCTACACGAGGTGGGAGGCCTGCTGCGTTTGGAAAGGTGCAGCGGGTCGCCGCCCTGCTCAGTACTCATGCCTCCTTACCCTGCAGGACGACCGGACAAAGCTAGCGGCCTTCCTGGAGACAACTTTCCTCAAGTACCGTGGGGCCCAAGCTTGACCTTCCCAGCCCTGGAGGCCCACAGGGATACCAGGGCTCAGGGATGGCCACTTGGGGAAAAGCTCCACACTACCCAGAGCTGCCTTCCAAGCCTGTGTTCCTGGGAGCTGATGAATATGTGCCCTGCTAGTGAGAACCCCCAGCCTCTTACAGGAGTGTGGGATACTGGAGTGTGGTGATGGAGCCCTTCATCAGGGCTGAGGGAGCCTGAGTGGGGGTGGAGAGTGCAGGTCAGCTAGGGAAACCATCTAGCGAGGGTTAGCAGCAGCCATCCCCTGTTGATGTAGAAGACCTAGGCAAGGAGTCTAGACTCAAAAGAAATAGAGCCTCTGCAGGTGTCAGAGACAATACTGGGCACCAGGCAGGCCAAACTTAACTGGAGGATCAGAGGCTAGAGAGCCTGAAGTTGATCCCATGCAGGCCAGCCTTGAGCCCTCTCTGACCTTCCATGCCCTTGAGATCAGGACCTGTGTCCTCCCCAAGACTCTCCAACTGGATGCTTTTCTTCTACATTTCCTGGCCTGGGGGCTCAGAAGTCAGAGCATCCTCTGTCCCTACTCCCTTGGGCAACTGCATATTAGGACCCTGAGGATGTGGGCTCCTGCTTTCCTGCTCCCCTGCAACTCCACAAAATCTTACAGTTTCCACTATCCCAATGGATTCTGCCCCCTGCCCCTGGTTACTTGGTTCTTGAACTGCCTGCCCATCTTCCAACTTCAAATTTAAATACTTGAACATTTTAAATTATATGTATAAATCCAGTGCATTGAAGTTTCTTTATAAGCATTTCAAATGTGAAATCAAGAAAGCTCACTATGGTATTACTAGTTCCATATTGCTGCTATCCATGACACTTCCACAAACCTAGAGGTTTTATGTTGTTTGAGACAACAGCAATATAGTTCTGTGGGTTGGAAGTTTGATACAGGCTCTCACAAGACTAAAATCCAGGTGTCAGTGGGCTAGGTGCCTTTCTGGAAGTGGAGGATCACCCCCTGCCCATTCAAGCTACTTCCTTGCAATAGTAGAGGAGTGGTTCCTCCCCTTCTCACTGGCAAGTCAACTGAGAGCCCTTCTCAGCTTCTAGAGGCCACCAGCCTTCCTTGGCTCTCCTTCCTCCACCTTCAAGACCAACTACAACAGGCTGAACCTTTGTCACAGACCAGATGTTGGGTTTTCCTGTGATTAGGCTGGACCTGCCTAGACAATCCAGTATAATATCTCTCTCAGGGCCTGTAGATTAACCATACCTGTACAGTACCTTTTGCTGTGGCAACTAATCTTCCTGGGTTCTAGTGGTTTGAGAATGGATGGGGGTGGGGGTGGAACATGTTGCCTACTACCCAAGCAAAAACCAAAAGCGAAGACAAAGCAGAGTTGCCAAGGGACACCTAATAAACTGAACGAATGACTGTAGGGAATCTCAAGAGCTCTTAAACATTCCAGTAATGTTTTCAGAATCTCATACCTTTCAACTAGGAAACTGCAGATATCAAGTAACTTATTCTGGGAGGCTAAGCTAATTATGTGCATGGTCTTACACAGTTTGTGTGGCAGACTGTACGTGATTAAACTGAACTTTAAAGCATTAGTGCTGTGTTTAATCACACCTCTTTATTTCTTCAGAGTCATGTGCATATTGTTTTTGTTTAGTTTGGTTTGGTTTTATTTTGGTTTGGTTTTTTGTTTGTCTTGACGTGGAACTCTATCCAGACCCCTCCTGTGCTGGGATTATAGGTGTGAACCACCATGCCTGACTGTAAAAGTGGCACTGTTCGAAGTGGGTGTGTGTGAGAGAAGCATGAGTCGATAGTAAGTAATGTAGTCTTCTATGATGATCTTCCCGAAATTCAGATCTCTTAGATCCAGGCACTTAAAACTACAGGCATGCTTTTAGCCCTGTTTATTGGTTTCTCTACCTTAGGGATCCCTGGGTGGTGACCTTTTGGGGTAGTCATGTGCTGGGCTCCGACCCAGCACCATTGTAGTGACAGGCATCGTACCTAAGTTATATTTTTTTCTTGTTTTCTCTTGGAGTTGATAATTTTCTTTTTTGCTCTGTTTTCTTTTTCTTTTCTCTCTTTCTCTGTCTCTCTCTTTTTGGTGTTCATCGAGTGTGTGTGTGCATGCATATGCCACAGTGTGTGAGAAGTCAGATGACAAGCTGTGGAGTTAATTCTCTCCTTCCACCTCATAAGCTCCAGTGATTGAACCTAGGTTATCAGGTTTGGTGCAGGCAAGCACCTTACCCACTGAACCATCTTGACAGCTCCTTCGCTTAGTTTTTTTTTTTTTTTTTTTTTTTTTTTTTTTTTTTTTGTGTGTGTGTGTGTGTGTGTGTGTGTGTGTGTGCCTGCTGTTAGTACTTAGGGTCTATGCTCACTATGCTCAGTACTTAGGACCTGGCATAATTGACCACTGTTTCTTCTTTTCCTTAAGCTGTTCCATGTGGCCCTGTGCCCCCGGATCCTTGTCCCTGTATTGTGGTCCAGTTGTCAGCCTGGATTGCCCTGCACCTGCATCATCTCTGGATCCGAGGCAGTCTTCCTTCATTTACCTCATTTGAGACAGAACATCCTTCAAGCTGCCCTAGATATACTGGAAATTTGGGGATCTTTTCCTGTTTGTCCTCTTTATAATCTCACAGTTAATGGAAAGTGTATCTAGGTGCAAGAAGATTGGCTTAGTTGAAAATGATTTCTCTCCAGGACTTTGTAAGGGTATTGTGTTACATTCTTTTAGTTCCAAGAACTGCCATGCCTCTGAATTCTGACTTTCCTGTGAGCTCCTCTCTTCTGATCTTTTCTTTGGAAATTTTTTTGGCTCAATTTAAAAGAAAAGGAGTAAATTTTCTTGAATTATTTTATTTCTATTTCCTGGATAAGTCAGGGAGATGTTGGATTTGTTTTGTCTAGGTTTTTATTGTTGTTTTTGCTTTCGTGCATCTTGCACACATTTGTCACAGCCTGAATGTAGACATCAGAGGACACCTGTACAAGTTAGTTCTCTTCTTTCACTATGTAGGTTCTGGGGATTGAACTCAGGTCATCAGGCTTGGCAGCAAATGCCCTCACCAAGATGGTGTGACATGGGTTGCCTCCTCAACCAGAGCAGTGGAGCTGCTGTAAGAATAAAAGACAGTGCCTGGTACCAAGTATCGATGTTCAGCACTCTACATTGCCATCAATAGAAGCTGCCACCAGAGGGTGGTACCTGGCACTCCCCCTAGCGGTGGTGATGGGACCCAACACACTCACCCTTCAGTGGTTCTGTCCATTTGTACTCTAGTTCTAAGCGCTGGAGAACACTGACTTGTGTTCTTTTGTTATGCCTTCTGGAAGGTTTCAACTTTATTTTTCAAGCCTATTGAAGTGCTCATTTTCCTTTTGGAAGAAATCACATTTGATACATGCTTTTTCTCTGTGGTCTTGTCTTAGGAATGCGACAGCTTGAATATCTGGTTTATTTTATGCATTATTTTTATGTGTATGTGAGTGTATTGCCTGCATGTGTGATGCACCTGTGTCATGCAATGCCCGAGGAGGTCAGAAGAGGGTATTAGATCTCTTTGGAATTGGAGTTATAGACAATTGTTAGCCCCCATGTGGGCACTGGGGAACAGAACCTGGGTCCTCTGAGACAGCAGACAGTGCTCTTAACGGCTGAACCGTCTTTCCAGGCCCCATCTCGGATACCTCTGATGATGTTTCTTTAACCCTTTCCAGCTCTGTTCTCATTCCTCCTCTTACCTAACTGCTGCTGTTCCTTCTATGTCTTATTCCCTCATCATCTTGTGCTGGTTGTCCAGTTGTGCTTAAGAGTGAGATGCTTTTTGTGGGTGAGATTTAGGGCCTGGTAAGCTTCGTGCCAGGAGTCTGACTGGTCCCTTCTACTACACACCCTTAGTTTGTTGGTTTTTTTGTTTTTAATTTTGTTTGTTTTGGCTCTTTGAGACAAGGTCTCCCTGGCGTGGATGTGTAGACCAGGCTGACCTCATTTGCTATGTAGACCAGGCCTGCCTCAATCACAGAGATCTGACTCTGTATGTGCCACAATGCCTGACATGGACCTTGATAAATTTTTGATCTTCCTCCCTTTACCTCCAGAGTGCAGAGGTTATAGGCATACATGGTGGTGGGAGTCAAACCCAGGGTTCCATGGTGCTACATGAGTAGCATACCAACTAAGCCACATCCTCAACCTGTTCAACCTGGATGCTGCTGTAGAGACCTCTTCCGGGGGAGCCCGGGTGGCACATGGGGAAGGCCAGACTTGGATGGGGGTTGCTGAAAGGAATGGAGGAGGTAGCAGTCTCACTCCCCAACTTTTGCAACAGAGCCAGACCTCAGTGATTCATTCCCAGAATGGAGCTAACTCTGAGCCACTATTGGCAGAGCCTTGCTAGCAGTGGCACGTGGAGGATGGAGATCAGGAGACTGCTTTGCCTAGCTGTGTTTTCTCGAAGATTACCAAACACAGCACAACGCAGTCGGACAAAGCAGCTCCACTGTCCGCCCTCCCCCAGCTCCCTCAGTCACCTCTCAGGTCTCTTGGGCTTTGCCATCAAGTTCCTTTCCTGTGGTATTAGGGGCTTTATAAAGGGAGGATCCCCAACCCAGAGACCGGTCTTCTGCTGCCTCCGGCAATTGAAGGTGCCTGAGCTTACAGATGAAGTCTCTTGTGGGCAGGTGACCGAGCTAGGGTCTTGGGACCGGGTACAGCTCATGACAAAGGCCAAGGCAACTCCTTACACACCACAGATGAACACACGGGGCCTTTAGACACAGCTCGGAGCCTGGAGACCAGCGTGGACAGTGCACCCACACAGCTGTTTCTATGGGACTGGCTGGGAAACCATCTGGGCATCATGCTTTTCATCCGTTCCCGCGTTTGTTTTGTTGAGACAAGCCCCCACTCGCTGTGTAGCCCAGGCTGGCCAAGACCTCATCGAGATCCCCCGGCCTCTGCCTCCGGGTTACAGGGATTCGCCCGGCCATGCCATCCGTTCTAAGAGGCATTGCTCTCCTTAGGAAAGCGAGCACAGTTCCAATTAACCGCGAACTCTAGTCCTGGTCGACGCGCAGCGGTCCGAGCTGAAGGAGCAGCCAGCCACTCTCCTCCCCGCCCGGCGCGCGCCCGGGTCCAGGTCCGGGACCGGAAGTGCGCTACTTCCCCCTTTCACGTAGCTGGCGCAAGGCTTTATACCGCGAGAACTCTGCGCCAGGCGCCCAGATCGCGCGAGACTGCGGAGGGATCCGGAGCGTGTGGCGCGCGCGGCGGCCGCGACGGACGCAAGATGGCGACGGCGACCTTAGCTCTCGTAAGTGAGCCCCTCGCCCGACCTCTGGCCAGGGCGGGTAGGCGACCAGGCCGGGGTGCGGAGGGCCCCCGGGTGCGCAGCCGCCTCCCCAGGCTCGCACAGACCTTCCTGGGGACCGCGGCGCGGGGGCGGGGCGGGCGCGCGCGGCTGGCGGAGTCGCGGCCGCAGCTTCCGGCGCGGGGCGTGCAGCTTCCGGCGGCCGGCCGGGGCCGGGCCGGGTGGGGCAGGGTCCCCGCGGGGCGGTGCCGGCTATGGAGCTGGTGGGCGTCCGCGGGGGTGTCTGCCTTGGGGTGAGCCGTGGTCTTCGCTCCCTGCGGGGCTGCGCCGGTTGCGGGTTCCGTCCCGAATGCAGCACCTCCGCCCGGGTAGCGTCCATGCCTGCGGTGGTCGGAGTCCGCTGGACCGGCTGGACCCCCGAGGGGGCGGGCGTGCTCATGTTGCCGGCCGCGGCGGCACCAGGTCTTCCCACCGACATATCGAGGGGCTTCTGGATCTAGCCTCTCTGCGGTGCGTCATCCCTGCGTTAGCCACTGCCCTCCCGCCGCTCTCCCCCGGAGAGACGGGGTAAGGTCGCGTACGCCACGCGGGCAGGCGGAAGGCCAAGTAGTCTGCCAGGCCGCCACTGCCGAGCTGGGAGCTGCACCCTCCCGTGTCAGGCGCGGCGTTTGCAGATGCCCCATGAAGGGACAGTGCGGCGCACACATCGTGCCTCTTTTTTTTTTTTTTTTTTTTTTTAAACCGTGCTCCGCTGCTTGAAGCCACAGGAGCAAGTGATGTTTGTGAGGAGCCAGCCAAAGTTGAAAACTTGGTGCTGTCCTTAGCTGGCTATCAGATTGTGGAAGCGAGGGAGACATGAGGCGTTTCGGACAGCATTGAGGGGCGTGGATGCCTCGTGGCTGAGTAGCCCCTGGTGTCCATGAAGACCCAGCTCTAACTGTTTTGGTGCCTGACAAGTGGGGTGATTGTTGAGTCAGATGTGGAAAGTTCAGTCTCACCACCGAGGCAGTTGCTTGTCATCCACGACTTTCTCAGGGTTAGCAGGGGCCCTTTAATTGTCAAGGCCCAGGCTTGGCATAGTTGTGTCTGGGAGGTCTAACATAGGTTGTTTTCTTTCTCTCTGCCTCACCTCTTCCCCTCCCTCTCCTCCTCTCCCTCTCCCTATCTCCTTCTGAACCTGGGGATGGAATCAAGGCCTTGCACATACTGGACATGCCCAACCATTGAACTATACCTTTGTCCCTGATCTTTTGAGTGGAAAAGCTTCTGAAAGGGCTCTGTGACCCCTACTAACTGGGCCATAAAAGATCCTGTTCTTTGTTTCATGGTGATCCAGTTCTTGGAACAGGTTAGATGAGGAAGATGCAGAAGGTCTTTCTCCTGGGACTCTGCTCCTGCCTGGTGAAACAGCCTTGCTGCCCCTTCCAAGCAGTTTAGTCTTCATTATTTCTCTAATTCGTTGCTTCTCTTTTCTGACAAATATGCCACCACTTGTAGCTATCACCCTCCTGAAAGTCCCAGTATGGTGTCACTTCACAGAGGCTTTTCCTGGCTGCCACAGTGTAGAGTGCTTCACAGTCACTTTTTTCTCATTCCATGCTTTGTTTTCTTCTTAGTACTTGCTGACTACAGAGATCATCTTAGATGGTGACTGGAATATCTTTGTCTGCCAGCAGTCAACCATGAGGCTTCCAAGAGCATTGTCTTTCTCACTTACGTATTGTGCTGCATCTGCAGTGCTTAGCACAGACCTGGTCACCCGGGAAGCAGCACTGCAGCCTGTGAAGGGACCTGAACAGATGGAAAACAGAACCCTGCAGACAGCGCTACCCTAGGGGTCTGATGCTGTCGTTCATAGTGCTGATAACTGCTAGAACCTGTGGCTGGCTTTCTGTGTGAGGGACTAAGGGATTTGGGGGAGCCAGTCCATGCAATAAATCTTCACTGCTGCCCCAGAAAGAGGCCCGTCCACTGCACATCTGAGGAGCTTGCAATCTAGAGCCTTAGGTGATTCCCCCCAAGTTATTTAGCTTGTCTTGTAATGGAAATAACTCTTTGTTCTGAGCTGGTGAGGGGCAGAACAAAAATGTGCACCCCAGAGTCCTTCATTAGCACCATCCCTGGGAGGGGACATCTCACCTTTTAAGCCACCATTGCTTGGTACTGGGGAGCATTGTGATTCCAAGGTCTTTCATTTTCATTGCTGAAGGAGACAGCATGTGACTAGCTATGGGAACAAGTGAGTTTTTCCTGGGCTCTCCTGGTTAGGACAGAACCCTAGGCCCAGTGTGATTGAGACCTTGTCCTGGGGTGAATGGGGTGAATGATGTGAGATGTCATTTGTAATGCAGGTTTCCTAGAACGATTATTTATACTGTGGGCTCCTTTACTTTGTGCTATCCTCTTCCCTGAGTTGGCCAGTAGAGTAATTTGGAGGGGCAGGAAATTATACATGTGCCCCAGGTTCAACCTGTCCACAGGTGTCTGGGCTGTACTTGAAGCATATTCTCACTCTATGTGTTGAGAAGCAGCATCTACTCATGGGTGCTTGTGTCAGTCTGGTCCCATTGGAATACCGTCTCTGAGTTAGCATGCAGAGCTGACTGGGCAGTAGAGCCACACTCCTGTTGGTAGTACCAGGAGCAACGCCAGGTGCAGGCTGGATCAGCCATGGCTTTCAAGCCCATCACCTAGGTCTCTGCAGTGTGTCAGACTGTGCACTGTCCCTCCTTCAGTGACCTGAGGCCCTCCGAGAGACACACTGACCAAGTCAGCCAACTTTGCCTCCAAGAATGGGCACAGCCTCCCTTTGTGTCCTTCAGTATCTGGATCGTGTTCTTGAGCCAGGGTATAGTGGGCACATTCTACCTTCTGCTCCATTGCAGCCTCTGAGAAGGTGGAGTAGGTTTAGGGCCCTTCTACTGCATCCTTCTATCCCAGCCATACTGCCTTCTACCTGAGGTCTGGCTTTGGACAGCAGTGTTCTATGTTCCCTGTGATAGGGATTTTCTTTTCTTTTCTTTTTTTTCAATAAGGTCTCTGTAGCCCCAGCTGGCCTTGATCTCTCACAGATCTGCCTGCCTCTGCCTCACAGGTGCTGGGATTAAAGGCATGTACCAACACTCCAGAATTGGAGTGAATCTTATCTGTGTAGAGAGCTATGCTTTCAGCTACCCCTCCCCCAGACAGCTTTGCAGTTTGGCTGCTGGGGTGAGGGAGGCCTGGATTTGACTAGAGCCTGTGGAATCACTGGGACAGATGTTGAGTTGAGGGGACAGGCATAGGTATGTGCAGAGTCCTGCGCAGGCAGTATTCCTGGCTGCCTTGGGAGGGATGGACACAGCCTGCTGGTCACCTTGTTGTCTGATCTGGCCCAATCTGTCAGCAGAAAAGGCTTTTCTTGGCCTTGGGCTGGAACATTGCTTGCTCTGTGTCCTTTCTTTTGTGTTCCTTGCTGGGGAGATACTATCAACTTGGGTTTGCCCCAGCTGCTGCTCTGCTTTCTCTCAGGATCCTGGGCGGCTGCAGGTGTGCTGGTAGGCTGGAGGGTGGGCAGTATATGCTGGGAGTGACTACTCGGAGACCTTCTTGAGCCCCTACATGGCTTCCTTAATTCTACATGGGGAGCTCAGCCTTTATCTTTGGAAGAGGTGAGGGCCTGGGTGGTGGGGTTGTGTGACTTGGTTACAACATCTCCTTCCTGCCTGCAGCAGGTCAATGGCCAACAAGGAGGGGGGTCTGAGCCAGCAGCAGCGGCAGCAGCAGCAGCAGCGGCAGTGGTGGCAGCAGGAGACAAATGGAAACCTCCACAGGTACTGCCCTTAAACAGCCTCTTCCTCAGGCCTGCCTGTCTGCCAGCCTGCCTGCCTGCCTATGTATCCCTGGGCCTGGAAAGGCCTGTTTGTGGTGGGGGTGGGGGGACTTGAGGGGAAATGGATCCAGTGATCCTTCTTTGCCTTCTGGGCAGATACTGCCCACAGGACTGAGGCCTAGCCCTTTACCTCTCATACCCACTCCCCACCATGCTTCTGGCTTGGACTCTCCCCTGTGAGTCTCCTCAGGTTACTGACAGGATCTGACAGTTGGCTAGCCAGGCAGCAGTGCTAGAAGTGGGGATGGTAGTGCTGGCTCTGAGCCATCAGCATCATACAGAATGGTGGGCCTGCCATACCAGAATGGCAGCATTGTGTCTGTAGATCAGAAATGAGGTTTCCATTTTAGTTCTTCCTCTTAATGTAAATAAAACAAAACAAAATGCAAGTCAAAGTACAGGTGTGGAGAAGCCCCCCACATTCACTGGGCTCAAGGGTGAGTGTAGATACATCTTGTTCTCTAGTCACTGGCCCGTGGGACTAGGTCTTTTGGGAAATGGAGCTGAGCTCTGTTGTTGCTGGGTGATAGGTTCTTTATGCTTCTTCTTGGCACTGCCTGCTTTTGCAGAGCCCTAGCAGGCCTCAACAAGATAGTCTTTGGTTAGTCCCTCCGTTCTGGTCTTCCAGGCATTGGTGCGGGTGGGTGTGGGGGTAGAGGGGTGTGCAGACAGGAATGTGGTATGCAGCTTGGATCCTGGGAAGTTGTGGGGGCAGAAGCTCCCCATCATGACCAGATGGCCATTGGTTGGTGGGAGAAGGGCCTTTTGTTCACCAAGACAAAGAGGAGATTGAAAAGTTTCTAGGGGGCTAAGAAAAACTGGCATTGATTTCCATGGTGACAGCCTACTCTAGTGTCACAGCCTCAAGCCCTTTCCCACTAAGGAAAGAGGAATAGGCTTGAGGCTGGCCAGGAGGGCAGAGGACAGACCTAAAATGAGCCAGACTGTAGTCCCTGGTCCTATCTGCTGTCAGCCTTTGAGGGACCTTAGGGCCTGCTTGGGACTCTTGATTTCCCACAGAGGGGCCTTGTAAGATTGCTGTCTTCTAACCCTAGGCTGGAAAGTCAGCACTCAAGTACTTAGGCTTGTGTTCTTGGTTTGAGTCAGCCAGATCATGCCTGCCTCCTTTGTATTTCAGCCCTTGATTATCACTCCTATGTTGGCTAAAGACCTCTGTCTCTTCTCCCTCTCAGAGCTTGTATCTGAAAGCCTTGAAGAACAGCCAGAGGTATTTGAACTGGTAGACTGAGTCTGATGCTGACTTCTTCTCAGGGTCTGCTGGCTCTCATGTTGGCCTTCTCTGTTTACGTAGCTATGTTCTTTCCCTGAAAAAAAAAAACTTGTAAATGGATTTGATAGGATAAATATAAAAAATTCTGGTAGCATCCACTCAGGTCTGCAGCTGATGTAGCAAGCCCTCCCTTGCTCAATACCTCTAAGTGCATACACTTAGCTAGAGTTCTGCTCTGTGCCTGGTAGACAGAGCACAGGCCATTCGGGAATGTTTTGGATTTGGACTGCTGCCCTGTAGGGCTCATGTACCAAGGGATAGCACCTGGACTCTCTGGGAGGTATATAGAAGTAAAGT
This sequence comes from Eospalax fontanierii, assembly GCA_035773235.1. NCBI lineage: Eukaryota > Metazoa > Chordata > Mammalia > Rodentia > Spalacidae > Eospalax > Eospalax fontanierii. The sequence goes on along the minus strand of CM069532.1, from coordinate 80,910,961 downwards.
CTCAAAGGCCAGGGATGGGCATTCTTGGGAGGAAGGTCCCTTGTCTTTACTTATCCCAGGGTGGCCTATGTCCCTAGCAAGGCTGTTGAAGAAACCAAAAGGCTGGAGAGCTAGGCAGCCTAGGAATAATGAGTCCTTGAATATCCAGAGTCTTGGTCCTGCTCTTGGCCATGGAGGATAGAAGAAGCTGGCTGTCTTACGGGACTTGGGTCAGAGACTGGGATCATTGTCAACAAGGCTCTCCTACATTTGTTGCATGAGGAAGCCATGGTGGCTGAGCCCTAGATACCTGCCTGGTTTAGTCAGAGTCCCACCCATGAGTCTTGTGAGGCCTAGATAGGGATAGCATTGTCAGAAGGGCAGATCTGTTTTTTTTTTTTTTTTTTTTAAAGACAGGGTCTCCTGTAGCCCTAGTTGGTCTGGAACTCTCTATGTAGACCAGGCTGGCCTTGATCTCACAGAGATCTGAATGCCTCTGCCTTCTGAGTGCTGGATTAAAGGGGTGTGCCACCATGCCCAATTAGAAGGGCAGATTGAATCTGAGCTAGGCAGATTGAATCTGAGCTAGGCAAGAGACATTCTAGAATGCACTGAGGCCTGTCCCTGCCTGTGATGATCTAGAGATGTGAGGGCCTATGGGGTAAACCCTACCAGGGAAATCCTGAGTTTGCTGCTGAAAGATTCCTGTTTCCCTCTCTAGGGCACAGATTCCATCAAGATGGAAAATGGACAAAGCACAGGCACCAAGCTGGGGCTGCCTCCCCTGACGCCCGAGCAGCAGGAGGCCCTCCAGAAGGTGAGAGTGCACCTCTTGTACACAACTGCTCAGCTGGGGTTGGTGGGCAGGTCGTCTCCCTGCAGGCTGGGCCCCGTGCTCCTGGCTGCTGTCTCTTGCAGGCCAAGAAGTATGCAATGGAGCAGAGCATCAAGAGTGTGCTAGTGAAACAGACCATCGCGCACCAACAGCAGCAGCTCACCAACCTACAGGTGAGCCCTGGCACCCTCCTGTACACCACTGCCACCACCCATTGCCACCACCTTGGGGCTGGCTCTGCTGGAGGCCATCCCGCCCAGCCTGGGCCAGGAAACCTCCACTTCCCCTCCCCACTACCTCCACCATCTCCTCCTCTTCTCTGCCTCCTCCTGTGCCTGTGGCTGACTGCCCCCAGAAGGTGTTATGACTCTCAGATTCTCAAGACTCATTCTCTGGACCACCAGGGTCCTCTCTGAGGCACAAGTGCCCAGCTTTTCCTCCTGTTGCTTGATAAAGCCCCTTCTCCACCCCCTTCCCGCTCCTTCTCTGTAGCTCCACAGTTCTTCTTGGTCTTCCCACTGGTGCCTCTGGGTCTCCACCACACCCTTGTCCCACAGCTATGGTAGCAGCATGTAGGCTGCAATCCTCCCTGTCCCTGTGGTCAGGCCTCTATCCCTGGGGCTCTCCTGAGGGGACAGTCTGGGGGGAGCTCCCCTGGGCCCTGCTCTAAGCTGGAGGCTGTGACACCCATGGGAAAAAGTTTACATGAAACAGACAGGATCCTGGGCCTTGAGCCCTTCCACCCCCAGGCCCAGCCCTCAGACATTCATGCTGGCTGCTCACCATGCTCCGTCCATCCCTCTCCTCCGTCCATCCCTCTCCTCCCTCCCTCCCTTTCTGCCCTCTCTGGTCCTGCTGCAAAAGCTGCGGGGCGGGGCACCTGGGGGCTCTGAGGCCCCCCTGGGCAGGTGCCAGCGGCCAGCCAGAACAGCTGGCAGTATGGGAAGGCAGGCGGGCCTCCCTGGCAGGGCGGGGACTCCGCGCCTTGCCGCTGTCTGCGTGAGGTATTGACGAGAGCGGGAGACTGCTCGGCTCCAACAGACTGAACTCTGTCTTTACTGTCTTTCAGATGGCAGCAGTGACAATGGGCTTTGGAGATCCTCTCTCACCTTTGCAATCGGTCAATAGAAATGCTCACTTCTTCTGGGGCTCATGTCCTTAGTCAGGGCTAGAGGGGGGCAGTGCAGCCCACTGCTGGGGACCTTGCTCCCCTGGCCGGCCCTGCCCGCCAGCTCTGGACGAGCACAGCAGAGCGCCAGGCATGGCGGGGCCAGTGGTGTGGGCACTCACCCCAGGACCGCCCCTGGGGAGGCCTCCATCTGCTCTGAGGGCCCACCTTAAAACTAACCGGCCAGGTAACTGCGGAGGGCAGCCGCGGCAGCCAGCCAGGGAGGGTAGCTGCCAATGCCAGGCTCATCTGCGCCTTGCCACCCCATGTGGTGGACGCACTGACAGTCTCCAGGCTGCCTGGGCTCTTGGGTTGGGGTCAGGCCCCTAAGAAGAGAGGGGTCCTTATTTGTGGTCCCATCAGACTTTGGAGGGAGGATGGATGGGTGGGGTGGGGGCAGGGGGGACCCAAGTGAGCAAGAGAGGGAAGGGCAGCCAAAAACTTGGGTGACAGACCTAGCTGTCAGCAAGGAGTAGAAGTCATGTCCCATGGCTGCAGTGAGCAGAGGAATCTGGGAAGGAGATCATTCTATCTTGCCCAGAGACAAGTTGAGGCAGCCAGGCCCAATCCTGGGAAGTTCCTGAGGAGGAGGTGTGGCCCTTTCTCTGGGGGCATCCACTTTGGAGACCATCCCTGGACAGGTTGCCCTCATATTTGAGGCATTCTTAGTGTCCTCTCTGGGGAGCATCTGTCTAAAAGAGCTGTTGCCCCTCTGAGGAGACCTGAGCTATGGGAGATAAGGTTAGAGAGGCTTGTAGTTGGGTAGCCTCACCTTGAAGACTTGGCCCTCTCTGGGAACTGACCTGAAGGACAGATGTGAATTCATGTCTTTGAGGGGCTTGGAGAAGGGTTGACTCTACCCCTTGGAGCCCTTGGTCTGAGTAGGAGCCCAGGGCCTGTCGGGAGCCAGTTTGAGGGAATTCCCAGCCCCATATTCAGGGAATTCCAAATATGAGGGAAGATAGGCCCCATCTGGGTGAGTCCTGTGTTGGGGGATTGTGGACCTTTTAGTCCTCTCTCTCTGAGGGAGGCCGGGCCATCCTAGGCCTGCTAATGTCTGAAGAAGTAAACTGTGGTCTCTGGCCACTGGGGCCTTTGTTAGGGTGAGAGGAGCCCTTGTTTGTGTTAAGGAGCAAGGCCCTGGCCCATGGGGCCCTTCCTGTGGCCTACCACATGTGGCCTTAGAACTCCCTGACTGGCACATCTTCTCTAAGGTGTCAGAAGGAGCCTTGCCTAGAGGGCATAAGGAGGCCACTCACTACAGTGGCCCAGCCCACTGCCCATCCTGCCAGCTTCCCAGCCCCAAGGATCCCTGAGGCTTCTCTGTTGAGTTCTCTGCTGCCTCGGGATGCTCTTACCTGAGCCAGCTCTTGTGGCTAGTCATGTGCTCCCAGCAGGTCTTTTTTGTGGGAGGTATTGGGATGGGGAGAGTGCAGAGCACACTGAGTCCCTACCTATGTCTCCCTGCATGAGCAGCTTGCTACTTGTTCTCTCCAAAGAGCCCCGTCTGGGCTCCCGAACTCCTTCCCTGGGATCTCTTCTGGGCAGTGGCTGCCCTATCTTCTGCCACCCTCTCTTCTGGCCTCCATGCCAGTAGTCCCTCTGGCTTACACAGCTCCTCCTTCCCTCTTCTGTCCCAGTACTTGGCTGGGCTGGTGGGAGGATCTTCCAGCCTAGCCCTGGACACCTGGCCCTCAGACTGGAGGAGTGGGCAGAATGGTAGGGCATTCAGCCTTGCCTCCTGACACCTGTCCGCTCTGCTGCCACAGTCTGCCTGGGACCTGGGTGGGCTGGGTACTTCCTGTCCTGCTGTTGGGCCTGGCCTTCCATGGGGCGGGGTCCGGCTGACCCCTGTGCCCTGGCTGCAAAGGCCTAGCCTGGACCTCACTGCTGTGTGGGTGGGCCAGGAGGGGAGAGGGCTGCTGAGTCTCCTGCCTCCCTGACAAGCCAGTGGCTCTCTCCTTCTGTCCTGCTGCAGATGGCAGCTCAGCGGCAGCGGGCACTGGCCATCATGTGCCGGGTCTATGTGGGCTCCATCTACTATGAGCTGGGAGAAGACACCATTCGCCAGGCCTTTGCTCCCTTTGGTCCCATCAAGAGCATTGATATGTCCTGGGACTCTGTCACCATGAAGCACAAGGTAAGCAGGTTAGAGCTGTCCCAAAGGCCTGCCTTGCCTATTCTCCCTGCCCTCTTGTCCTGATAGCACGCTGTATTTAGGGCTTTGCCTTCGTGGAGTATGAGGTCCCAGAAGCTGCACAGCTAGCCTTGGAGCAAATGAACTCAGTGATGCTTGGGGGCAGGAATATCAAGGTAAGGGTGAGGGAGTTTGGTCTTGGGCCTTGAGCTGAGTGTCCATGGAGTCACTCATAGTCATGCAGAGCTGCCATAGAGATATCTGGGCTGATGGTGGGCTTTGTTCTTTATCTCTTCTTCAGGTGGGCAGGCCCAGCAACATAGGGCAGGCCCAGCCTATCATAGACCAGCTGGCAGAAGAGGCTCGGGCTTTCAACCGCATTTATGTGGCCTCCGTACACCAGGACCTCTCAGATGATGACATCAAGAGTGTGTTTGAAGCTTTTGGCAAGATCAAGTCTTGTACGCTGGCCCGGGATCCCACAACTGGCAAGCACAAAGGCTATGGCTTCATTGGTGAGTTCTGGGAGGGCTGAAGAGAGGAGGGGGGCCCACCTGGTGCTGGGGCTGGCCCTCCTCACTGCTGATCCTGCCCCGCAGAATATGAGAAAGCCCAGTCGTCCCAGGATGCTGTGTCTTCCATGAACCTCTTTGATCTGGGTGGCCAGTACTTGAGGGTGGGCAAGGCCGTCACACCCCCCATGCCTCTGCTAACACCTGCCACACCTGGAGGCCTTCCCCCTGCTGCAGCTGTGGCTGCAGCTGCAGCCACAGCCAAGATTACTGCTCAGGTAAGAGCTGGTATAGTGGTGTAGGTTTGACAGTGGGTGGATAGGACTCTTGATCCTTTGGGGACTGCCCAGACTAGAGACTGAGAGTGGTTGCCTTTTGGGTTGCAGGAAGCAGTTGCTGGAGCAGCAGTGCTGGGTACCTTAGCAACGCCTGGACTGGTATCTCCAGCACTGACACTAGCTCAGCCCCTAGGGGCTCTACCCCAGGCTGTCATGGCTGCCCAAGCCCCTGGAGTTATCACAGGTGAGTCTGAGAGAGCCAAGGCCCCCTCCATTCCTGGAGGCTCTTATCTTCAGCTTCCCGACCCACACTTGCTTGGGTGCAATTCTTGGAGCTGTGGCTAACCAAGAAGGGCTGGTAGGGAGTGTGTGTGACTGTTGGACTTGGTTTTGCTGCAGGTGTGACCCCAGCTCGCCCTCCCATTCCTGTCACCATCCCCTCTGTGGGAGTAGTGAACCCCATCCTAGCCAGCCCTCCCACACTGGGTCTTTTGGAGCCCAAGAAGGAGAAGGAGGAGGAGGAGCTGTTTCCTGAGTCTGAGAGGCCAGAGATGTTGAGTGAACAGGAGCACATGAGCATCTCTGGCAGCAGTGCCCGCCATATGGTCATGCAGAAGCTGCTCCGAAAGCAGGAGGTAGGTGGCCATTGCTTCTCTGGGGCTGGGGTGGTGTGGTCTAGCTAGGCCATAGCACCAAGTCTTTTCTTGCTCACAGTCCACAGTGATGGTTCTCCGCAACATGGTGGACCCCAAGGACATCGACGATGACCTGGAGGGGGAGGTGACAGAGGAGTGTGGCAAGTTTGGTGCTGTGAACCGGGTAATCATTTACCAAGAGAAGCAGGGCGAGGAGGAAGACGCTGAGATCATCGTCAAGATCTTTGTGGAGTTTTCCATGGCCTCAGAGACTCACAAGGCCATCCAGGCGCTCAACGGGCGCTGGTTCGCCGGCCGAAAAGTGGTGGCCGAAGTGTATGACCAGGAGCGCTTTGATAACAGCGACCTCTCTGCATGACCTTGGCCTCCTTCCCTGGACTAAGCTTGTTCCTTGTCTCCTCGGGTTGTAGAGTGACCCTGGGACCAGATACTGTCCAGCCCAGCCTGTAGTATGCATAAAGGTGCAGAAGCTGCTGGCCCCTAGAACCCCGTGTCCGAAGTCCTCCCTTAACCAGACTTGTCGCCGCCTCCTACCCGGGGCGGGGAGTGGAGGGGAGGGGGCTCAGTCTGCAGCGCAGGCGCAGGCGGGCGGAGCCTTGACGTGTGGGGGCGGGTGTTGCTTCTCCCACACCTGGAGCATGCGGCTCTCTCACGTCCACGTCCCCGCTGCGGGTAGTACCCGGATAAGAACCCTAAACACTGAGATGTTCCTGGCTCGGAACTGCTGGGCCCAGAGCCCCGGCCCGACCCGGAGGCGATGAGAGGGCGGGGTCTGCGTCACTATGGTTCCCGTCATGTCACGTGCTCGAGCGAGCCGGAAGTCCCAGCAAGCTGTTCGTGCGATCGCTACGGATCGTCGGAGGTGCCGTGCCGCGTGGCCTCTTGGGAACTGCAGTTCTGGGCGGTGAGGGCGGGCCTAGGCTTCCCGGCAGGCTGCGCGGCTGGGCGGTTGTCGCGGGCAGCGGCGGCGGTTCCGGCTGCAGGGCTGCGGGCAGACCAGTGCGAGCTGAGCAGGCCGGGCGGGATGCGGAGGAGCCGCCGCCGCGCCGCCGCCGCCGCCTGAGGAACGGTGCTGCCCGCCAGGCGCCAACGCCCAAGTGTGCCGTGAGCCGTGTGCCGGCCGGGCCCAGCGCCGACCTGACCGGGGCAGATCGGGTTCCCGGCGGCCCGCCCCCCGCGCCGCTCCGACTGGGCCCGGGGCTCATGCGGGCCGAGCCCCGCCCCCCGACCCGAGCCTACCGAGCGGCGCCCGCGCCCGCCGCCCGCCCGCACCATGCTCAAGTGCATCCCGCTCTGGCGCTGCAACCGGCACGTGGAGTCGGTGGATAAGCGGCACTGCTCACTGCAGGCTGTGCCGGAGGAGATCTACCGCTACAGCCGCAGCCTGGAGGAGCTACTGCTCGACGCCAACCAGCTGCGCGAGCTGCCCAAGGTGAGCGGCCGCCGCACCTGCCACCCCGCCCGCGGCCCGCGCTCGGGTCCTGGCGGAGTCTGACCGCCGGCGTGGCCTGCACGAGCGAGACCCCAGCCGGCGCTGCCGGGCGCGATACCGCAGCCCCCAGCCGGCCCTGCTGGTTCCGACTGGACAGAGTCCCGCCCCAGCGAGCCCCACCCTCCCCCAGCCGTCTGCGCTGGCACCAGGTGGCAGCGGTCATCCGGAGCCTGTCTGAGGACAGGGTGGCTACTGAGTCTAGAGAAGCTAATAGGAACCGGTGAGGGCGCAGTAGGTGAATGTCCCGGGCTAGAAGGTGGACCAGGGGTGGCAGTGGTTACAGCCGGCTGGGCTGCTTTAGAGGTGAGGGGTTTTCTCCCTGCCGTGCCATGCTCTCATTCCTTGGGTGCCGGGTTGGTTGGGACCCTCCTGAGGTGCCTGGGGCGTCAGACCTGTTCTCTGTCTCTCTCGGTGAGGGCTCACCTCTCATTGCCTGTGTTCCTTCCGGTCACTTTGTTTTGTTTCTTCTGAGGCCGGTCTAGAAAGAGCAGAGGAAGCGGCTTATGAAAGATTTTCTTTTCTGAGATGGGGGGGAGGGGTCCCAGTGGCCTGATGTTCTTAGGACTGGGTGACACACTTGTGGCCCCACTCTGGGCCCGTTTCTGCCGGCTTTGCCCTTTGATCCTCTGGTGTCTTCATGTATATCCTGAAATTCCTGGGCAGGACTCTGCTGGCTGCTGCTCTTATTACTTTTCCGTCAATCTGAGTATTTGTTGGGGTGCAGCAGAAACCCAGGCAGGCCCCTTTAGAGCTCATCTCTGCTGTAGTTCAGGTAGTGGGTAGAATTCTGAGGAAGACCCATGGAGCCCAGGGCAGGGCCTTGTCCAGTCAGGAGCCTGTGACTTCTCAGATGGGGCTGGTCATCTGGAATGCACAACGGTGATGGTGCATGTGACAGATGACATGAGGAAGACAAGGCATGGAGTGGACAGGGATGTGTTTTACATGTTTCCTTGCTTGCCTTCTAGCAAACTGGGGAGCATGACTACAGCCAGAACCTGTGTGACCTGTATTACACAGAGGTCCAGGGACCTGTGTCCATGACCCTGTTGGTCCAGGAGCTCTTCTCTGCCCTCAAGGGTCCCCTGACAACACCTTCTGTTCACAGCCCTTCTTCCGACTGTTGAATCTTCGAAAACTGGGCCTCAGTGACAATGAAATCCAGCGACTGCCTCCTGAAGTGGCTAACTTCATGCAGCTGGTGGAGCTGGATGTGTCCCGGAATGGTGCGCATGCAGGGGCCGGCACCAACGATGTGGGGATAGGGTGGAGCAGCAGGGAGGTCCCAGGAACTCTTGAGGCTGTGGGCATCTCCATGGTAACCCCCTCCACACAGATATTCCTGAGATACCGGAGAGCATCAAGTTCTGTAAAGCTCTGGAGATTGCAGACTTCAGTGGAAACCCCTTGTCCAGGTGGGTGGTACCACACGGTGGGGGTTGGCTTTGGGCTGTGGAAGGTTCTGTAGCTCTTCTCTGGGAGTCTGAGCTTTGCTGCTTCCTTTTCCCAGACTTCCTGATGGCTTCACACAGCTGCGTAGCCTTGCTCACCTGGCCCTGAATGATGTGTCCTTGCAGACACTTCCTGGAGATGTGGGCAAGTGAGTATCCCTTGGTCAGTGGGTCTGGGGTGGGTTTGACTTTGGCCCTGCCTCCCTGAGCTTTGACTCTTGGTATCTTTCAGCCTGGCCAACTTGGTGACCCTGGAGCTCCGGGAGAACCTGCTTAAGTCTCTGCCTGCGTAAGTTTGGGGCCTCCACCCAGAAGGTAGAGGAGCTGTGCCAGTGTTGAGGCAGAGTGGCCACACCAAGACTTTTTCTTCTGCAGGTCTCTGTCTTTTCTGGTCAAGCTGGAACAGCTGGATCTGGGCGGCAATGATCTGGAAGTGCTGGTACAGTGAGGCTGACCTAGGGGTGTGGGGCAACTGCTACAGCTGGGTGTCACACTGACATTTCCTGTCCTTGTCTCTTCCATCCTGTAGCCTGATACCCTGGGGGCTCTGCCCAACCTGCGGGAACTGTGGCTAGATCGGAACCAACTGTCCACACTGCCCCCAGTAAGTGAGGGTGGGATTGGCCTCGTCCCTCCAGCTGCTGTGTTCTAATCTCTTGCCTGACCTCAGGAGCTTGGGAATCTGCGGCGGCTAGTGTGCCTGGACGTGTCCGAGAACCGGTTAGAGGAGCTGCCTGTGGAGTTGGGTGGACTGGCACTGCTCACAGACCTGCTGCTTTCCCAGAACTTGCTTCAGCGGCTGCCAGATGGCATCGGTCAGTGTGGCCAGAGGGGTGTGGGGACTATGTAGTCTGATCAGTGGCCTTGCGAAGTGCCGGGGTTGGGGGATGTCCTTGGGTGCTAAGAGTTGGGGGATCAATGGATGGGAGGAACCTTGGAGGCTGGACAGATCTGTAGTAAGGTGGGTGGGCTTAATGGTCTTGTGGCAGCTCAGGGGCTTTTAGAGTCCTCAGTGAAGCTGTGATTGTTACTGGGTCCCTTCTTGAGGACCTAAATGTTGATCCAGCCCAGTCACCGAGTCTCTTTGATGCCAGGTCAGCTGAAGCAGCTGTCTATCCTGAAAGTGGACCAGAACCGGCTATGTGAAGTGACAGAGGCCATTGGGGACTGTGAGAACCTCTCTGAACTGATCCTCACAGAGAACCTGTTAACAGTAAGGCAGCCCTGAGGCACCAGGCCCTGCAGGGTTTGCAGAGTGCAGTCAATACTAGTATATAGCAGGAGTACAAGAACCTGCTGGCAGTAGTATGTGCTGGTGGTGACTTATCCCAGGGAACTGCTTGTGAGGGGCACCCCCCAGAGTCAGAAGAGAAAACTGGCATATGAGATGTGCTGGGACCTGTGGGCTACGTAGGACATGGTACCGTACAGGCTTGGCTTTTCCAGACGTGTGGTATCGTACTAGCCAGGATTGGTGAGAAGACAGGAATAAATCATACAGGAAGGATGCTGTCCTTTAGTGTGCCTGCCACATTGTAGCCAGGGAAAGCAAAGGCTGTGGGGCCAGATCTAGAGGTGTCCATGGCAATGCTAACCTCAGGTTAGAGAGACAGACTGACTCATGGGCCTTATCTGGGATGTTCCTACACATGAGATACCCGCAGTGATGGCAGAGGAGAGGACGCACTAGAGGTAAAGGGGCAGGTGTGAGTAGGAGGCATTTTGGACAGTGGAGTCAGGTTCGTGGCCTTGAGATTGAACTGGGTGGCTACAGGAAACAACTAGAGATGATACAGTCTAAGGTCTCCTGTGGCCTGGCAAGATGTTTGGTAGCCTCAAGGGTGGGAAGAGACGTGTGCAAACTGGTCATATCCAGGTCCCTAGACTTGGTCCCTGAGGGTTGTAGGGAACCTTGAGCTCAAAGAGAGACCTTTATCTTCCCAGGGGCTGTCTGCCTCCTCCTCTTCCAGGAGATTTCTACCAGCCTCAGATCCTTCCTTTTCCTGACCAGGCCCTACCCCATTCTCTGGGCAAGCTGACCAAACTGACTAACCTTAATGTGGACCGGAATCATCTTGAGGTGCTGCCACCTGAAATTGGAGGCTGTGTAGCCCTCAGTGTTCTCTCCTTAAGGGATAACCGCCTGGCTGTCCTACCCCCCGAACTTGCTCATACAGCTGAGTTGCACGTGCTTGATGTGGCTGGGAACCGGTGAGTATCAGTGTGATCCCTGGGGATCTGGCTACATCCCCTATGTGTGCTGACCATGCCAATCTGGCCCCCAGGCTACGGAGTCTGCCATTCGCACTCACCCACCTCAACCTCAAGGCACTGTGGCTGGCTGAGAACCAGGCACAACCCATGCTCCGCTTCCAGACTGAGGATGATGCCCAGACTGGCGAGAAGGTGCTTACCTGCTACTTGCTGCCCCAGCAGCCCTTGCCAAGCCTCGGTAGGTTGCTGGCCGCTAAGTCTTGACTGGGTAGGTGAGGCCTTGGAGGTGGTAGAGGGACCAGTTTGGGCCCCTGACTCTCGCCTCCTACAGAGGACCCTGGGCATCAGGGCAGTCCCTCAGAGAGCTGTAGTGATGCCCCTCTAAGCCGTGTCAGCGTCATCCAGTTCCAGGAGGCCCCTGAAGGTGATGAAGATGCCGAGGAAGCTGCAGCTGAAAAGCGGGTATGGAGGGGTGGGGACCCTGGCGGTGCACCTCCATCCCACCCTGCCTGACCCCTTCCCTGCCCTGCCCCTCATCCCTGTCCCCCCTGCAGGGCCTGCAACGGCGAGCTACGCCTCACCCCAGTGAACTCAAGGTGATGAAGAGAGGCATCGAGGAGCGCCGGAGCGAGGCCTGCGCCTGCAAGCCTGGCCCCAGTCCACCCTCATCCTCAAAGGAGGTGAGTATGAAGGCCTTAGATGCCTACCCATCCTGAGAGTGGAGCTGTGAGGGCAGAGGCTACATGGGAAGGGGGCTGGAATGAACTGGTAAATGGGGCTGGGTCCACAGGGACAGGCAACAACTAGGCTGAGCTGGACAGAGAGTGCAGGTAGACAAGTTTCATGCAAAGTGAGGCAGAGCCAAGAGTGGCCAGGGCCAAGGGCTAGGCATGCTTAGTGACACAGGGGGGTTGGCCAGAGCTGGGGCCACATAAGGGCTCTGTGACCTTCATTCTTCAGTCTTTCCTGGGACGGAGTTTGGTGCTAGAGTAGGGCAGGCCTGTTTGCTTGTCACAAAGTTGATGTCAGAGCTGGTGGGTGTTTCTTAGACCCTGGGCACAGTAACTGGGCAGACAGGGTATGTACTGGCCATATATGGCTGCTTCCCCCCTGACTGGGAATGAGGCTTAATTTAGGCAGGTGTCTTCCTGGGATCTTTTGTGGTCCTGGTTATAGGGGAATGCTTTTCTAAGCACTGAGCCATAGAACCATGGCTTTGTAAGCAGCAGGGCTGCCCTGCACCGGGACAGGGAATGACTGTCAGAGGGTACCTGCTGGAGATTCTGTGGCCAGTGTAGCAGGAAGCCTAGCTAATCTGCCACAAAGGTATAGCTTTGGGGTGATAAACTCCCAAGCAGCCTGACACCACCACTTACTGCAGGAGAAGAGACTGAGCGCAGAGTCTGGCTTAAGTGGAGGCTCTACCCCATCAGCAAGCACAGCCTCTGAGGGTGAGCCTGAGATCCTGCTCGCCGAGGCACAAGAACTAGGCCAGAAAGAGGCCACAGCTGGACAGGAAGAAGACACAGAGGAGGACTATGATGAGGTAAGGATAGACAGGTCAAAAGAAGGAAGCCAGGCCTGGGTGGCCTCTAGGTCAGAAGCAGAGCTTTCTGTGCCAGAGTTTCCGTCTCCTGTGACTTTTCGATGAGAGATGTGTGATTGGCACCGTGCCGGGTGCTACCTGGCAACAGTGGGACATCTAGGGCCTTCCTCTAGTGTAAGGTGTGGGTACAGGGTCATGTCCTGAGGGTGCCTGGGAGAGGTGGTGCCCTGGGGTCAGGTCAAGATTACATCACAGCCAAGCTTAGCAATGCTGCACTTATCGGTTGTCTGCTTTCCCTAGATGGTGCCCTCTCTTTCCTGGCTTCCCCTGCTAGGCCTCTGCATGTTCTCACATTTACACTTGGGTTACCATGTATGTCTGGGAGGAGCCCCATCCCTGGTCTTAGCTACATTTGCTGGGTGCCTCTGCATGCACAGTGGAGAGCTGCTCAGCCTCAGGCTATTACCTGCAGGGCTCCACCAACCAGTCCCATAGCCAGGCCCTGGAAAGAGTCAGCCAGGTTCTGGCTGCCACCCTCATCTTTCTGCCCACTCAGCCCACAGTGCACTTCGCGGAGGACACGCTGATGCCAAGGGAAGGTGAGACTGAAGAGGGGCAGCCCGAGGCCCCATGGCCACTTCCCAGTGGCCGACAGAGGCTCATCCGTAAGGATACACCCCACTACAAGAAGCACTTCAAGATCTCCAAGCTACCCCAACCAGAAGCTGTTGTGGCCCTGCTGCAGGGGGTGCAGCCAGACAGGGAGGGCCCCACGGGTCCTGGGGGCTGGCACAATGGCCCACACACACCCTGGGCTCCTCGAGCTCAGGAGGAAGAAGAGGAAGAAGACAGGGTTGAGGAAGAAGGTGAAGCCACCACAGAGGAAGAAGACAAAGAAGAGGCCGTGGCTTCTGTTCCCTCTGTCAAGGTGAGTCTCACACCTCTCTGACCCAGGCTCCCTTTGGCCTAGCAGGGTGTTCTGGATCCCAACAGAAAATGGTATGGAGGACAGCAAACCTTCCTCTGACAGCCACACAGGTCAGGCCTTGGTGCAGTGAGCCCCTTGGCTGTCAGGAGAGAAGTGGATGTGTCTACTACAATCTGCATCATTGTCTCCATGTTCTTCTCACTTAGTCCCAGGGTGTCCCTGGCATTGACCTTATTTGAAGTTTCTGACAGCTGCCTGGGGCAAGTGGGCCAGGAGGCTAAGAGCTCTTGGAAGCTAAGGGCCCCTGTGCACCCTTAGGAACATATGTACAGTTGCTCTGGGCAGGATCTTCCTCAGGAACTGTTGATGTTCCAGAATCCTTCCTGATTCGGGCAGTAACTAGCCTGGAGGCCTTGCTATTGTGGGTCTTGTCCTTGTCCTGTGGGTCTGGTGGTAGCTCTTGTGTTTTATCAGACCCTCCTTGGATTCAGGCAAAGCTGTAGGACACTGACATCCCTTCATGATTCTCATACTTGCTTTTGCTGGCTCATAAAGGGGCCTGCCCTTTCACTAGAGATTCTTCTATGTCAGAGAAAGCCACAGCTACCAAAAAGTTGCATCTTTTTTACCCCCACAATCCTACTCTGATTACTGATTGATGACTGCATAATATCTGGAACAGTCTTGGGGTCAGGTCAGGGACAGCTGGGTCTAGATCTGCCCCTCTGGAGCCTTCATCCAAACCAGCTAATCCTCACCAAGTAGCCGGTCTGTGGAATTAATCATGATCTTGCAGATCAGGGGGATCCTGGAGGGAAGGGCCTAGGTCAGTCCACAGGAACTTAGTGGGATCTTCCTTCTGTCCTGTCTGCTCATGGCGAGGGCTGGGTAAGGTGGTGGTAGTCCCCAGCGGTGGCTAACCTGCATGCCTCGCTGCTCCTGTCCTAACAGGGGGTGTCGTTTGACCAGGCCAATAACCTGCTGATAGAGCCTGCTCGCATTGAGGAGGAAGAGGTCTGTACTGCTCGCTGCTGCTCTTTGCTCTGGGCCCGGGGCTACCACTGACTTTGCTTCCTGGGCTGCGGGTTCTGACTTCTCCCCACCCCCATGCTCAATCTCAGATCTTCTCCCAGAAGAGCTCTCGGCAACTGCCACAGAGCTGGGCCCTCATAAGGCCTTCTGATCCCCTTGCAGGGCAAGGACATCACTGTGGAGCAGTCTGGTTTCTAGGGGATGAGTGGAGGTATCCGGCCAGTCCATGTATCTCACTATGAGCCTTGAGATGTCCTTGTAAGGAAGCAGGGTCAGGCCTTACGTGCTGGTGGAGAGGCAGCTCTGGACTGCCTGGACTGGCTTATAGAAGTTGTGCCTGCCTTAGAGTCTCAGGAACCTCACTGTTCTTCTGTGCAACCCAGATGGGCACAGATAACTAAGGAGGAGCTGGATGGGGCTGTCTGCAGCTACTCCTACTATGCAAGTACATGAGCATCCCAGGTCTTTCTAGACACCGACGTGTACTCTTTTTTCCAGCTTACACTAACCATCGTTCGGCAGACAGGGGGCTTAGGCATCAGCATCGCTGGAGGCAAAGGCTCCACCCCCTACAAAGGAGATGACGAGGTGAGCAGCTGCCTTTCTGCCACACCCGCTGCTCTTAGAGACTTCCTCCTGTCCTAAAGGTGTCAGGGGTCACTTAGGATGTCCTTCTCACCATTCTTTGGACGCTTGAGCATATTCTGCCCCTCCAGAAGGAGAAAACACATTGTTTGGTGCAGGGATCGTCCCAAGGCAGACCCAGGAAGGTATTCACAAAGACTGTTGAGCATCTGAGAACAGCTTGCAGGGCAGTGGAGCTGTTTCCTCTACAGAATGGCCTTCATTCCCCATTCTCCCATGCCAGCTCCAGGGTCAAAAGTCTCTTCTACAGTTGACCTTTACTTTCTAGCCCAGTGCTCTTCATGCACTGTGATCTTCGCAGCCTCTCCAGCGAGCAGGCCAGGGCTGCATGTGGAGAGGGTGGCTCCTTTGCTATCCAATGGTCTCTGCACCTTTCATAGCCAGAAGGGGCAGGTACTTGCCTCTGCCTGCACTTTGTGGACCAACCCTCACTTGTTTTGCAGGGCATTTTCATCTCTCGGGTGTCAGAGGAGGGCCCTGCAGCCCGTGCTGGAGTCCGAGTGGGTGACAAACTCCTCGAGGTAAAGAGTGACCCCTTGTCTTGGAGCAGAGGACAGCTGTGCCTTCCAAGGTCCACATAGTCTTAACTATCTCCATTGGGAAATGGGGACACTGTCTTCCCCCTTCAGGACCCCAGGACATCTAGATGAGGCTGTAGAGCCCTTAAGCCAGAGACTTGGGAGCCCTGGCTGCCAAATTGCTTCTCTGCCTGAGACTAAGAAGATAACTTGGTGGAAGATCACTAACCTAATAGTCATGAAACTTTTGAGTTCAAGCCCCAGTGTAATAAAGGGAATGGTTGAAAAGAGCAGCAGCCCCCAGCATGGACAAGAGGTGCCAGCCATATCAGAGGCAGAAAGATACCCTGGCAGGGTCAGACCCCAGCAGGCCTGAAGGGTTCTTGACCCCTCTCTGGAAGTCCTGGCGGCCCCCTATCTGGAAACCTGGTCTTTAGAGAGCTTATAGGGGAGACTGTGACCTTCCTGTAGGGACAAGGGTAAAGTAGAGGAGGGCCCTCGGGGTTTAGAGAGCTTGGAGAAGAGGGAGCTGGTGCTTCTCATGTCTTCTTGCAGAAGCTCTTATCCCAGTTCAACCCAGGAGCACCTGGGGTTGGTAACATGGTAGCCTCAGACCCTTTCTCTTGGGCAGATGACAATTTCTAAGTGTGGGACCTGGCCACAAGTATCTGCTTGCTCTTCATGGCTAACCTGAGTCATGACCTAGGTACCTTGTCAGCACTTGAGTGTCACGGTGGCTGTGGCTGGGTGCTGACTTGTCTTCCACCACCCCGAGGTGAACGGTGTAACCCTACAAGATGCAGAACATCACGAGGCTGTGGAAGCACTCCGGGGAGCAGGTGCTGCTGTGCAAATGCGAGTGTGGAGGGAAAGAATGGTGGAGCCTGAGAATGCAGTCACCATCACACCCCTGCGTCCTGAGGACGACTATAGTCCCCGGGAGCGACGGGGAGGTGGCCTGCGCCTGCCTCTGCTTCAGCCGGAGAGCCCTGGGCCCCTTCGCCAACGCCATGCTGCCTGCCTTGTGCGCAGTGAGAAGGGGCTGGGCTTCAGCATCGCCGGAGGAAAAGGCTCCACACCTTACCGTGCTGGCGATGGGGTGAGGCAGTGTGGCCTGGAGTACGGAGAGGGCTGTTCCAGACACACGGGCGTGTGAGGCCCCCATGCCTCCTGGCTTCAGTATGGCTCCTCCTTCTACAGGGGATCTTCATATCCCGCATTGCTGAAGGGGGTGCTGCCCACCGGGCAGGCACTCTGCAGGTCGGCGACCGTGTCCTCTCGGTGAGTGGGAGCAGGTGGGCCTGACTTGTGCCTTTTGCGTGTCCTGCTCACCCTTTCTGACCTGAGTATATGTCTCTCAGATCAACGGGGTGGACATGACTGAGGCACGACACGACCACGCTGTCTCCCTGCTGACCGCTGCTTCTCCCACCATTTCCCTGCTGCTGGAGAGAGAGACTGGAGGGACATTCCCACCCAGCCCCCCGCCACATTCCTCCCCAACTCCCACTGCCACTGTTGCTGCTCCTGTGACCACTGCCACTCCTGGAGAGCCTTTGCTACCCAGGATGGCCCCTAGCCTGTTGGCCACTGCCTTGGAAGGGCCATACCCTGTGGAGGTAAGACACCTGCCCACTGACCTGTTTAAGCAGCCACTCAGCTGAGGTGTAGTGTAGAAGTCCTCCCAGGATCCTCTGGTCCTACAGTCACTCTGGGCAGAAAGCAGTGCGAAGCCTTTCTACACGTGCCCGGAAGACTGGGGTTCTAGTGAGCTCCTTATGCTTCCGACACAACTCCTGCTAGTATGCCGGTCGTTACGAGACTACAGTCAGTAAGGGTGTGAGCGCGTCTGGGCAGCAGATTCTCCAAGTGTACGGGGCAGCCTGAGCCCATTCCAACTAGCTGCACTCCTTGCAGAGCCCGTGGCCAGTGTGTTACCCTCCTTCTCCCTACCCTGTTCTGACTGAAGCCTGCCCTATGTTCCCAGGAAATCTGTTTGCCCAGAGCTGGGGGCCCACTGGGACTTAGCATCGTAGGGGGCTCTGACCACTCCAGCCACCCGTTTGGCATCCAGGATCCTGGTGTATTCATCTCCAAGGTAGATATGCCTGGTGGGCAGCCCTGTGCAAGGAGCATCTCCTCCCTCCCTGCCCCCCAGACACTCTGGGCAGCCACCAGTACAACCCTAGCCCACAGGATGTTGCCTTCCTCCCTGATAGGTGCTTCCTCGGGGCCTGGCTGCTCGGTGTGGCCTTCGAATTGGGGACCGCATTCTAGCAGTGAATGGGCTGGATGTTCGGGAGGCCACACATCAAGAGGCAGTCAGTGCCCTTCTCCGACCCTGCCTAGAGCTGTCTCTGCTTGTGCGGAGGGATCCGCCACCCCCAGGCATGCGGGAACTCTGCATCCAGAAGGCTCCTGGGGAGAAGCTGGGCATCAGCATCCGTGGGGGTGCCAAGGGCCATGCAGGGAACCCCTGTGATCCTACAGATGAGGGCATCTTCATCTCTAAGGTGAGGCTCATCCTCCCTGGGCCATGGCCAGGGGCCAGGTGCCTTGTCTCACACTGTGCTCTTTACAGGTGAGCCCCACAGGAGCGGCCGGTCGTGATGGCCGGTTACGTGTGGGACTGCGGCTACTGGAGGTGAACCAGCAGAGTCTGCTGGGCCTAACACATGCTGAGGCCGTGCAGCTGCTGCGCAGTGTGGGTGATACCCTCACCGTGCTTGTCTGCGATGGTTTTGACTCCAGTACTACTGCAGCCCTGGAGGTTAGTGGCCCAGCCCAGGGACTCGGTGCTGACCCGGCACTGCCCTTTGTAGTCTGGCAGTCTTTCTGCTTCAGTCTGGGAAAGACCTGGCAGTTCAGAGCCAGCTGCATGTGGGAGCTGTGGGTACTGCAGTTGCCCTTTTCTGAGCCCTGGTCACTACACTGTCTGGAATCTATATAGAGGTGGGTGTGTCTGTACCAGTGTGGTCTAGTTCTGAGACAAGAACTGTAGCAGGGCTCTGGGCAGGTAATACTTGAGAGCATGTGGCGGTGAGCTGGACAGGGATCTCTTGGTAGAACTCACTCCCACTTTCTGATTACTGGCTTCTCCCTCAATATGCCACAGAGTGGAGCCTAGGCCATGCATGAACACAGGGAGGAGCTCTGGTACTTGCTTGCTCACTGGAGCAAGAGTGTCCAAGCACTAGGACTAGAGGTGGACACCCTAGACAGGCCTCCCTGGTAGCCTCGGTACTGCCTTGTTTCCTGCCTTCTTCCACCTGCTGTCCCTGGGACCTTCTCAGCATTGTCACCTGGAGGTCCAAGAGAGCCCAGACTCCCCTTGTGCGCACTGCCTACTGCTCTTCCCCATGGCCTTGCTAGCCGTGCTGATGCCGAGGGAATGCAGGGCTGTGTCACCACTCTTCGTAGCTTCTCTTTACAACGGTCTTGGACAGGCAGCCACCCTGGGTTGACTGTCTCTTGCAGTGAATCTTTGGATTGATAACTTCCTGTCAGATGCTAGTGGAAAGATGACTTACAGCTGATGGCCACAGACTGCACCCCATTCTAGACTGCAAGTGAGCATCACTTGACGGAGACAGGTCAGCCTCTTTGTGGCCTCTAGATGACCCAAGTGAGCTAAGGTGCCATCCCTGGGCTCAGGACTGGTGAAACTGGCCCTTGTCCCAATTCTCCCCAGGAGGGTCCTAATGGTCCTGGGGGAGTTTCTCTTAGGACTTGCACACTGGGTGATCAAGTCCCCAGAGGTGATGTAACTTTTATTTCATGTGTGCTTAAAAGTACTTTGATTCATGTGTGTTTTAAACTTTTAGAGATGAAATCTACAAAAAAACACAAACTTCCAATGCTGGAAGGGTGGTGTGAACTTGGGTTCCCTTGGCCCTTTATCTGGTCCCTGCTGTCTGACCTCAGCTGTCCTTTCTGTGCCTACCTGGTTAATGAGTGTGGTCAGGCAGCTATGTGTCTGTACATGCTGGGTCCTGCCAAGTCCTTGATTGGACCTTTTATTTCTGTCAGCTCTGACTAGTGGGAAGCTCTGGGCAGCCAAAACCAAGAGCCTTTGCAGAGCCCACTCCTGCTCACAGCCCCTGTCTGCTATGGGCATTGCCCCTCTGGATGTTTGCTCATCTCAAGATGTGTTGGCTGCTTTTACATTGTACCTGCACCCCTCCTTCACAGGGTATGGTGCCCACCCCTTTGTACATACCAGGTCCTGAGACTCCCTTTTGTGTCTCATATCATGTTGCTCTGGTTTTTCCCCTCTGCCACTGAGTCCTGTTATTTTTAGAGCGGGTATTTGAGACGGGGGACTCCCTGTGACCCCTACTGACTTGAAATTGCTATGTGGGCCAGGCTGCAGGTTGGACCTCACAGAGATCCACTTGCCTCTGTCTCTCGAGTGTTGGTATTAAAGGCATGCGCACCTGGTGTGCCTCTCGTTTCTCAAGTGCTAGAACTGCATGTGTGTGCCACCTAACCTGGCTTGCACTTTTCTTTTAAGATGAAATCTGTTGATGGCAAATTTTCTAGATCAAGGCTTCCAGGCCATGGGTCCTGTTTTTTCTAGGGAATCCCTCCCTTTAAAAGGTCCTGATAGCATCATCCCGTGTTCTTCCCAGTACTTCAGTGGTTTTTAAAACACAGGTTCAGGGACTGGAGAGATGGCTCAGTGGTTAGGAGTACTTGCTGTTCTTTCAGAGGACCCAAGTTCAGTTTCCAGCACCCACATGGTGGCTAACAACCATCTGTAACTCCAGTTTCAAGGGATCTGATGTCCTTTTCTGGCCCCTGTGGGCATTGCACACACAGATATACTTAATGCATGCAGGCAAAACACTCGGTACACAGAAAAGTAAAAGACTTTTAAAGTCAGTAAAACATAGGTTGTTAATCCACCAGGAATTGTTAGGGGAACAGATGTCACTTGTCCCCATAGTCATTGGTGACAAGCCTTCATTTCCCTACTGAGTTCAGGGATATGTGGCTTGGCTGCGGGGCAAGTCCTGTGCATGCTAGGACTTGTTTCTGGATTTGGTCCTAGTGAGCTCTGAGGCCTGCCAGGCCAGTGCCACACTGCAGAGGTGGTCACTGCCCAGGTGTTCTAATACTAATCGGTCAGTCATCCATCCTTTGTTCTTTTGAAGTTTTGGCTGCTGTTTTCTCTTCTGAACAAACCTCCCAGGTCAGAACCTTGGGATCATTTGACAAGAGATTTCCTTGTGCCTTTTCCAAGCTGCTCTCATTTTTAAAAATAGTTTCCTTTTTTTTTTTTTAAACTTCATGTATGAGTATATCGTCTGCATGTGTGTCAGTGCGCCTGTGTCGCACAATTCCCGGAGAGATCAGAAGGGGGCATCAGATCCCCTGGAACTGGAGTTAAGGGCAGTTGTTAGCACCATATGGGTGCTGGGAATTGAACCTAGGGCCTCTGCAAGACCAGCCTGTGTTCTTAACCACTGAGCCTTTTGAAGCCCCAGCTGGCCTGGAACACAGAGATCGCCTGCCTCTGCCTCGAGAGTGCTAGAATTAAAGGTGTACCCCCACCACGCCTGGCTCCACTCAAATTTTTAAATTACATTTATGTATGTGGGTAAGGATGGTAGGTTGCCCATGCCATAGTGCACGTGTGAATGTCAGAAGACAACATGTGGGAGTTGGTTCTCTCCCAGGTGGGTCTCAGGGATTTAACTCAGGTTGTCAGGCTTGGCAGTAGGCTCCTTGCCCCACTGAACCCTCTTTCTAGCCAACTTGGGTTATCTCAGCTCTTTTGAGCTGTGGGATCAGTTTGTCAGGTACGTTTCGTAGCTTATGACCTCCATCTTTCTGCCTCCCTCTTGGTTTGGGGTACAGACGGGTGCCAGCTACTTCTTGTGTGCCCTGTGCTGAGGACTGGTGTCTTCAGGGTTGTGTGCAGGTTTGACATAGGCCTGGATTCTTGCGGTCAAGTCTCTTAGGTGCTAGACTTCTGCTCCTCAGTCTGTCCCACAAACTGCTAGTGGGTCCTGGAAAGGGATGCCATTGTGCACTCCGCACGGCCCACCTCACCACCACTCCAGTGCCCTCAAGAAGAAAACTTTTCACTTTGCTGTCCTGTGTATGTGATATAAAGAGAGGATTTGCTTTTCTTTTTCCTGGACCTCTCGGCCCTGTGGACTCTGCTGTGTTCATCTTCCTCACGATGCTGGCCCATCTTTCCAGTCCAGGTAGTCCCTGACTTATAGTTGTTGCACTTAGGGTTCTTTGACTTTATAATGGGCAGAGGTGATCCACACAATAGAAACTTCAGTTGTGAATTTGGATCCTCTCCTGGGCTAGATACCTGGAGGGTCTGTGACTCCTCATGACACTCCTGGTTTGAACACCTGTTGTGCCTGAGGGAGTCTAGATCCATCGCCATCTTCTCTGCACTCATTACTGTCAGCTCTGATTTTTCACAGGTGATAGTATGTTAGTCACAGTTTAATGGCCAGATTGTCCTAACCTTGTCTTGTGGAAGGGGCTTCAGGCTGAACCTGGGACTTTGGGATACCACCCATCTGCTCTGAGCACTGCCTAACTTTGTCTAGACTCAACACTTTATTGCTAGTTGTGGGGTTGGCCGTTTCTCCAAGGAGTACTGATTCCTTTTAGCAGACTTTCATGTTTAGAAGCCAAGGCCTAAACACACTGCTGCTGGAGCCTTGTGACCTCAGGACCTCTCAGTGGCCAGAGCGAGGGGGACTGTGTGAATAATTACTGCCTGGTTGTTTCCGGAGCCATAGGAAGCCTAGGATCACCTCATGGCTTTGTCCATCTTTCCAATCAACACCACAGGTCAGCCTCCTTATTCGAGTGACCTTCTCTGACGTGGGAAACCAGGCTTCCTCATCCTTGCTGTTTTTACTTTCTGCTCAGTCCCTCTGTGTATGACAGCCCTCCCCACCCCACTGAGCCTGCCTGTCTTGGGCCTCCCCAGTGCCCTTTTGACTAAATTATTCCAGAAGTTAAGAAGGTAGGCATCTTGTTTATTGTTGTATGATCTAGTAGTGTTGTCAGAATCCGAACGAGGCACCATCATGTCTCCCATTACTGTTTTTAGCCGGCTTTCTTACTTCTAGTGATCTTTGATTTGCTTTCTGTGTTTAGCCTCTTGTTTGTGTAGTGTTTACAGTTTATGGTCACTGTATCTTTGTAAGTGCGCCCTCTGCTGTAGAGTGTGCCCGTGCCTGCCTGGCACTCTTACATCCATCCTCGCAGGCATGAGCAGCTGCTGTCTGCACTCTGGGTTTGTTTGCTTGGTCTTCTACCATTTCCATGGTTTCTGAGACATAGAGCTGGCCACACTGCACTCCTCCACTGGAGACCTGTGGGTTAGGGTGGTGGCTGCTGTCTTGCTTTGCACCTTGCTGCCACTGCTCCTGTGCTCTGGGGTGGAGGCCCGGGCTGCCGCTTGTGTGCGTAGTGGGATAGAATAAGTTTCCATCACCTCTTTATCTTAATCTAAGCACGTTTTGTGCCAAAGCCAGATGCTGTCACCTGCCCCCTCCCTGCCTGGCATGCATGCTCCCTTCCCAGACTTTGAATCTCAGAACTAGTTTTGTTTTCCCTTGCAGTGTGTCTTTTGTTTCCACATTCTTACTTAGCACCCAGACTGCACCTACTAGATTCAGCCTGTCCATCTGGTAGTATTACCCTGCCACCAACCTCATCATCTGTGACTTGCTCCCTGCCCTGTCCCATCCCCATTTCTCTGTTCCCAAGACATCACGGTCAGCTTGTTTTATCCTATGCTAAACAACGTGGCTGAGCATGACTACTTCACATTCCTGCCCTGTGTAGACACGAGCTGTACTCAGCGATTCCCAAGAGCCTGGTACCACTGCCACCCTCTGTCCCCAGAAACCTGGGAACGGGTACACTGGGTCTTGGGTGACCCAGCAAGTTCTCCCCAGAGGCCAGCTCGGGTGGGTGACAAGTTTGTTCAGGACACAGGCTCTGTGTTCACTACATGTCACTGGCATGTCCTGGACCAGGGCTTAGCCTACTGCAGTTTCTTGGCTCAGACCACTCCTCTGTTCTCAGGTGTCCCCAGGTATCATTGCCAACCCTTTTGCGGCAGGCCTTGGCCACCGGAACAGCCTAGAAAGCATCTCGTCCATCGACCGGGAGCTGAGTCCTGAAGGCCCAGGCAAGGTCAGGATCAAAGTGACTGGCAGCTCAGGGCTGAGAAGGCTGAGGTATCAGTTCCTGACTCTCAGCTTTACTTACAGGAGAAAGAACTGGCTAGTCACACACCCTGGGGCCCTGAGTCTTCAGAGACCATGGTGAGTCCCACATGAGAAGCCCCCTTGCCGGGACACCACAAAGGTGCCACATACAGACCAGAAGTGGTGGGTAGTCACACCCTTGACGTAGAGTCCTCTACCACTGTGGTCCATTCTTCTCCAGGACCGGAACCTGGAGCCCCTGAAGCTAGACTACCGTGCCCTGGCCGCTGTGCCCAGTGCGGGGAACGTGCAGAGAGTGAGTGACATGTGCTGGCTTTTGCCCCTTCTGACCTGGCTCCCTGTCAGTCTGTGCCTGGCCTTAGCTCCCTCCCTTCACCTGGGGGCCACTGCTTCCAGCTCAAGTGCCAGGGTCATCATAGAGGGAACCTTTGTCTTGGGTAGGTCAAGGCTTCCAGATGGTGCAGCCAGAACCAGGCAGTATGTAGGGCTTTTTGTTCTTGTTTGGCAGTGCTGGGGGATGCAAGCTAGAGCTTCACAAATCCTGTAGGCAAGCACTCTACCTCTGACCTACATGCCCTGTCCTAGTCCTTTAATTCTTGACCTCTGCCCCCACTTCAAGTAGTTGGGTGGGGCAGAGCTCAGCTGTTGGAGGCCAGTGCTGTGGGGAGGCAGCTGGCATTTCTCTGAACGATCCAGGGTTCCTGGTAGAGTTTGGCTTACACAGCCATTTTGGGTGAGTGGGTGGCAGGCTGAAGCAGCTGCAGCCTATGAAGGAAGCCTGGTGGATGCAGTGCGATGTCAACAGCCGGACGGGGGCGTGGCCTCCAAGACAGTGGATCTGGGGCCAGTCGGAAAGACGCTCAGTCCTCATTCCTCTCTAAGGGGTATTTAAAACCAACAGCAGAGGATGCTGAGAGACCCCCGCCAGACTGTGAGTGATTAAGAGGTGGGCTTGGCCAGGACATTGCCAAGCAGTGGAGAGACAGGGAAGGGTTAGGTAGGGCCTGGAGGGGTAGAACCAACCCCTGTGGAGTTTAGAGGTGCCATCCTCCTCCCTGCCCTAAACAGCCCTAAGAGAAACTCCCAAGAGGATGAAAATAGAGGCTCTGGTGGGGAAGAGGGGCAGCTGGGGGTTGGTATGCTTCTGAGGCTCATGGACTGTTGGGGAGGAGGCCTGGGTCAGGCCCTGCTGGTGGGTGGACTCTCTGGGTCTCCATGTGTTCATCTGTCCGCAGCTCTGCTTGTAATCAGGGCTGCACCCTTGGCAGCAGCCTACTGCTATGAACAAGCACCTGGCTGCCCAACCCCAGCTCTGGGGAGAAGAGATGCTAATGACCAAGACCACCTATGTGTAGCCTTGGGGAGGGAGACCTTATATGGTGACCACATGGACATCTAAGCCTTTCTGGTGACATCCCTAGGTTATGATCATGTTGGCACAGGAGCAGCCCCCGTGTTACCAGGATAAATGCTCAGACCAATTTCTCTACCCCTGGATACTCCTGGCCCAGCCAACCCTCCTTCCAACCACTACCCTATTCCTCTAGGGACCGTCTGCAACCACTGGAGGGAAGATGGCTGAGGCTTCCTGCTCACCTGGCAACCAGCAAGTGAGTATCCCAGTCACGGGTACACGCACCATTGGAGCAGCAGGTGGGTGTTGGAATGTGGGGTCCCCTGGGATGGTGTTGTCAGATATGTTTTTATGCGGGCACACCTTGGTTAAAGCAGGAGCCTTGCTGGAAGAACTCAAGCCTTCCCCAGACCCAACATAAGAACTTTCCTGTACACACTCACTCTTGTTTGTGGGTCCCTTCTGGTTCTTACCTTGCCGGTTGCATGGAGAGGGCCAGGCTTCTGACATCTCTGACAGTGTACTACAGAGTGGGGGTGTCCCAGCCCAGCTCCTAGACTCAGCCCTCCCAAGTCAGAGGCAAGCGGGTGAGAGTCCCCTGCAGCATACCTTGGCTCCATCTCTGCCTTTCTTTCTTCCCATCCTTCCCTATCCCCTTCCTGGACCTCTGATCCTACTCTCCTCTGGCTGCCACTCCTGCCCTTTGCAGACATTGGCTCAGGCCTGGCCAAGGGGCTCCCCAGCCCCCAGGGTAGAGGTGGTGCCTGCTCAGTGAGTGTCCTGTCCCATGGAGGATGGGGTGGCAGAGCTTACTTTCAGAGCAGAATGGTGGGTGGGGGGTCAATGGCAGTTGGTGGAAACAGCTGGTGGCTCTGTGGGTGGTGGCTGTACTGGGACAGCTGCCCCAGTCTTACTTACGGGTGCCCTATATCCCCACCCCCACACGCACACCAGCTACCCTCCCCTGATGAACTGCCCACAAATGTGAAGCAGGCCTACAGGGCCTTCGCAGCTGTGCCCACCGTGCATCCTCCCGAGGACAGTGTTACCCAGGTATGTACAGCAGTGTCCTTCTGCTGCATGTTCTATGGGCAGGACACCAAGGCTGGTGCCCCCAAGAGAAATAACAGCCAAGTCTCAGGGCCTGCTTCCCCTCCAGCCCCCGACACCTGGTCCCACAGCCTCCCCGGAGCAGCTGTCTTTCCGTGAACGGCAGAAGTACTTTGAGCTGGAGGTTCGGGTGCCTCAAGCAGAGGGTCCCCCCAAGCGTGTGTCCCTGGTGGGTGCTGATGACTTACGCAAGATGCAGGAGGAGGAAGGTAAGGAGCCTGGCCTCCAGGAGAGATGTGGGTAGAAAGGAAACTTGGCTGTGGCTGATCGGCGGCCTGTCTCCCCACAGCCCGCAAACTGCAGCAGAAGAGGGCACAGATGCTGCAGGACGAGGCAGCAACCTCAGGGCCAGACATGGGGCTAACTTTGGACAGGGAGTCCCCAGATGAGGAGCACCAGGATGACGAACGACCCTGGGCTGCGCCAGGCCAAGCCGGAGGGTGAGGGCAGAAGGGTGAGAGTAGCACCTGGCTTGCCTGCTGCGTGCCCTCTCCCACAACATGCCCTTTTCCACGCTCCAGCCCCGGCCCGTCATCACCCCCACCCCCGGGAGGCAGTGCCCCTGTGCGGACAGCCAAAGCTGAGCGTCGCCATCAGGAACGGCTCCGCATGCAGAGCCCAGAGCTTCCTGCCCCAGAGCGGGCCCTATCTCCTGCAGAGCGTCGGGCTCTAGAGGCAGAGAAGCGGGCACTGTGGAGGGCAGCCAGGTGAGCACTTCCCCACCCTCCACCAGGTCCTGCCCACTGCATACTAGGTACAAAGCATCCTTCACCTTCTGGTTGCGCAGGATGAAGTCTCTGGAACAGGATGCCCTCCGTGCACAGATGGTCCTTAGCAAGTCCCAGGAGGGCCGCAGCAAGCGAGGACCCCTGGAGCGTCTTGCTGAGGCCCCTTCACCTGCTCCCACCCCATCACCCACGCCATTGGAAGGTCTGTGTTTCCAGGGGCAGGCTCAGGGCTCCACCCACTGTGAGGATCTGTCCCAATACCCTCTTCTTGTCCCCCGCAGACCTCGGCCTCCCAACCAGCAGTTCCCCTGGACGCTTGGTAAGGCCCTTCCCTGCACCCTGTGACCCAAGGGAGGCACCGGACTCCCCACTGGCCTCACCTCTCCCTGTACCTCTCTGCCTTTCCCCTTCATGCTGTCCTTCCAAGCCCTTGTCTGGAAAGAAGTTTGACTACAGGGCATTTGCAGCCCTGCCTTCTTCCAGACCTGTCTATGACATCCAGGTACTGGAGGCCGCCTGGCCCTTCTGCATGCTCCTGCCACCCTATGCTGTGCCTGGCACTTGGTCTCTTCCACCCTTTTCTGTGTGTTCTCTACTCTGTTTGTTGTATGTGGGGCCTTCCCACCCACCTTGGTCTCAGGCCAGCCTGCCATAACCCTCACCTAGGCTCTGTGGGCCTTAGCCCCAGCCAACCACGCCTTTGTGGGTAGTTCAGGCAGGTCTGGGACCTGTCCTGACTACCCCCTCTCCCCACCAGTCACCAGACTTCGTGGAGGAGCTGAGGTCCTTGGATCCATCTCCCAGCCCTGGTGAGTTGACAGCCACCTGTCCAGTGAGCTCCACGGTTCCTGGCCACCCTGGCTCATAGCTCCCCTGCCCCTGCCAACAGGCCCACAGGAGGAAGACGGAGAGGTGGCTCTGGTGCTCCTTGGCAGGCCCTCACCTGGTGCCATGGGTCCTGAAGATGTGACGCTGTGCAGCAGCCGCCGGGCCATGCGGCCGGGGCGCCGGGGCCTGGGCCCTGTTCCCTCCTAGACTTGGGGTGGGGACCTTGCCAGCCTCACCTCCTCCTCACTGCAAGTCTTTTAGCCTGGGTGTTAGCATTTAAAGAGACCCCTCAGGAGTTCTGCTTCTGACAACTGCCCCCGTAGCCGGGATCTCGTGGCGAGACTGTAACTAGTGATGTTTGTACAACCAAAGACTCTATTTTGTGGTTTAAGGAGAATAAAGTTGACTACGTTTTACCTTCTGTTGTCCTGTCCTTCCACCCACTTGTACTGACTGGTCCTGACATCTGTGTTTAGGTGGGCTTTTCTCAGTTCCTTGAAAGCTACTGTCCTCTAGCTTGGGTCCAGCCTGGCTGGTGATGTGATGCGAGCACAGTTGCTTCAGTGTCTGGGGCACATACTTTATTGGGGTGTGGCACTAGAGTCCTCCACTGGACAGCTGCACCCGCACTGGGAGCAAGACTTGTAGCCGCTCAGCTGGTGGCCATGGCATGCGGGTGACAAAGAAGAGGCGGAAGTGCTCCAGGCGCGCCTCCTGGAACTCGGAGGGGCTGTACTCGGGCCCATCAGTAGGCCGTAGCAGTGACAGGTACCCTTCCTGCTCCAGCAGCCCCCGGCTCAACAGTGCCCGGGCCAGGCCAGGCTGCACCGCCTCCAACTGCTGCTGCACTGCTGGGAAGAGGTCCATCTCACGCAGGTCAAACACCAGTGGCTTTCCATACCTGTGGGTGAGCCTGGTGAGGAGGGGGCAGGACTGGGGAGAGTCCACCCAGGGTCCTGCCCATCACACCTCAGTGCCCCCAGCAGAGCCAGCCGGATCCTCTCTGGCCTCAGGTGCTCTGGATTCACAGTGTCCACATAGTTGGTGTCCTGGTATCTCAAGAAGGTAGCTGCCTGGCCCGAAGGGTCAATGACAAGAGACCACCTGAAGATAGTCACCAGGTCACTGCAGTCTGTGGGCATCTCCAGCTTGGCCCACGCCCAGCCTGGGGCACTGACCGTCCGTCAGTGCGGATGCGGTCTCCCACGTCCTTCATCAGCACATCGTGGAGCTCTGTGACCTGGCACTTGAGCCCTGGAGCCACTTCCTCCTCTGTGGGGTGTTAGTGTGCAGCACATGGGAGAGCCCACTGCTGGACAGAGAGAGCCTCCCTGACATGGCCTCTCCAGACCCCCCCAGCTGCCCTGCCACAGCCCTGCCCACCCTCCTGGGTCTGCTCCCGCAGCTCCAGCCTGGCCATGGCCAGTGTCTCCTCGGCCTTCTGTGCCTCCTGCCGCAGCCTGTCCACCTGGGCCTCTGCGTCCTTGATGGCCTGGAGAAGGGGCCGTGCTGACCAATGCTGTCCCTGTCCACCCCCTCTGCCGTGTTGGAGGTTTTGCCTGCCTTACAGGGGGACTTGGCTTCCCAGACAGATGAGGTGGGTACTTGCCAGGTCCTCCTGGCCCCACCCTTGCCCCAAGGAGGCCCCTGGTGCAAGGTGACAGCCCTAAGTTTAGGAGGCAGACAAGCCTACAAGCCCAAGCCTGGGTCTGGGGGAAAGACCCCAGGCTGGACCAGGGTGTTGGAGGAGAGGCTCCTACCTGCAGTGTAAGCTCAGTCTTGCCCATGCACTTCCGTTCACACTTGTCATGCTCTGTGATTCTCCTGTTGAGCTCACAGTAGGCCTGCTGCAGCTGGTGAGCGAGCAGACCCCTGCAGTCCCCAGCAGCTTGTCTTCCCCCACCCTCAGCTCTCAGAGCATCAGTGGATCATGAGGGAGGTCCCGGGTCATAACTTACCTCCTTGTGACACTTCTGCTGCTCCTTGGCCAGCTGCTGCACCTTGAGGTTGATGCTGCCGAGAGATGGAACAGGCTGGTCAGAGGCCCTCCCTGCCAGCCTGGGCTGCCCTGGTGAACCTTCTGCGTACCGCTTGGCTTCCGCCTCTTTGTGCTTCTGGGCCTCCTGGGCCCGGCGCTGCTGTTCGGCCTCCATGTTCTGGAGCATAGCCTCCGTGAGGCTGATGTCCCAAGACTGAAGCACACTGACCACTGCAGCCAGTGAGGCCACCTATTGACAAGGCATTAAGCACTTAGAACATGTTCTGAGCATTCTGTCAACCTTGAAGGGGAGGTACTTGGTCATTTCAGAGGGTCTGGGAAGGTTAGGACACCATAGTTGGTCCGTGATTAGCCCAGAGGCCTGGCCATGAACCAAGATCACAGGTCCCCTGGGCGCATTTCCCAGATCCAGTGGCACCGTCCTATCAACCCACACCCCAATCGAGTTCCTTGCCTGCCTGCCACTCATCTGAAGTCACTGGGGTCTAGGCTACCCATACCACAGGCACAGACACAGGCACGGTTGCCCAAAGGCACTGTCCAATATCCACTTGCAGAGCTACCCTTCTAGGACATGGGCCCCTGCCAGGCCTGCTGGGCACCTGTAACCCCAGCTCACTCCTGTGCCTGGGATGATGATCGTGGTAAGGGCAGATTTGGCCACTGCCATCCATAGATGCTGGAGGCTGAGATAAAGACAAGGCTTCACAGAGAACTGAGGGCTCCAAAAGGTGGGGACACGGCTGGTCTGTGGGAAGTGCATCTCTCCCTCCCATGCTGGTGTTCTTACAGATAGCCCCATCTGATTCCTTCGTATTAGCTTAAAGCCTTAAACATTCAAGACTGCATTAAATAGAGCCTAAGTAAGCATAGTTTTATTTATTATTTCTATGTGTATAACTATACTGACTGCACGTGTGTAAGCGTCCTTGCATGTTGCAGTACCCGTGGAGAACAGGAGAGAGTCTGACCCCCTGGAACTAGAGTTACAGACAGCAGTTAGCTACCATGTGGATGCTGCTGGGAAACGAAATTGGGTTCTCTGCAACAGGACCAGTTTAAGATAGGGTCTCCTTATGTAGCCCCAACTGGCCTGGAACTCGCTATGTAGACCAGGCTGGCCTTGAACTCACAGAGATCCACCTGCCTCTGCCTCCCAGTCCTGGGACTAAAGGCCTGCGCCACCACAACTGGCTAGGACCGGTTCTCTTAGCCATTCAGCCATCTCACCAGCCTCCCAAGTAAGCATAGTTTCAGAGACAGCCTGCTTTGCATAGCCTATAAATCAGCACCAAATCTCTGCCAGCCTCAGCCAAAACAAACCCAAGGAGTGCCTAGGCCCCACTGGCCACCACTGCCCTTCACAGCTGTGCCACTGCCACTCCACTGC
Source organism: Eospalax fontanierii (assembly GCA_035773235.1). Lineage (NCBI taxonomy): Eukaryota > Metazoa > Chordata > Mammalia > Rodentia > Spalacidae > Eospalax > Eospalax fontanierii. Next base: position 80,879,942 of record CM069532.1, on the reverse strand, counting down.
CCCGTCTAGTATCTTCCTGTTCACCTCCATTTGGGGGCTCTTCGTGCCCTCATCCCCTGGAACAGCAGCTTTCCCTTCCACTCCCGCGCTGTCCTCGGGCATTCGCAGCCCCCATCCGCCCCCCTCCAAATCTCCTTCATGACACTTCCTCGGAGAGGCTGTCCAGGCCACCTTAAAAGCCCCAGCACACGCCCGCCCACCCCAGAGGACAGCCCCCACCCTACTCCCCTTTTCATATTTCTCCGCATCTACACCGTCCACCGTCTCTCACTAGGGTGGGCTCTTCCTCAAGAATTTCACCCCAAGCACCTAGAATGTTTGCTAATAACATCTTGTCAGTGCCTCCGATTGCTGGGTGATCAATGAATGATGCATGCATCTGAATGCACAAATATGGATGGATAGATGATAGGTGAGAGAAGGATGGCTGTGTGGACAGATTCACCATCCATGTGTGGCTGGCTGGCTGGCTGAGTGGGTGAACTGAAGGAATTTATGAGATGATGTTTTTGAGAGGGTGTCATGCAGCCCAGGACGACCTTGAACTTCTCAGTCTTCTGCCTCCACCTCACAAGTGCTGGGATTATAGGTGTTGCCGTTTATGCCGTGCTGAAGATCTGACCCAGGGCTTTGTGTCTGCTACACAAGCACTCTGGCAACTGAAGTACCTCACCCAGCCTAGTAATGCACGGTTTACTTGGATGGGAGTTCAGGGACTATACTCTCAGATAAGGCGACCCAGAATTATGACCTCACAGGGACCTTGGCTGAGCGTCAAAGCCTGAAGTTAGCAGAGGGACTCCAGACTGCTAGTATCCCAAAGCATGATGAACCATTAATGGCCAGAAGCAAAGGATGGTGGGAAAGAAAGAGAAAAAAAGGACACAGAAGCAAAACAGTAAAAGTGAAGACTGCAACAATCCACAGGGATCCAGAAACGAGTGGCCGGCTTCAGGGCAGAGCACAGCATGGATGGGGGCTTGGCCTCGACCCCCAGTACTGCCAAAATGAAATACTGAAGGCGATGAAAACTGGATTAAGAATCTGGTAAAGTTGGAAGATTTAGTATAGATGGTATAACAAATGAAGTCTCTAGAAATTAAGCTAATCGATAAAGAGCAAAGCTAATCGATGAAGAACAAAGCTAATTGAAGAAGAACAAAGCGCAGGTGCCTTCAGCTGAACAGACACAGTAAGCCAGAGGCACCACAGAAGAAACACTGACATGACTGAGGCTTGCGTTGGGAAAGGATGTGCAACGCTCCAGGATGCTGGGCTGGGGGCCTCCCAGAATGGAGGCTACTTCAGAGCTGCACGTGGAAGCTGCAATGAAGAGCCCGTCATCCACTGTCAGAGTCCTGTGCACAGTTTCACCAGACTTAACCTGGGATTGTTGTGGTGCCTGTCAGGTGAGCATGTTGGGGTGATGTCTGTTCCAGCCCAGCAGGCACCTAAGCTAGCCTTTGACCCACCGTGCTCCTGTGCTGTGCTCAGAATCTGGTGATGGGAGCACTGTGACCCGGGAACAGGATGGCATCATGGTGGCAGCTCAAGATGGACCCTTGCTATCACATCAGCTCCTCAGCAGCCTGTCACAGGGACTTGGTTCCACTACGCTAATTAAAACTACTGAGGTTCCAGAAGTTAGACGCTTCATTTAATGCACAGTGCACACTTTTCTATTTCTATGATTGGCAGCTACCAAGAAATTAGTTACCAAGGTTCACAGTTTTCTGCTTTGGCTTTTGTTATTTGCCTTTCTGAGACAGTCTCACTGTGCAGCCTAGTATTGCCTAGAATTGTGTGGCCCATTCTTGCCTCAGACCCCTGAGTGCGGGGATCGGAGGCACTTGTCACCGAGGTCCAGGGCCCTTTGTATTTAAGTTCTGATCAATATATCTGTTCAGAGGGGAAAAGTAAGAGAATAAAATTGAAAGGTTTCGATAAATTGAAAAATGACATCGCAAAGCAGGTTAAAGCTAGAGTGGCTGCCAGTGCCAACATGCAAGCCTGCTCGATCTAGATGTCACAGAACCCTCCTGATGACAAAAGGTCAGGCAGTGCCAAATGACCAGGTCAGACCATTAAACAGCAAGAAGCGATTTGCCCTAGCTGCTGGGGAACTCCTACAACGACAAGCAAAGTTCAAGGCAGCAGCTGCTCTGCCTCCTGGGCTCCCTCAGAGAACAGAGGAGCAATCCTGTGAACCCTCAGCAGACACTCAGCACCAAAACAAATGAATTCCTTCCATTTCAAGTCGCTGAAAGTTGGGGTTTGCTTGTTATACAGCATATTTTACTTTACTCTGACTGAAACACAGATACAGAGACCATGGTGAGTGGGCCCACCATGTGTATATCTAGAGACAAGGAAGCAGAGACAGAACTTTCCAGAACACTTAAAGTTGGGCATGCTGGCATATGCCTATAAGCCCAGTACTCAAGAGGCTGAAGCAGGAAAATCACCTTTTAGTTCCAGGTCAGCTGGAGTTCCAAGCCAGACTCAGCTACAGAATGAGACCCTGTCTCAACACAAAACAAAATTCTTTTGAAGACAAAAAAGATGTAAAGACTCATTTCTCTAAGTGTTTGATGTGGTAGAGAACTACTAAAAGCCAGTGAGATGGCTCAGCAGCCGATAAAGGCACTTGCCTCTAAGCCTGAGAATCTGAGTTCAGTCTCAGCAGGAGATACCTACAAGTTGTTCTCCGAGATGCAGTCATGTGGTATGTAGCATTGTGAGATGGGCTTCTTCTCACATAGTTCCCTGGAGAGTAATGGGAGGTGCTGAGACATCACTAGTCCATCATCTGCTGCTGAGAAGCAGCCCATGCTGTGGGCATGCCGTTCCTCCTCACTGAAGGGTATCTAGGCTGAGTCCAGTCCGGGGCCACTACCATCCAAGCTTTGGACATTCTTGTGTGGTCATTGCCCCCTCTAACTGGATGAAGAGCACAGCTGTTGAGTTGTACCATATACACGGAGAGTCCCAAGGTTGGCAGAGATGAGCCATTGTATACTATGTGAGCAGCTCGTCCGCACGTTTGCTGGCACCATGCACCCTTCCCTCCACTTCCGCCACTGTCCCTGGTTCATGATACTGCAGGACACCTCCAGCTGTGCTGATCTGCAGCCACTGTGTCCTCCATCACAGCCTGTTTGCTGGCTATTGAGACCGGAGAGCCAGTCACACAGTCTAGGCCCATGTCCTTTGTCTCGTACGTGATTTGTGGACATTTGCTCCCTGTGGCAGGCTTTTGTTTCTTGTTGGGATCTTATGTGGAGAAATTTTGCATTTTGATGAAGCCCAATTTTCCTCTTTTGTGTTTTTGGTGATGTGTGTAAGAATGCTTCATGTACCTGGGGCCCAAAGACTTTTCTCCTCTGTGTGTGTCTAAAAGTTTAATAGTTTACAGTGTATGCAGAAATCTCAGATCTGTTAAATTTATGTCAGGTGTAAGAATAAGGTCAAAACTCATTTCTTGGGTGCTTTCTCTTCACTGTGTGAAGGTCAGATGGGTCACCGACAGCTCCACTGGAGTTACCCACAAAAATTGGGCCAGGGTTCTCACATGTGCACACACCACCACAATCTGATCTGGAAATACTGACTTTGAACATTTGCTGGCAGTATTTCTGTCAGTATGCAAAGGACATAGGTTTCATTAAGTTGGATTAAGTAACCTTTCTTGAATGAATTGTTCAAGACCATCTACTTATGAACGAGATCGTGCTGGTCTCCCAGATCCCTGCTGATACCCCTTGTCCTAGTTTGCCTCTCCACTGCTGTGACAAAACACCAACTTGGGGAACAAAGGGTTTGTTCAGCTTACATCTCCTGAGTCACAGTTTATCAATGAGGGAGCTCAGGGCAGGAACCTGGAGGCAGGAGCTGAAGCACAGGCCATGAAGGAACGCTGTTTACTGGCTTGCTCCCCTGGCCTGTGTTCAGCCTGCTTTCTTACACAATATAGAACAACCTGCCCAGGGGTGGCACCACCCACAGTGTGCTGGGCCCTCCCACATCACTCACCAATCCAGAAAATACCCCACAGACATGGCCACAGGCCAGTCCAATGGAGGCAATTCCCCAGTTGAGGCTACCTCAACCCAGGTGTGTCAAGTTGACACCAAAGCTGTCCAGCACAACTGACTCCTTGTCAACTTGATACACACAGCACATCACTATTATGCCACAACCTTTCCATTACTTGTCCCCAAGATATGCTGTTAACATTAATATCATAAGACAGTGTACAACCTTAAAAGCCCATGGTCCTTAAGAAAATCCAAACACTTAAAAGTTCACACTTTAAAAGTCTCTTAACCGTAGGCTCCTGTAAAATCCAAACCAAATATTGTCTTATTTCAAAGGGAAAAACTGGGCACACTTAAGCAAAACCTAAGTCCAGTAAAGTAGCTCAAGGCTGGACATCTGGGATTCACTCATGATCTTCTGGGCTCCAGAGGGTTTTAGCAGCTCTGCTTCTCTGGCTCTGCTGTCCACAGTACACACAGCTCATCCCGCAGGCCCTGATGCTCCTCTTGATGGCTGGCCCTGGTCCTAGCATCTCCAAAAAGCTGGGGTCTCCGCTGACTGAAACAGAAGCTGCACCCTCACCAGTGGGCTCTTCTGGCCTCTCCTGGTGCAAACCCTTAGATTCTCTCCGTGACCCCTGCAAAGTCTTCACTGCAACTGAGGCTGCACTTTCACCAGTGACCTCTCCTGGCCTCTCAGGTGCCAAGCCTCAGCTGTTTTCTGTGGCACTGCCCCCCCCCCATAGTTTAAACACCAAAACAATGCAGGAGACTCTTACACACACCAAGTCCTGCTTCCAACTTGAGATGGCGGCTCTGGCCTCCTTTGCATCACAGTTTCTGTGTGCTGACCCTGAGGAAACACTTCCCAGATTTCACCTCAATGCTGGTCTCTTGTTACTTAAAGCTGATTTTTCAGTCCCAGCTAACCAGCATCAATTGTCTCAGTAAAGCAAAGGTTTCACTTTAGGTTCTGGTCTGTCCTTAATCACAGCTGATTCTTCAGCCCCAGCTGATCAGAACCCACTGATTCTCAATTCGAAATGCCACACAAACAGCCCTGACAGTCTCTGCTTCCCTTTGAAGCTTCACAAGCCAGGTCTCTACCGTCTACAACTCTTTCAGCGTAACTGTTCCAAGCTCTACAACAACAAACTCTAAGAACTCAATGGCTTTTCTAGCCCAAAGTTCCAAACACCTCCACAATCCTCCTAAAACACCAAGGTCAGGTCTGTCACAGCAATGCCCCAAAATCCTGGTATTAATTTCTGTCCTAGTTTGCTTCTCCAACGCTGTGACAAAACACTCTGACCAAAAACAACTTGGGGAGGAAAGGGTTTATTTGGCTTACATCTCCCAGGTCACAGTTCATCACTTAGGGAGCTCAAGGTAGGAACTCAGGGCAGGAACCTGGAAGCAGAACCTGAAGCACAGGCCGTGGAGGAACGCTGCTTACTGGCTTGCTTCCCTGATCCAGGCTCAGCCTGCTTCTTATACAATACAGGAGCACCTGCCCAGGGGTGGCACCACCCACAGTGGGCTGTGCCTCCCACATCACTCAACAATCAAGAGAATAACAACAAAACAACAAAGCCAAAGGCCAGTCCAATGGAGGCGATTCCCCAACTGAGGCTCCCTCAACCCAGGTGTGTCAAGTTGACACCAAAGCTGTCCAGCACACTCCTCTGGTCCAGGAGGGAGAGGGGACAAAGCTAGGACCAGAGACATGTCTATAGGATGCCAGCCTAGAGTGGTACCAGAGACTGGGGTCCCAGGCTAGGCAAAGAATCTGGTGGCCTCTGCTCTGGGTGTGGAAGCAAGGGTCTGCCAGCAGGCTTGAGGTCCATCATTTCAGAAAGCACCTCAGCTTTGGAGGTGAAATCTGGGATAGGGATAAGACTGGGTTAAGTTCAGGTGACCTAAATAAAATAAAGGCAAAATCTATGTGGTGTCATATCCCTGTGATCTCAGCACTGGAAAGGCTGAGGCAGGAGGATCAAAAATCTTAGTTCCTGGCCAAGCCAGGCTATGCTGTAAGCCTCTGTGGATGGATGAATGGATGGATGGATGAAGGACAGACAGTAGAGGTAGAAGCTCTTCCTACCTCACCTTCTCAGCTTGCCCCACTGCTGAGTGAGCCTTCCCAGCTGCAACCCGGTCCCACAAATTCCTCCCCTCAGCACAGGCCACACCATTTCCTTCAGCTGGGAGGCTGTTCCAGTGACTGAGCTGGGAGAACCAGGAACGGCCAGAACGCGCGTCCCAGGCTGCCCAGCGCCTGGGAACTCTGGCCAACCCCAGAGGCTGGAGGGCCATTTCCTTATCTACCATAGTTAACCGCTTCCTCGAGTGAACAGAGCACAAAACCCACAGGGAAGGTGATTGACAGGTTCACAGCCCCCATCCACGACTGTTTAGAAATGGGCCTTGGTGGGATGGAACTCTAGTATTCTGGTGACTCCATACCCCTAGATCTATTTTTAGTTACGTGTATTCATATGTGTGTGCCTAAGTGTGGTTGTGTGCATCTGGGTGCAGGTGCCCACCAAGGCCAAAACCAGGCATTGGACCCCCTGGAGCTGGAGCTACAGCTGGTTATGAGCCGTCCAACATGGGTGTTGGGAATGGAACGGGGTCCTCTGCCCAAGCAGCATCTGTTCTTAACGGCTGAGCCATCTCTCCAGCTCCATTATTTTCCTTTCTTTGTTTTGCTTTATAGAGACAGGGTCTCTGTATGTAACCGAGGCTGCTGGCCTGGAACCCCGATTGATCCACCTGCCGCCCGAGTGCGGGGATTACAGACGTACACCACCACACCCGCCCGGTGACTTCTGAAGATGCGGTGGGGCAGACCAGCGGCGCTGGGACGCAGGCACCGGGGCCGCACCTGCTCCGGGGTGCTCCCGTCATCCGCGTACACCCGGGGATCCGCTCCCAGCTTCAGCAGCAGCTCCACCGCCTCCAGGTGGCCCCCGAAGGCGGCGCGATACAGCGGCGAGCGGCCGAAGGCGCCCTGCGGACGCCAGGAGCTGGCTGAGTGCGCGCCCCGCGCCCCGCGCCCCGCGCCCCGCGCCCCGCGCCCCGCGCCCCGCGCCCCGCGCCCCGCGCCCCGCGCCCACCTTGCTGTTGGGGCTGGCGCCCAGCTCGGCCAGCAGCTGGATGGCCGGGGCCTGGCCGCCCGCGGCCGCCTCGGACAGAGGCGTGTTCCCGTGGCTGTCCTCGCACTCCACCGTGGCCACTCGCCGCTGCAGCCGCCGCGCCTTGCCCGCCTCGTCCTGGCCCACGCCCTCGCGCGTCAGCAGCTGCTCCACCTGCGCGGGGCGGAGGCTTAGCTCTGCGCCCAGACCCTCGAGGTGCACTACGTCCGGGCCGCCCCGCCCCGCCCCGGGGACACACCGACCTCCTTGAGCACCGCGCGGATCTCGCCCAAGTCGCCTTCGAAGGCGGCTTCCAGCAGGCGGCGGCGACGCTGCAGCTCCTCCCGCCGCGCGCGCTCCGCCGCCTCCTCCTGCTCGCGCTGCCGCCGCGCTGCCTCCTGCTCCCGGCGCACCATGACCAGGTAGGCCTGCCAGGGATGGGCCAACGGCGACTGCGGCGTCCGCAGCCCAGGGCCACCGTGCAGCCCTGACAGCACTGCCCTCCGCCTTGAGGACCCAGTCTGAAGGCCACGGCCACGCTCCCCTTCACACCCAGCACCCTGGCCCCTCCCTTTTGGGGGTCGGAGGTCCTGGCACCAAGGGTCATCATTCCGGGCCTGGCTCACCTCCCTCTGCAGCTTCTCCATCTCTTCCAGGTACTCCTGGCGCTCCTGCCGCCGGCTGACCAGCTCCTTTCTCGCCAGATGTTGCCTGAAAGCACACTGGATAAGGGTGGCCGCTTGGTCCTCAGCAGTTGGCCCTGGGGTGGGGAAAGAAGGGATGTGGACTTCAGTTCTCACTTGGCCACCATCCATGTGGCTGTTCTCAGAATCCCGGAAGGGTGGAATCAGAGGCCACGCCTGATTCCCAGCACCCGAGAGGCTGAGACTGATCAGGATCCCTGGAATCCTGTACTGTGAAACCAGCCAAACAGCATCCCGACAGCAGCAACACAAGTCCCCAAACTGCTGAGACCGAGGAATGTCCTCCGCAGAGGCCAAAGGAGGTGTGCCTCGAACCGCGGATGGGGGTGGAGGTGGGGGGAGGGGTCTGAGTAACCCCAGACCCAGAAATCTATACCTAGCCTGCTGCTGGAAAGACGCCAGCTGAGGGAATCGTTAGGAAACCCGAAGACAAGAAAACGGTCCCTGGTCCCGAGATCCCTGGTCTCCCAGCAGCCAGAGCCAGAGCTCTTCCTCCGTTTACCCAGACACATCCACAGACCTGAGACAGCAGCTTCCCCAAGCTAAGGAAGCTCATGGTGGTCTCAGCCCACCGGACCCAGAAGAGGGGATGGGGCCCAAGTTGTGGGCACAGCTGCACACCCAGGCCACCTTGCAGAGGTCTAAGTGCTGACATGGCTTCCAGGAGCACAGGGAGGACTCCACAGTCCTGCCAGTCACTAACTGATCACTAGTGAGTGGAATCTCCTGCACCCCCAGCCACACACACAGGGCCTCTGTGTCCCTTCCTTTGTGTGTGGAGGGGAGGGCAGGGCAACTTAGCAGAAAGTTGAAGAGCTGGTTGAAAATAAGCAATTAAGCCAAGTGTCCACAAAAGAACTAGATGAAAGCCTTATAAAACAGGGACCCCAGGACAAGATGGGTACATGCCTGGGTGAGGGAGAGACTAACATCAGCGAGGACAAGGGAGGACTGGAAAACAAGACCCGGCTGGAGAGACCTGATGAGGGGCAGGGGCAAAGGGAGCAGGGAGGTAAGGGAGCAGGCTCTGGTGGAAGGGGGGTCCAGGTCCTGGTCACCCTGACCCAGGAAGCAGAAAGAAGGAACAGAATGTGGCACAGACAAGTCACAGAAACACCTACTGTCTCCAGGACACAGGCAGATGTGGAAGAAAGACATCATGCTTAGAAGATCCAAAAATCCTGAGATAGAGCCACCATGTGGCACACACCTGCAGTCCCAGGTACTCAAGGAACAAAGGCAGGAGGGTCACTTGAACCCAAGACAGCCTGGGCAACACACTAAGAGTCCATCTCAACCTCCCCAAAACAAAAAGATAATTTAGAAATGAATATTTGTGTGCATGTGTGTGCAAGTGTACCTGGATGTACATGCTGTGAAGGTCAGAACCTTAGCTGTTGTCCTCAGAAGCTGTCCACCATGTATTTTTTACATTTTTATTTTATTATTTTATGTGTATTGCCAGCATGTGTGTAAGTGCATTCATGTTGTGCAATACCTTCAGAGGTCAGAAGGAGTCGTCAGGTCCCCTGAAACTGGAGTCACAGACAGTTGTTAGCAGCCATGTGGGTGCTGGGATCAAACTAAGGTCCTCTTCAAGAGCAACCAGGTTCTTAACCACGGAGCTTCCAGGCCCCTCTGTCATGTATTTTTGAGACAGAGTCTCTCACTGGACCCTGGGACTCAGTGATTATACTGGGTTGCCTGGCCATGCAACCCGGGAATCTTCCTGTCTTTGCCTTTCCAGTGCTGGGGTTGCATGGGTTTGAGGGATTGAACTCAGATCCTCGTGCTTGTGCAGCAAGCACTTTGCCGACCGAGCTATCTCCCCAACCCCCAGAAATTAATCTTTTGATTCAGCTTTTGAATTGCAGGCCTGGAAGGCAAGCGCCCTCCTCCAAGCTACACCCCCAACTTTATTTTGATTTTTGTTTTGTTTCAAGGCAGGTCACTAATTCAGGTAGCATGCCTCCAAGCGTTTCCTAAACAATGCAAAGGATCCCCAAAGTGGGTAGCTGAAACAAGAGGGTGTGATTGAAAAACAACATAAGCGTTAGAGACAGCTCAGAGGAGCCAATAATTCTGTTCCCAGACTCAGACATCAACAAGGTGATGATTAGGGTGTTTGAGGAATTGGAAACTGGGATTGAAAACTTTATCAAAGGGAGCTTGGAGAGCTGGCTCAGCAGTTAAAAGCACTGGCTGCTCTTGTAGAGGACCGGGGTTCAATTCTCAGCACCCACATGGCAGCTAACAACTGTCTGTAACTCCAGTTTCAGGGGAACTGATGCCCTCTTCTGACCTCCGTAGGCATTGTATGACACAGTGCACTTATACAGATGCAAGCAATACACTCATACACATAATAAAATTATAAATAATAAAAAAGAAAAGTTTGTCAAAGAACCAAAAACAATCATAAATAACAAAATGGAAATTATAGAGTGAAAATATACAAAACTCAGATTAAGAGCTCAGTGGTTGTTTAAGCACATAATCAACATAGTTGAACATAGAATCAGCAACCTAGAACATAATGTAAATGAAAATATCCAGAGAGATATGAAAGAAAATGTCTAGCACAGATGTAACTGGAGTTTTGTATGTAGTACCAATATTTGAAAGAACTTTTGAAAACTAACAAAATACATCAAGTCACAACTTTAAAATGCATTTTGAACCCCAAGAAGGATGAATACAAAACCCACCAAAGCATGGGAGAAAACTGCTCAAACTACGGACAAAGAAAGGTTGTAAAGGAAAAAGGTATGATCTTAAAAGAAGTAATACAACTTATAAACAGGCAGCATAAACAGTGGCAGTAGATGTGTGTTAAAGGGATGCTAAGGGCGTCCCTCAGACAGTAACAAATGGGGCTCACGGGTCCAAGACAGAATGCAGTTAGCAGAAAGACAAAAGTGTGAACATGCCCAGACCAGAACAGCCACCATCACGATGTGAGAATTAAAAGTGACGCACATGAAAAAGTGCCTGAGAAAAACAGCCTTCACAGCACGTCACCCATCCTCAGGCTCCGACCTTTCAACCCTCTCTTCCATGACACCCCAAGCCTTGCAGGGGGTGCATAGATGCCCCATTTATGGCTGAGCATATAATAGTGACTTGTTCTCAGACCTTTGTTATAAGTTATGAGTCTCTGCAGTTACTGCTGCTCATGGCAAACAGATGCTTTTCTGACCAAAGTTGACTGCAGCACAAGTCTACAGACATGGACAAAATTACTTAGAGACAGAGAGTCCACTTAGCTAAACAGCAGCAGTAGCTTCACCAACAGGGCCTGTGACCTTCTTAGCGTTTGATCAGGTTTACAGTACCAGATGTGAGCTACCTCCTGTAACGTGGCTCTCAAGTCTGACCAGAAGGCAATTGGTCACCCATATAACAGACTTGCCACTATTGGACTGTGGGCACATCTTTCCTGGCTGGTCAGTCGTGCATCGGGGTTCACAGCTGAGCAAGACTCTTGATGAAACCTCTCCCCCAGCAGCCTGCATAGCACCTTCGAGCACTATGAGGACTGGCCAGCAAGGAGGGAGCTTCCAGCCCTGTTCCAGCTAGATTCCTCCATGTCCTGGGAAAACATGTATCTTCATTAATGGGGTCCTACCCTCTACTTCTGGTGGGCCACCAACTGTAGTGGACATTATGGATTGTTTTTCAATCCTCTCCCTGACCCACAGTTCAGTGGGTATAGCCCAGTCCTGGAATTTTCAATGAACAACCTATGCCATCTGGAAACAGCTTTTTCTAACCATGCAGGGACATCCATTCAGGCTCCTTTTAAAAATCTGTATTCTGGGGCTGGAAAGATGGCTCAGTGGTTAAAAACACTGGCTGCTCTTGCAGAAGACCCAGTTTCAAATCCCAGCACCCAAATGGCGACTAACAACCATCTCTAACTCCAGTTCTAGGGGATCTAATACCCTCTTCTGGACTCTGTAGGCATTGCACAATACAGGTACACTTCCATACATGGAGGCAAAGCACTCATAGACATAAAATAAATAAAATACTTAAAACAAAACTGTGATGTTCCCTTGATGGATTGCTCTCTTAATGAGTATGAAGGGTCCCTCTTTGTCTCTCTTCACTGGTTTTAGTTTGAAGTCTCTTTTGTGCCTACTGTCACCTGCTAATCTCCTGCTCATTTGCTAGAATACCTTTTCCACATTTCACTCTAAAGCGGTATCTATCTTTGATGGTGAAGTATGTTTCTTAAAGATAACAAGTAAATGGAGCCTGGTTTGTTTATTTTTAAACAGAAAACCTGTGTTTATTTGTTAAACTAGTACAAAGACAAAACATTATCATTAGGAGTACTTGGCAGACCACATTACAGATGCCTTGGTTCTGTTACAGAAGGCTAACTGCATGGTGTGGACATTCAAGCCTCCAGCCTAGGAGACTGTAATGGAGCAGACTGGTAAAACGAGGGGAAGGGTACACAGACACACCTGAGTCACAGTGAGACATGTGGCTGAGATTTCCCCAGAGGCTGCCTGCAGGCCCCAGGAAAGGGCCCTTGCCTCTGTGGAAAATGACAGTGGCTGATCCCTTAGAGGCCTTGACATTTTTTCTCAGGGATTAGAGTTCCTTTAGGCCTCGAGAGGCAGTTAAAAAGCTCCCATGTTTTTCTAGCCAGCAGTTGGTGGTGCCAACAGCAAAGGCAGAGCCTGGAGGCCTATTCAGAGAATTCTAGACACAGGAAGTTTGGGGGTGACCAATAAACTACAAATGCTCCCTTTCAGTTAATTCACCTTTGCTAACAAAGGTCTTAGTATCTTCTGCTGGTAACAACTTGCTCCTTGGTATAACTTGTCTTAAGAAAGAACTAGTTTAAATGAGTTCTGGAGATGGAAAGTCTTTCATCAACCCCACTCCAGAGTGGGAGAGGCACCAAGTTCTCTCCTACAGTTAGGAGCAGAATCTTATGGTGACATAAATCATTTTCACTGATCAACATCTACATCCTCAAACTATCCAGCAACTGTTGGTGTGGCATCCACCTGCATGCCTTCTTCATAATCCCTTATGAACCCTCTGTCCAGACCCCTGCCACATGATATGGGCTACTCATATGCTGAGAAAACAGACCTTCTAATCTTCCCAGTGTGGCCTGCTCTTCTGCTGTTAAATGGGACAGTCCTCCTTCATTGGTGTAAGACACAGAGAGGTCCTGTCATTGTTCAGGTGCTTCCACATCATATCCTTCTCCATAATAATCATCTGAGTCTCCATTCTGGGGATCTGGGCCTGAGCTATGGTCCTTACACACTGCAGAGGGCATCACCTTTTATGCTGACTAATCACTAGGCCCAAATCAAAGCTCAGTAATAAATTCCACATCATTATCACTGTCTTCTTCACCTTCATTAGAAAGACAAAATTTGACATTCACTATGATACACACGTGCTCTAGAGGATGAGGGTTTAGGTCCCTGAAGACCACATGTGAACTAACGGCAAGGTATGCCAGTGACAATCCTAATCCAGAGCCTTCTAATCAAGACAACCAGCTCTCAGCAACATACAGGGTGCAGGTGTTGAATCTTCCTCTACAGCACAGCCTGGAGAACTGAGGATATTAATATTCAGATTTATTTATTTAATGTGTATGAGTGTACTGCCTGCATACATGTAAGCACACTCATGTCATGCAGTGCCCACAGAAGTCAGAAGAGGTGTCAGATACTCTGGAATTGGAGTTACAGATGGTTGTTAGCCACCATGTGGATTCTGGGAACCGAACCCAGGTCATCTGCAGGAGCAACCAGTGCTCTTAATTGCTGAACTGTCTCTCCAGCCCCCCCCCCCAGCAGCCTTTTCTGGCTTGGTGGTCATAAATTCCTTAAGCCTGCTTTTTTTTTTTTTGTGGTCTTTTTGAGACAGGCTCTCTGTGTAGCCTCGCCTGGCCTGGAAGTCACTATGTAGACCAGGCTGGCCTTGAACTCACAGAGCTCAGCCTGCCTGTGCCTCCCCACTGCTGGGATTAAAGGCCTGTGCCACCATGCCTGGCTTAAGTCTGCTTTTATCACAGAAAGTTTTTCTTTCTCCTTCAATTGTCAGATAGTTTTGCTGGGTATAGCAGCCATGATCTTTCAGAACTTGAAATGCATCCTTCTACACCTTTAATGTTTCTGTTGAGAAATTAGCAGTTACTCTGAAGCCTTTATACACACTTAGTGTTTGTCTCTGATAGCACACTTTCCTTGCACTGTATATTTAGTGTTTTAATTATGATGTGCTAAGACTGTGTTGAAAGTATTTTCTATGTTTCTGGCACAAAATTCTTTTCCTACACACATAGATTTGGTCTTTTCATGGTATTCCAAAGATATGACATGTTTCATTTCTATTTTTTATTTTTAAAGCAGAGAGAGAGGAGGAGGGGGAGGAGAAAGAGAGAGAATACACACACCATGGTGCACACATGGAGAGGTCAGTGGACAGCTTGGGAGAGTCGGCTCCCTCTCACCACGTAGGACCCAGAGATTGAACTCAAGTCATCAGTCTTGGCAGCAAGCACCTTTATTAACTAAGCTATCTTGCCAGCCCCCATTTCTATTTTTTTATTAATTTGTTTTGTTCTTGAAAGTTCCAATCCCTCTACCTTGTCCTCAAGCACTGATAGTTTATCCTCTCTATGATCCATTCTATTGGTGAAGCATTCCAGTGAGAGCTATTAATAGATTTTTCATTTTTAGCATTTTGGTTTTGCTTTCTCTATTTTCATTATCATCATTATTATTACTATTATTATGTGTATGAGTGTATTGTCTGCATGTATGTAATGCCTGTGAAGATCAGAAGAGAGTGTCAGATTACCCTAGAACTGGAATTACAGATGGTTGTTAGCAAGCTGGAAATTGAACCTGAGTCCTCCACAAGAGCAGCCAGTGCTCTCAGTCACTGAGCCATCCCTCCATTCTCTATCTCTATTTTCTACCTCTGTTTCCTTCATTTCACTCTCATCCCCTTTGTTTACCTTCTTATTCCAGCTGTTTGTGCTCCTGGGATTCATTCAGAAGTTTATTCATGTCCTCTTTGATTTGTATTAAATGCATTTATAGCCGTTCTTTTGAATTTTTCGGAATTTCATCTTAATTATTCTCATTATTGCTGTGGGGTTGGTAAGTTTTGGAAGAGATATGTTTTCCTGGTTTTTCTTGTTACTTTTAATTTTGCACTGGGACTGGTTTGCAGTGTTTGCAGTGTTCTAGAGGGACTGGATTGTAGGAGAGCTGAAGTTGCATTTTTCCTTTATAATAGTGTTCAGGACACCGGGCTGTCTCCCTAGTGCTCTCTGAAAGGTAGAATACTGTCTGCAACAACAGTCACCCTCTGAGGGCAAATCTAACATGAAAATAGAGTAAGAGCCAAGTACAAAGCAACTGTCCAGCCAGCATGGTGGCACACGCCTTTTGTCCCATCACTCAGGAGGCAGAGGCAAGAGGAGCTCTGTGAGACTGAGTCCAGCCTGGCCTACATAGCAAGTTCCAAGCTGGCTGGGGCTACAGGGAGACCGTGTCTCAAAACAAAACCACAGCTCGCCCCTTAAATTCCGACTGTTTTAGGGAGTGACATGACCCTGCCGGCACTGTGTGCGTATCTTTGTCGGTGGAGATATCAGTGGGGACATGATCAATTCTGGGTTCACAGATGACAGAGGAAGGAAACCGAAACAGAGCCGTATGGACCAAAAGAGGACATGAGGGAGGGTTAGGTGAAGAGAGGAATGCTGTCAGTCAAGAGAGAACAGTTTCATCTCTCAGGAGGCTGAAGCACAGAGACCCGCAAACCTGGCCAGTCCCTGTTCTCAGGGCAAGCAGAAAGGAAAGAGCAGGAAGATACACAACAGGATCTGAGCAGACCAGGACCATGCTGGCCTGCTTGATCAACACTGAAAAAGAAGGAATCATGTATTGGGTGGTAGGGCTGGAGGGAGATATGAAAACCCAGTGGTCAGTATGCTGTATTCCTTCTACAACCTCCCAGCACTCCCCAGCTCCTGGAGCCTGTCTCATTGCAGGAAGTTCCTCTGGAGTGAGTGGTCCCATTCTCCTGAGTCTTCCTCTGGATGATCACATTATCGATGCCATCCCCAGTCCATAGACAGTGCTTCACAGGCAGCCGAAGACGCTGGTCACATCTCCACGAGTTACCTCTGGGCTCCAACTCGGGTGTGGCCCTGCCCCTGTGCAGCCTTTCACAGAGCCCCACGTGCTGCTTGGAGTCTGTGCAACAGCTCCCCATAAACTTGGGATCCCTCATGTTTTCAGCTCACTGCATGTTGTGTGGATCTGGTTAAAGCTTCGTTTTCAGTCTCACAGTATCTGACGGCAGGTAGGCCCCTGATACTTGGTCTGAGTTTCTGAAAAATGTGGGTCTTGGGCTGCTGAGCTGTTGAGGCAAGAGGTTTTTTTCCCTAAAAACAGTACTTGGGAGCTGGAGAGATGGCTCAGCAGTTAAGAGCACATACAGCCTGTATCGCTCTTACAGAGATCTTGGTTCAGTTCCTAGCACCCAGGAAGGCAATTCACATCTGTAACTCTAGCTTCTGGGATCCAACACCCTCTTCTGGTCCCTATCGGCACAGCATTCACGTGCCTATACCCACACACAGATACACCAATATATCCACAATTAAAAATAAAATCTTTTTATAAAAAAGAAGAAAGAAAAATCAGTTTTTGGTCCTGGGAACAGGTTCTCATGTAGCCTGGGCTGGCCTCAAACTTGCTATGTCCTTGAACTGAGGATGTCCTTGAACTCTGATCCTCCTGCTTCAGCTTCCTGAGTGCTTGGATTCTAGGCTGTGCCAAGGCAGGAGTTAGCTTTCAATAGGCAGTAAGGGAAATGAGTTTGTGGTGAGAGGACAAGCTAGTCACACAGACATGAGAACAAAAGGAGTTTCATGAGCAGTGAGCAAGAACCTGCTGGGGTCGGTGACTGGCAACAGCAGACAAGGCCAGCCGCTAACAAAGCAAGACCAGGATGGAGAGGAGGCTCCAATGTGCATTCCTTCTCATAACTAGTTCAAGCAGTGTGCGATCATCTCCCAGGCTGAGCTGCGCAGGCATGCCCAGTGTGCGGGCCTCCTTTGGCTGGCCCAGAGAACCAGCCAATTGCAGTAGAATCGCCTCAGTCTTTGGTGTCTGCTGTGCGCCCCGTGTGAAGAAGCTGCAGTGGTTCTCCTTCTCTTTGGACTCCTCCCTTCCTTGGGGGTTTTCTCATTTCTCCTTAATTCTCCTTAATTAATAAATTGGCTTTGCTAGACTCCCTGTCCTTTGTCCACAACTTTATTCCTCCTTGTAGTGAGACAGAGAACTTGAGAGCTGATGTCTCAGGTTGACTTTCGGCAACCGCTGTTTGGCACTTTAGACCCTGAGTAAAGCCCATCTGACAGGCCCCATCACTCGCAAAGATTTGCATAATCACCACACCAGCTAGACGACTAATCTCCACAGAGATATTTCCAGCGATTCTCTTTCCCACCAGGTGGCCTGATGGTCCATTAGAGGAGCTTCAGGGATGAGGCAGCCTAGAGAGCTGCAGAGCTGGGTCTGCCTCCCTCATTCCACTTACCAGGATCCTTCTGGGTCTAATGCAGATGGGGTACCCACATCGGCCTGCTCAGCAGGAATGGAACCACTGGCCTGGGCTCCTCCTCCTTGCTGTGGTTTGAGTATGATTTGTCACCCAAAACTCAGGTAGAGTTGATTAGCATTGTGATAGCAATGTCGGGCATTTGAGGTCACTAAGAGGGATCAGCGCCCTCCTGGGAATGGCTTGTTATAGAGCAGGGACCCTGCGCACTGTCTCTTCCAGACATTCCCACTTGGTCTTTCCCCGCCTATCATACGCCATGTAGCACAGACCCTCACCAGATGCAGTCACATGATCCTGAACCACATGCCAAATAAACCCCTCCTTTCCATGAACCATTCCATCTCAGGGAGCAAGTGCGGAAGCAGCCTGGACTAAGCGTCTCTGTAGCCCTTTGCAAGGGTCACCGCTCTGACCTAGCAGGCCAACAGTTTGCCCTCATGTTCCCATCTTGCCGCCAGGACAGGCTCCTGCTGTTGGGCACAATGGAGTCTACAGGGATCTTTACTGTCTTCGCATCGCAGAGGTGTCTCCCTCAAGTGCTGTTTTGCTGAACTGGTGCTCTTGGAGCCTGATAAACAGAAAGGAACAAATTCCTTGGGTGCTTTGGAGAGGTGCAAGCAATCCAGGAGCATTCGGGTCCTATAACGTCAGTGCTGTCTTGAGAGTCCAGTAGCCTCGCAGACCTCTGTGAGATTGAGGCCAGCCTGGTCTCTGGAGTGAGTTCCAGGCCAGCTGGGGCTACAGAGAGTCCCTGTCTCATAAAACAAAAACAAAACAAAACAGCACCACAGGAGGTTCCTAACTAGGAAGGAGCAATTTCAATGACTGTTTTTTGCATTAATTTTGTATGCTGGTATGAGTGTGTGTGAGTGAGTGTGTGTGTGTGTGAGTGAGTGTGTGTGTGTGTGTGTGTGTGTGTATGGAGGTTGGAGGACAACTTGAGGGAGCTGAACCTCTCCTTCTACCATGTGGGCCCCTCAGGTCATCAGGCTGTGGCAAGCACTTTACCCTCTGAGCCACAGACTTGAATCCCCAGTCAGGAGTGCCCCTGAGCAGTAGGAACTTCGAGCTGTGTGTTTTGTTGTTACTTTGTCCACTAAGACACACAGAGAGAGCACTGGTGTGGTTGTGAGGGGTAGTGAATGACTTGGTTAGAAGAGACAGGATTAGAGGGTTGGAGCAACACAGAGAGGGTGGCCTGGAAAGGACGGGCAGGCGGCACCAACTGCAAGGCAGCTCGCGACCTCTGTGAACTCTTGCCAAAGTCTGCCTTTGGGGAGATGACGCAGGAGGAGCTGTCAGAAGAACAAGAAACCTGTGTTTCTTCTCCAGCTGTGTTCACTTCTCCAGCTGTGGACAATGGTCACGCTTTCAGACACAGATAATGGTCATAACTCAATCACCCTGATGCTTTGCCAGTAAGGCAGTGCCAAACCATGGTAGTGGCAGAGAGGGAAATGCTGTACTAGCTTCCCAACATGGCTGTTTTCCTCTCCAGCTGGAATCTGGCCACTACCACCACCAAATGCCTTATCTCCTACCAGCATATGTCATCCCTGCGCCCCAGGACTGCCCCACTACCCAGGGACAGCCAGCACTGGCCGGTGAGCCACGTGGGACTCCTTGCATCTTGGGAGGGGCACTGCAGGGCCTGCTGCATGAGCACATTCTGGATACGAATTTGCCTTTCTTGGTTGCACTGATTCAGCCAGTCCACATCAGCATAACCCACAACCACTGCCACCACCTGAGGAAGTAATGGCTGAAAATATCACACGTTCTGTGAAGGACAAGAATATAAACATCCAAACACATGAATGAATTCCAGGTAAAGTAAAATCAAAGCCCTTCATCAAGACATACTGTAAGGCAACATTTGAGAGATAAACACAAGAGAATCCTAAATGTTGCAATAGAATGAAGTGACTTGTTACACACAAGAGATCCTGAATACAATATTAGTAAATTTCCCATCTGGAGACCTAAAGGCAGGAAGATAATAATGTATCCAAAATACTCAGCTGGGAAGATGGCTCAGCAGATAGAAAATGCGCCCTACCAAGTCTGATGAACCAAGTTCAGTCCCTGGGTTCCACATGTTAGAAAGAGAAGACCAACTCCCAGAGGCGTTAACCTCTGACCTCCACACATATGTGGTGGTATGCACATGCTCCCCACAAATAAACATTATATACATATGTATACATATACATATATATATCCAAAATACTAAAGAGAAAAACTCGTTAACCAAGAGTCTTATATCGAGTAAAACTATTCTTCAAAGGCCCAAGGAGAGGGGCTGGAGAGACAGTTCCGAGGTTAAGAGCATCGGCAGCTCTTACAGAGGACCCGGGTTCAGTTCTCAACACCCATATGATGGTGTATGGTAAATACGGGGTTTACTCTGAGGTTTTTTTTTTCTATTGGTTCGTTCAGTGGCAAGTCCCGCCCTCTGACCAATAAGGGGGCAGGAAGGTGGGGAGAAAGGAGAGACAACATGGCCTTGAGTTCTGGGGAGGGACACGGATTGAAGTCACGTGGGAAGAAAAATGCCCCAGCCCCAGGCCCATGAGGAAGGCCAGGACTCAGAAGGCAGCGTTCCAAGTCCCCGCAATCCTAAGAATCATGTGAGTGGAAGCGAAATTCTGGCTGGGAATGGACTAAGAGCCCTGTGCCCTGCTGTCTCGGACTTTGCGGCGGGCCGCAGGTAACCAGTAACTTTGTAAATTGCCCTAAATAAATCAGTCTCTCTAAATGGAAGATCAGTTCCGTTTTATCCAGCTGGATTAACCAGACCCCGCCCACTAAGGCATGGAGAATAAATTTCATGAGACAGATGGCTAACACCTGTCTGTAACTCCTATTCCAAACAATCTGACTCATACACAGTGCACTTACATACACGCAGACAAAACACTCATACACATAACATTTTCTAACATTTTTATATGTACAAGTGTATTGCCTGCACGTGTGTAAATGCATCCATGTTGTGCAGTGCCCTTGGAGGCTGGATCCCATGGAACTGGAGTTGTGGATAGTTGTTAACTGTCATGTGGGTGCAGGGAACCAAGAGCAGCCAGTAAGTATTCTTAACCTCTGAGCCATCTGTCCAGCTCCACATAAAATATTTTTTAAAAATCAAAAAAAAATTTTTTAAACCATGGAGAAATCAAATAAAGAAAAGCTGAAGGAGTTTGTCATCACTAGATAGACAAGCCTGCAAGGAATGTGAAGATGCTGGACACAGTGGCTCAGGCCTGCAGTCCCAGTACTTAGAAGGTTGAGGCAGGAAGAGCGCCATGATTTGGGGGGCTAGCCTGAGTGACAAAGTAAGCTCCTCACTTAAAAAAGTATGGACTGGAGAGATAGCTCAGCAGTCAAAAGCACTGGCTGTTCTTAAAAAGGACCCAGATTCCATTCCCAGCACCTACGTGGTAGCTAACAACTGTCTGTAACTCCAGTTTCAGGGACTCCAATGCCCTTTTCTAGCCTCTGTGGGCACTGTATAACACAGGTGCACTTACATACTTGCAAGTAAAGTACTCATACACATAAAATAAAAATAAATAAATCTCTTTTTAAAGCTTTGCTGTGACAACAATTGGTAAGCTTGGTTTCTTGCATGCTTTAAAAGACTAATTCACTCGAACACTTGTTCTGGACACTAGCGCTATGTGGCCGCTTGGGCAGTAAGCAGTCTGACGGGAACATGGCAGCACCAGCGCCACCTGCTGTGCTGTCATCCCCTTTGAACTGAAACATTCTCTCATGGAGGTTGGAGGCTCAAAGACTCCAGAAGCTCAGAGAATGGACAAGATTCAGGAAGCTTGTAAAACTCAGGAAACTCAGAAAGCTACGCGGCTCATGAGGTCCCACTCCAAACATATAAGAGCGGGGAACAATAGCTGAGGGAAAGGAGACTCTTCAGTGGGGCTACCTGCAAAGGTGGACAGAGAATTCCAGAGGTGCAGCTTTCATGAGTCATCACCCAGGTTGGAGTGGATTTGGGGGGTGATGAAGGTACCTTTGAGTCACCCATAGTCCTGGGAGTCACACCAATAAACTCCCTGGCTCCCCGAGCTAGTCTTAGGTGGACTTGTTTTTCTCCTGTTTTTGATGTCCTATCTGTCATTCCTGTCTCCAAATGAGAAGTTTATCCAAGGCCCCTATTAGTTACTTTTTTCATTGCTATGACCAAACACTTGACAGAAACAGCTTAAGGAGGCTTTGCTTTGGCTCATGGGTCTAGAGGGCTTAGTTCATGGTCACTTGGCTCTGTTTCTAGACCTGCTGTGAGGCAGGACATCATGGCAGGAGCTTGTAGAGGAGAAGGCTGTTCACCTCTTGGCAGACAGGAAGCTGGCAGAAAGCAAAGGATCTGGGGACCAGGTAGAGCCTTTGAAGCCACACTGCCTGGGACTTACCACCTCCAGCTAAACCTACTTCCTTAAGTTTCCCAAACCTCCCAAAACAGCACCACAAACTGAGGACCTAGGCCCTAACACATGAACGAGTATGGGATGTTTGACATTCAAGCCATAACACCATCTGTGCAAGGACGGCACGTGAATTCATGAAAGGTCCAGACTTTTGAAATGAAGACAGACAGTGGTCTACAGAGTGGATTGCTTCCTATGGTTGTAACAAGTGCCTGGTTCTTTTTTAGTTTTAAAGCCGCTTTACTGTACTTTAGATCTGTAACTCCTCATTTTGTCTTCCACAGAATGCAGGTGAATTTAAAGTAATTAGTACATTATGCTTTGGGACCTCATGGCATATGAAGATGTGATTTTGTCACACCAACAACTGAAAAGGAAGGGCACAGCTGTAAATGAGCAAAACCTTTTCTATATGCTATTGAAGGTAAACTTGCTAACTTAGGAGGATCTGAAATCCCCTGGGAAGGGAGCCTCAGCAAGGATTGCCTAGATTAAGCTGGCTCTGGGCTGCCTGTCGGGGGCTATCTTAATTACATTAACTGACCTGGGAAGCTCTATCTCAGTCATGGCCAGGACCTGGGCTGTGGGAGTGGAGAGTACTGACACTATCACATGCCTTCATTGCCATTTTTGGAGGTGACGGGCTGTGGCTGAGGCTGCGGCTGCTTTGGGCTCCTGATGCCTCGACTGCTCTGCTCTGATGGACTGGAACTGTGAGCTAAAATAAACCCTCTCTCTCTAAGTTGTTTTTGCTACAGCAACAGAAAAGAAACTAAGACAAACTGGTAAAAATTCTAATTAGAGCTTCACAACTTTAAGTTGCTAAATGCGAAGACCAAGGCATTCGCAAAGAGAGTATATGTAGGGCGCACATGAAATGGATTTCGGAAGAAATGCAAGTATTTCACTATCAAAATTATCTCAGTTCAAAAGAAGCCAATAACATAGAAACAAATACGTAGCAGCAAGTGTTCCACACAGAAATCACCGTTCACAGAACAGCACCATAGCTGTAAGGGGCACTCGCCTCACGGCAAGAACCGGAGACACCCTCACCAGGTGAAAATAGGCCGATGTTTTTTAAAAGTTAGTTAATGCCTTTATTGACAGATGCTTGTTTGTTGACTTTTTGAAAAAATCACGTTGTAAACATTTACTACAAATAAAATTTTAAGTTTCTAAAACTCAACTTAGAGCCAGGTGTGATAGCATACGTCTCTAATCCCAGTACTTGGGAGGTCCAGGAGGATTGCTGCAAATCTGGGAGAAGTCAGAGGCTACACAGAAAGACTCTACCTCCGAAAACAGTCAAGGCCCTGAGAGACAGCACAAAGGCTACAGCACTTTCTGTGCAAGCCCGGGGACCCAAACTTGATCCCAGACCCATAAAAAGGTGAAAAGAGAGAATCAGCTCCACAAAATTGTCCTCTGACTTCCACACATACGTTGTTCTCACACACACACACACACACAATATTTAAATTTATCAAGTAAAATGATATCTCAACTTCATCAGATATAAAACAATTTAAAAATATTTTAAAGGTGTATTGAGAAAATCCAGGCTTCTGAAAAGAAAAAGAAAGAAACCAAAAAGCAATAGGGGGCTAGAGAGACGGCTCAGAGATTAAGGGGGTGTGCTGCTCTTGGGAGGACCCAAGTTCAGTTCCCAGCACCCACACTGGGCAACTCTAGCTCCAGAGGATCTGATACCTCCGATCTCCCTGGGGACCTCCACCTCACATAATTAAAATAATAAAATTTTATAAATAAAATATTTTTAAAGGGGCTAAAGAGATGGTTCTTCAGTTAAGAGCACTGGCTGCTCTTGCAGAAGACCTGGGTTCCATTCCCAGAACCCACATGGCAGCTAACAATCGTCCATAACTCTAGTTCCAGTGGGCCCTATGCCCTCTTCTGACTTCCTTGGGCATTGCATGACATGGGTACATTTTCATAGATGCAGACAACACACTCATACACATAAAATAAAAATAATAAAATTTCTTTTTTTTAGAGCTGAGGACCAAACCCAGGGCCTTGCACTTGCTAGACAAGCACTCTACCAATGAGCTAAATCCCTAACCCCCAAAATAATATTTTTTAAAAATAATAAAAACTTAAAACAAGTATTTTGTTATTATCAAAAGAGATTCCTTCCTTCCTCTTTTTCCTTCCTTCCTTTCTTTCTTTCTTTCGTCCGTCCGTCTGTCTTGGTATTTTTTGAGACAGGGTCTCCCTGGAGCCCCAGCTGTCCTAGAACTGGCTATGTAGACAAGGCCGACCTTGAACGCACAGAAATGTGCCTGCCTCTCCCTCCTAAGTGCTGGGATTAAAGGCATGCATCACCACACCTGGCTCAAAAAGAGATTTCTTTAAGTTAAAAATAATTAAGCCTGTACTGTGTAGTTACTGCAGAAAGCTCCAGTTATCTGGCCAACGGGCAAAAAGCCCTCAAGGCCTCATGTTCACCTGATGCTGCTGGAACCTCCTATTTCTTTCACGACAGATGAGGGCCGCAGCAGAGATGATGACTGACCTCAGCTCCACTCGACCCTGCTTAGCTCAGTTGCTACTGAGAGCCAGTTGGTGGATCGGCTGCTCTTTCCTCTTTCCTGTCCTGTGGTCTGTGGTTCTCTGAGCATCTCGTTGGAAGCTGGAGTTGCTGGTTCAAGTCCTAAAGTGGCCGCTGACCTTGGGTCTCATGTCCTTGTGCTTTCTGTCTTTAGGGGTGAGGAGACCCCTTGAGAGCCAAGGTCTCTCACGTGTGCTTCCTAGCTGTTAGCACCTGCATAACTCCTGCACAGGGATATTCTGACCCAAGTCTGTGGGGTTTCGACAGATATCAGTGTGATGACCCTCACCTGTGGCAGGCTGGCACAGTGGGGCTGGGCATCAGGAGTGCCTCACAGAACCTCTGCTTTCCCAGCTGTCAGTGTCTGGGCAGTCGCACCAGCAGCTGTGTGCATTGTGTCTATGATTGCAGGCTGCTGTACATCTTTTGCCTCCACATCCTTTGTTCCTTTGTCAACATCAGAGCCCACAGTCTCCACAAAGTCCTTCCTGGCTTCTTTGTCACAGTCTGCGACCAAAGATAGTTTGGCCAGGTGTCATTGGTACTGACGAAACCATGCCCCTTTCTTATACTGAACCATTTTACTATTCCCAAGCCTTTGTTGGGACAAGCTTGTCCTCTCCAGCAGGTGTTTGCCTGTAGCTGATTGTGGTGTTGGACATGGTATATCCAGCACTGGTGACTCGTAGCTTGACCTTGACCTCCTGCTGTCTGCTGCCATGAGGATAACAGGACCTCTCCCAGGAGGTGGAGGTGACAGGCTCCTGGAGGCAGTAGGACATTCAGGGCTGACTGGTCTGCTCTCCACTTCCAAGCCCCTTAACTCCAGGTGGAAAACGCAAACACTAATAACCCGCTATTGCCCCAAGGCCCTAATCGTCACAGACAGTCTATTGATACGGATGTGGTATGTTCAGTATATTATTTAAAGTGAAAACATGCAGGAATTGTAAGGAACATGTGTGTTTTATTTTATCATCTCTGTGTGTGTGCGCACGTAGAAATCAGAGGACAACTTCTGGGAGATGGTTCTCTTCTCCCATCAAGCAGGACCCGGGAATCCAACTCAGGCTTTTACCCTGAGCCATCTCGCCAGTCCAGGGGTGTTTTTTCTCCTCAACCCCTGACAGGGTCTCATTATGTAGCTCTGGGTGGCCTAGAACTCTCTCTGTAGACCAGGCTAGCCTTGAACTCATAGAGATTCACCAGCTGCTTCATCCAGCATGTGTGCACCAGCAGTCACAGCTCCCAGGAATGCTTTGCCCCCTGTAGCCCCAGCTGGCTTGGAACTCACTATGTAGACCAGGCTGTCCTTGATATGGGCCTCCCTGTCTCAAAAAAAAACAAAACAACAAAAAAGCTGGGGATGGATGGAGAGATAGTTAAAAGCACTGGTTGCTCTTGCAGAGGATCCAGGTTTGATTCCTAGAACTCACATGGCAACTGACAACTGTTCTTAACTCCAGTTCCAAGGGATCAGACGCCTTCTTCTGACCTCTGTGAGCATTGCATGACACAAGTGCACTTACACACACACACACACACACACACACACACACACACACATATCGGTTCTTCTTTGTTTTCAAATTGTCCCAATTTTTTGTGGTGGTGGTTGTTTGAGACAGGATTTCACTATGTAATGTCAAACTCTTAAGCCTCCTGCCTCAGCTTTTCAAGTGCTAGAGTTATAGACATGTGCCACTATACCCAGCAAGTTGTTGAAAATGAATGTCTATGTGGAATCAATTTTAAACTCATGTTGTTAAAGGGTCATATATCCCTTAAATGGAAGTGGAGGTGACTAGCTTCCTGATTAAGTGCTCAGTGGTTAAGAACACTGGCTGCTCTTGCACAGGACCTGGGTTTGACCCTCAGTGCCCACATGGCAGCTAACAACCTCCTGTAACTCCAGTTTCAGGGAATCAAACACTCCCTTCTGGTCTCTGCAAATGCTGCATGCACATGGTGCATCTACATACATGCAAACAAAGCACTCATACATATAAAATAAAAATAGAGGCTGGAGAGACAGCTCAGCAGTGAAGAACACTGGCTGTTCTTGCAAAAGACCCACATTCAAGTCCCAGCACACGTGCTGGCTAACAAGCGTTCCTAACTCCAGTTCCAGGGGATCCAACACCCTCTTCTGACTTCCTTTGGCATTTCACAACATGGGTGCACTTACACGCATACAGGTACAACATTCATACACATAAAAACAACAAATAAATAAATAAATAAAATATTTTAATGTAAATGGAGGGCAAGCATATAGCTCAGTGGGAAAGAATATGTAGCCTCTGCAAAAAATATAAATGAATCAAACCCTCCAATCTAAAAACAGAGATTGAGCCAGGTATGATGGCATAGGCCTATAACCGCAGCAATCAGGAGGCTGAGGCAGAAAGATCATAGATTTGAGGTCACCCTGAACTACATGGTATGGCCCTGCCAAGGAAAAAAATTTAAAAAGAGAGATTACAGAATGAATAAAAGCACATGACCCAAGTAGATGTTGTCTACAAAAGACTCACTTTAGATCAAGAGATACAAATAGCTGGAAGTGAGAGGACAAGATATTTCAACAGTGATCAAAAGAAAGGGGAGGAGAGAGATGGTTAGGTGGGTAAAGGTTCTTGCTACCAAGCCTGACTGAGCCTGAGTTCAATTCCCAGGACACAAAAGGATCTACATGATGAAAGGAGAGAACTGATCCATCGAAGTTGTTCTCTGACCTTGTACGGGGAATACGGAATTCTCTCTGAGGTTTTTTTCAAGTCCCACCCTCTGACCAATAAGGGAGGAGGGAGGCGGGGAGTAAGGAGGAACAACATGGTGGCGAGTCCCGGGGTCTGGCAGAGATTGTATCCACGCAGGAAGAAAAATACCCTGGTCCCGGGCCCACGAAGGCCAAAACCCAGGAGGCCATGTCCCAAGTCCCTGCTGTCCTAAGGATCATGTGAGTGGAAGCGCAATTCTGGCCGGGGACGGACTAAGACCTGTGAGCTGCGGTCGCGGACTTTGTGGGTCAGCGGCCAGCAACCAGGGAATGGACTGAGCCCTGCGACCAGCTGTAGCAGATTTTTGGGCATGTGGGCAGCAGGTAACCAGTAACTTTGTAAATGCCCTAAATAAATCAATCCTCTAAATAGAGGATTCTTCAGTCAGCCGGTTCAGCCCTGGAGGGCAGGGTGAGGCTGAGTGCCGGGACCAGCCATGAGAAAATGTATGCAACAGACCTCCACACACATGCTGTAGGCATACATGTGCACGTACACACACACACACACACACACACACACACAAAACCAATGTAATAAAAATATTAACTGGGGCTGGGGGGATGGCTCAGCAGTTAAGAGCACTGGCTGCTCTTGCAGAGGACCTGAGTTCAGTTTCCAACACCCACATGGTGGCTAACAACTGTCCATAACTCCAGTTCCAGGGGATCCAATGCCCTCTTCTGATCTCCACAGGCATTGTATGCACAGCTGAACTTAGATCCATGAGCACAAAACACTAACACACATAATAAAATTTAAAATATTTAAAAGGAGAAAGTAGGTTATTAGCAGATAAGACAAACTTTAAATTAAAAAGATTCACTAGAAGACCTTATTGTAGCTATTGAGATGATTCAGTAGGTAATGGAGCTTGCCACCAAGCCCAACAATCTGAGTTCAGTCGATTCTTGGAGCTCACATTGTGGCAGGAGAAAATGGACAAGTTGTCCTCTGACCTCCACAGTGTGCCATGGCATGTACATGTCCCCACATAAAGTAAATAAAAAGGAATATAATAAGGGATAGAAAAATGTAAAGACCGTATTACTGCAGATACTATATGCTATGGTCATAGGACATGGAGGCATTTAGCTGAAACAGGACTGGAAGCTCCCTCCTTGCTGGCCAGCCCTCACAGTGCTCAAAGATGATATGCAGGCTGCTGGGGGAGAGGTGTCATCAACAGTCTTGCTCAGCTGTGGACCCTGATGCACTACTGACCAGCCAGGAAAGATGTGCCCACAGTACAATAGTGGCAAGTCTGTTATGTGGGTAACCAATTGCCTACTGGTCAGACTTGAGACCCACTCTGCAGGAGGGAGCACACATTGTACTGTAAACCTGATCAAAAGCTCGTGGCTGGAGAGATCACAGGCTCTGGGAAGGAGTGGGGAGCTAATACTGTTCTTTTACCTTCAAAATAATTACGTTTATGTCAATAGATTAGTGCTGCTCCCAGCCTTAATTTAAAAAGTTTTTTTTTTAAATAGTGGGCAGCAGTAACTGCAGAAACTCAAAACTGAATGCTCAGCCATAAATGGGATGTTGATATCACCCTCTGCATGCTCAGGGAACATTCCAGAAGAGAGGATAGAAAGAATGCAAGCAACAAAGAGGGGTGGAGTGTTGTGTGGTGCTGTCTTCCAGGCATGACATAGCTGCTGCACTCTGCACTCACAGGAGTTGTGATTACGTACACAAGACAAGTTTAGGACCATGAATAGCCTGCCATGCAGTGGGAGTGACTCACAAGGCCCCACCCTTCCCTGAGAACTTTAGGCAGTTACTGGTTTCTGGAGGAACAGCGAGACATTTTCTTCAGTGGCATTGCCACTGGTAAGATGCCTATTCCTTTGCAAATGACCTCTCACCCACACTCCTGTAAGCAACCCTCAAGAAACTTACTGAGTCACCACCCTGAAAAGACATGAAAGTTGAAGGGGGACTAGTTGGAAAGATGGGGATCAGTAGAGTTGCAAGGAGGATCTCTAAGTAATATATGCTAACAAAAACAGAGAAAGGCTTGAAGAGAAAGCAAGAACATTAGATGGAAAGATCCAATACAGGAGAAACATATGGCCGCTGTGAGCACTATGCCCCAGATAATGAGCCATCAAAGTACAGGATACCAAATTTCAGGGTTAAGTGAGGAACAGACATTCCATGATAGCTGGAGACTACATTATTCTTAGTATGGGCAGGACAAGTGTAGAGTGAATTTATATGGAATTTCTCTGTCTTGATGGTTGGACCCTGGATGGACACTGGATGGACACCCCTGGGTCTAGATGTAGCTATGGGGCCCTCAGCGGCAAGACATGCCTCTAGGATTTCATAGATGGGAATGGAGCCAATAGATTCCATCCCCTTCCAGTGACTTGAGGAGGAGGGCATAGAGGGTCGTTAAGGAGCTTGAGGACAGAAAGTGGTGCATGAGCAAGCACAGGGCAATCCACAAGCACCCTGAATGCCAACGAACATGACAGAAGGCTTCGGAGGCACACAGGTGGTGGTGGAGGCCACAGTGGTGGAGGCCACAGTGGTGGAGGCCACAGTGGCAGCAGGCGGTGCTGGCACAGCTGTGCGGGGCAGAGCTGCTGGGGGTCATCATGTTGGAGGCAGCACACTAGAGGTTCACACCGCTTATCAAAATGCTGCCCCCCATTCGAAACCCTCCCCCCATGATCAATCCTTTGTAAGTAACCCCAATAAACTTTAATTCTTCTAATTGGAGAGCATACCCTGTTTTGTTCAGTCGATTAGGAACTAGAGGGATGAGGCCAAATGCTGTGTCCCACCATGGGAATATTTATAAGACAACGAGACAGAAGTGGAGAACTAGAGGACTTAACACAGGAAACCCACTAGACCAACATGCACATGATGTTCAAGGGTCCTGGGGATGCTGACTTGGACAAGTGGCAGCATGCAGGTCAAGTCTCAATGGTTCCTTCACAGAACATCATTCACCACTAAACCTCACCTGCCCTCAGTAGACTTTCAGAAGTAGACATCTGCATCATCATCATCTCTGACACAGTGACCCGAAGTTAGAAGCCAGTGACAGATAAAACTGGAACATTCACAAACGGTGGAAATTAAACAATGTCTTCTTAAAAGGGATCAAAGAAGAATTCACATGGAAAGATAGAAAATTCTGAGAAACAAAAGAGGATGAAAACACAACACACAAAGATTACAGCACTGAGGGGGAAGTGGGAACATAACTTAAATAAGAAGGATCTCAAACCAGTAGCCTTATTTTGCTTCTTAAAGAATGAGAAAAGACTAAAACCCAAAGAGACCAGAAGCAGCAGACAGAGCTCAAAGAATGATGAAAGATGGAAAAAAAAGAAAAACAGGAAAACCCATAAAACAAAAAGTTGGTACTTGGAAAATACCAGCAAAATGGATAAACCTTTAACTAGACAGACAAAGAAAGAGCAAGAGAAAAGCTACAAATCAGTAAGATCAGAAATGAAAGTGGAGGCAGAGAGACAGCTGGGCAGTTAAGAGCACAGACTGCTCTTGCAGAGCATCTGAGTTCCATTCCCAGCACCAATGTGGCAGTTTATAACCTCCTATAACTCCAGCTCCAGGGGACCTGATGCCCTCCTCTGGCCTTCACACTCAGGGACACACACATATACTCATACACATACATATAGATGAAAATAAAATATTTAATAAAATAAGAGCTAGGCATGGTGGCACATGCTTTTAATCTCAGTACTTGGAAAGCAGAGGCAGGCAGATCTCTGTGAGATCAAGGCCAGCCTGGTCTATCTAGTGAATTCCAGGCCCTCCGGGGCTACAAAGAGACCTTTTCTCAAAGACCTAAAAAAAAAAAAAACCACAGTGGAGGCCATTGGGATTTTGGAGCAAGGCTCTACCTTCATCTACAGATGAATATTCTCCCTGTGAGAGATGGCTCTTAGCCTGTCATTGAGCTTTAGAGGAAACCGAATGTTTGACAATTGGCCACCAAGTTACCATGGTGACCTGAACTGCCCTTCATGGGCTGGGTGTCATCTGACCCACCAAGCCATAAAGTAGGACATGCCCAACAGCCATCCACTATCAAATGGAAGTGGCGTATACATGATTGGGCCCGAGCAGGCCCTGAGAGCACGAGCAAGTTACTTGAAGAAGTTGCCCAAATGCCTGTGGTTCCTACTCCTGTTACAGTGCTCCCTGTTCTCAAGCATGCACCTATGGCTTCGTGAAGTGTGCCCAGGATCGACTGAGGAAGAGAAAACTAGGCTTGGTTTACGGATGGCTCTGCCCACTATGCAGGCACCACCCAGAGGAGGACAGCTGCAGCATTACAGCCAATTTCTGGAACAACCCGAAGGACACTGGTGACGGAGTCTGCACAGTGGCAGAACGGGCAGTGCACACGATCATGCATTTTGCTTGGAAGGAGAAATGGCCATAAGTATGGACTCATGGGCTGTAGCCAATGGTTTGTTGGATGGTCAGGGACTTGGAAGGAGCATGACTAGAAAACTGATGAGAAAGTCATTTGGGTAAAAAGTATGTAGATGGATCGCTCCAAATGGGCAAAGGATTTGTGTCTCATGTAAATACTCATCCAAAGGTGATTTCAGCAGGGGATGAGTTCGGTAATCAAGGAGACCAGATGACGCTTTCTGTGGACAGTCAGCCTCTTTCCCTAGCTATCCCTATCAATGCCCTGTGGGCCCATGAACAAAGTGGCCATGGTGGCAGAGATGGAGGTTATGGTTGGGCTCCACAGCATCTACTCTACTCACACAGGCTGACCTGGGTACAGCTGCAGCTGAGGGCCAGATCTGCCAATGGCAGAGACCAGCACTGAGTCCCTGATGTGGCACTACTCCCCAGGGTGACCAGCCAGTGACTTGGTGGCAGGGTGACTACACTGGGCCACTTCCATTGTGAAGGGGACAGCACTTTGTCCTTACAGGAACAGACACTTATTCTCGTCATGGACTTGCCTTTCCTGCATACACTTCTGCCAAACTATACTCCAGGGACTTACAGAATGCCTTATCCACCATCATGGTATTCCATAGAACATCACTTCTGACCAGGGAACACACATCAGAGCCAAAGAAGTGTAACAGTGGGTCCATACTCATGGAATTTGTAAGATGTCGCTGAAAAAAAACCAAACAAACCCAGCCCTTAAACATTCCAGGACTTGCAATTACCATCTGCAGAAGGGGACGGATAGCCATTTTTACTGCCGCGTCCTCACACTAACAACCACCTGGTATTTTAACTGCTCCTTCCTGACACCAATCACTGATCACACCATTAAACTGTCCTGCACTTCTCTGCTCTCCCTTTAAAAACCCCATCCAGTCTCCATCTTGCTGCCAGCTGTTCCACTCCAGAGCTGGAACCTAGTCCCAAACTCCTTAATAAACTGGTCCCGCCACACCCATACCAGAGTCTCTCCTTTGTTTCTGCCTGGTCTCACCCCAAACCAAACTTTACAGAATTCACTGGTCTCACCATGTTCCCCACCATCCTAAAGCAGCTGGTTTGATAGAATGGTGGACTGGTCTCTTAAAGACACAGTTGCATGGCAACTAGGTGGCAATAGCCTAGAAGGCTGGGGTAGGGTCCTCCAGAGGACAGTATATAGGCTTTGAATCAGTATTTAATATATAGCACTGCTTCCCCTATAGCCAGAATTCACGGGTCCAGGAATCAAGGGGTGGAAGTGGGAATGGCTCCACTCACTATCACCCCTAGTGAGCCACTGGGAAAATGTTTGCTTCCTTTACCCATCGTTGTGTTTTTCTGGCCTAGAAGTTTTGGTTGGGGCAGGGGTGGGGGGAATGCCTCCAGAGACAACAAACATTCCATTGAATGAACTGAAAAGCTATCCACTTGGCCACTTTAGGGTTTTTTTGTTTTTTGTTTTCTGGGTTGTTTTTTTTTGTTGGTCTTTTTGAGACAGGGTCTCCCTGCAGCCCCAGCTGACCTTGAACTATGTAGATCAGGCTGACCTTGAAATCATGGAGATCTGCCTACCTCTATCTCCCAAGTGCTGGCATTAAAGGCATGCCAGCCACTTTGGGCTTCCAATGCCCTTAGGTCAACAGGTTAAGAAAGGAATAACAGTATTAGAAGAGATGTTTGATCCAGACTACCAAGGGGGAGTTGTACTGTTACCACAACGGAGATAAGGACAATTATGTCTGGAAGGCAGGAGATTCCTTAGGGCTTCTGATGTTACCATGTTGTGATTAAGGTCAATGGGAAACTGCAACAATCCAATCCAGACTGGATAACAAATGGCCCAGACCCTTCAGGGATGAAGATGTGGGTCACTCCTCCAGGGAAGAAGCCAAGACCTGCAGAGGCGCTCACTGAGGATGGAG
Source organism: Eospalax fontanierii (assembly GCA_035773235.1). Classification (NCBI taxonomy): domain Eukaryota; kingdom Metazoa; phylum Chordata; class Mammalia; order Rodentia; family Spalacidae; genus Eospalax; species Eospalax fontanierii. Next base: position 80,846,251 of record CM069532.1, on the reverse strand, counting down.
AAAATACAGATTAGGTAGTAGGGGAAGGCAGTTATAAATATCAACTGAGGCCATGTGACCAGTTGCAGAAACAAGGATTATAACTGACATGAGCGTTTCTGTCCTATTTGGTTAAAAACAAGGTTGTGCATTCATTCATACATGTATATTATACAGATATTCAGGTTCGTATTTTGTTTCCTTTTTAAAATTTGTGTAATTGAGATAAGTGTTAAGCAGTTAAGTGTTGTAAATATATATTATCATATTTATGTTATGAGATACTAAAGGACTAAACATTCCTCAAGGACCTTACCACCTACTCTAAGATAAATAATGTGTTCCCAGTTGTACGTGGGATAGTTTTATCATGTTAGGCAGAATTATGAAAATTGTTGTTTTCATTTGGAAATTAAGCATGACTTAACGAAATGCAATTGGGTGTCAAGTTGACACAACATGGACTTGTGATGGCTAATCTTGTTTGTCAACTTGACTGGATCTGGAATTAACTAAAGTAAGAGACTTTCTTGATTGGATCAGTTGAAGCTGGAAGATCCACCCTAAATGTGGCATCACCTTCTGATGGCAGCCCGCATAAAATGTCGTGGCAGAAGGGAGCCTGCTCTTTGCCTGCCTTCTTTTCCACTGGTGACTTCAGCTTGCTGCTGTAGCATTCCTCCACTGATAGCAGAACCAACTTCTTCATATTCCAACGCATACTGAAGACAGAAGCTCTCCAGGCCTTCAGCACCAAATTGGGACTGCTGAGAAATCCAGCCTCGTAGACTGAGCAACTATGGGATCTCAGCCTCTTCAGTGTGGTGCAGCTATCGCTGGACTACTCCGACTCTAACCTGTAAACTAATCTAATACATCCACATATGTGTGTGTGTGCATTATATGTCGGGACAGGCAGCCTTAGGTAGCAGAATGCTCAGATCAGTGCTAGCCAGTAGTTGGGGTTACTAACTGTGAAAGGTGGAGCTGAGCAAGAATCCAAACAATTTCCTCTCTCTCCAAGAGTAAGCCAGCAGAGTTTTCCTGGAGGAGCTATGGGGAGCATACTAACATCAAAGGAGGGGAGAGAAGAGCACTCTAGCTCCTCTCCCATTCGAGCCTACGTATCTGAGTGGAAGCCATCGGACAAAGGAAGCTGAGCAGGTGGCAGAGCCCATTACTGGAGGAAGTGAACACTTGACCCTGGCAGCTGACAGACAGCCACTGAGGTGGCAAACCCTTTCTTCTCTGTTCTAAGGGAGTGAAAGCTGCTGACCTCCACATGGCAAAAACAACAGCACACCTTCCTTCTTCCACCCAGGACCAGGGTTATCCTCTGTTCTGCTGTTGTGATATATACATGGCTCACAAAGACCAGTACAGGCCTTACAATGGCCTCCGAAAGATGCCTGTGTCCTGTTCCCTGAACCATTCAGTATGTCATGGTACATAGGGAACCAAGGCCGCAGATGAACTCAGGTTGCTGATCAGTTGGCTTTAAGACTCGGAAGTATGATGGCTAATCCTGTGGACTTGGTGGGATTCAGAATCTCCTAGGAGACATATCCTGGGCACATGTGTGAGCATGTTTCCAGAGAGAATAAACTGAGGTGGCAAACCTACCCTGAATGTGGTGGTGCCATGGCATGCATCAGAGTCACCGGCTGAATAGAAAGGAGAAAGCAGGCTGAGCACCACTGTTCACCTCTCTCATCTTCCTGACTGTGGATACAGCAAGACCGAGCCACTTCCTGCGCCCAGCCTTCCCTGCCATGATGGGCTGAAGACTTTCTTAAATCCTAAACCACATTAACTCCTGCTTCTGTGGTTGGTTCTTGGCAGGCATTTTACACAGCAACAAGAAAAGTGACTAAGGCCAGAGGCAGTCCCCCATGATCTGCAGAGATCTGGTGTGATCGCTGTGGGGGAGGGGTAGAGGCGGGAGATGGAAGGGGAGGGGCAGAGGAAAGGAGCTTAACCAGGCAGATGCTGACTCTGAAGGTAAAGGGGCCTCAAGCAGGGCATCCTAGGTTGGAAAAGGGAACAACAAACAGCTACAGTGGCTTCAGAAGGAACAGGCCTTGCTGTCACCTGCTGATATGGCCTGTCCAGTCGCTAACCCACGGACTACAGGATGGCAAGTGTATATTACTGTAGGACCCTCTGTGTACAGTAATGGACACAGCAGCACAAGGAAACCTTGTGCAGAGACCTTGACTTTCTGAATTCTGCTGTCCCGGAGTATAGCTTTGGGGTCCACAAGTCTGGGACACACCCAGATATCCTAATGTATAAGAGAAATTATTGCATATGGTGTCCCCATCCATCAAGACTGGCCCAGTCCAGGTCGCAGACACATGCATCACACTGTCCTCTCTGTACTCATGTCTTTGCGGGAGGACAGGGAAAGTGGTGGAGGGAAGGATCAAACAAGGTACACAACTTGATACCAGCCAAACTGCCACCAATTACACCCCCTGTGCCAGAAGGTCCTGAAGGATAAGGGAAGCACAGCCCCCTTCCTGCTTCGGGCAGGAAGTGTGTCCTTAGCCAGCTCTGGTTAAAGGCAGGACTGCTTCATGGGAATCCCAAGACAGTAAGCCTGGGTTAACAGTGACATGGACGTCTGAGGAAAGGTGGAACAGGCAGGGGCATGTTTTACAGAAGGTCTACAGTGATCTGACAACCATCCTGTGGACAGTAGGCCTGTGGACAGGGTAGCTATGGTAGCACAGATGTTATCACAGCACCAGTTCCTCTTCTAAGATCCACCCAGACCAGACTTCCTGCTGAACACACCTGTCCTCCCAGGTCCTCAGCTCTGGCTGATGGCTCAGAGATAATCAGAGAGCCACAGGGCAGGGATGAGCAGCAGTGACAGGCAGGCAGGAAAAGGACTGCTCTGAGGGCTTCTTGGAATGGCACAGACAACAGGTGCCTATGTGATGGTGACCAGGTGTCCCTTCTGCAAAGTGGATGTGAGGACTCGGCTCCCAGCACTCCATGAGCCCCCGAGCTGTGGCTGCAAGTGGACCTCGTAAGTCCTCAGCTTCCCATGTCCAGCTCTGAGCCTGCACCTGATGGGTGTGGCTGTGTGTACTAGGAAATTACCCTGGTAAAGTGAATTTCCTGATGGGTTTTCAGGTCCCTTCCTACAAGCCCTACAAGCAGTCCCGACACTCCAGCAGTGCTGCTGAGTCCAGCCCACCCAACCTCCAGAGATCCTCCCAGCACGTGCAACAACAAAGGGGCTTCAGAGTGGCAGTGCTGTCTCTTCTGGGGGATCCTGCTCTGCCTGTTCTGCTTTCCTTCTAGGATAATTTCTTGGTACTGCATCCCCACACATCTGTCTCTGACTCTGACCCTAAGCTACCCAGACCCCAGATAGGCATATCAGGTACACACAATTATAGAATAATCTACAGAGCTCCTGTGGTCACCCTGTCCGCAGGACAAGACTCATCTCCTTATCCCAGCACCCGGGGGTAACAGTTCATGGAAGACTGTGGTGCCAGGACTTTATGGGCGGGCGCATCATCTCCCAGCGCTCAGTATGCAGAACTCTGACTACTCGGAGAACTCTGGGTGCCAGGCTGCCGCCAGGTGAGAACAGCGTTGTGGCGGGCGTTGAGATCCGGAAGCCAGGGAGGGAAAGCTGGGAGCGCTTGGATTGCTAGGAGGCGGGGGTGAAGCTAGGACACGGGTCACTGGAGCGTAGTGGACCAAGGGGCTCTGGGGTGCAGTTGGAGGATCTTGGCTGGATGAGCCAGCCGGCTTCAGGACACCCAGGAGAGAGTTGGAGGCGGGGTTAAGGAGCTGCGGTGAGGTCTCAACCCAAGTGCGCCTAAGGAACAGAGCGCGGAGCCGGAGGAGGCAAGTATCCCGCCCGGCGGGTTGGGTCCAGGGTACCTGGAGTCCAGGAAACCGGCGGGAGGCACAGAACTCGCTGGGAATTCCCGTGCGCCCGGCCAGAGTCTGGATCCCTTTACCGCCACCACCCGGCAATGCGCGCAGAGCGGGAGACGTGGTGGGCCCTTGCGGAGCCAGAGCCCTGGACCCCAGGAGGGCAGGAGGCAGGCCAGGCCAGGGGCTGGCACGGCTTACGAAGGGAAGCGGGAGGGGCGGGGGTAATTAGTGCCTCTGACTTCACCCGCTGTGGGGAGAGGCGCCTGTGCATGCGTGCTTCAGGCGTGCTCGCCAGCCTACAGAAGCACAGATACATGCACACGTAAGCTCGGGAATACCACGCATGTCTGGGCCCAGGGCAGCCCCCTTCCTGCCAGTCCACCCCTCAGCAGAGGCCAGACACCCAGGCTCTCACCTGCAGGGACCTCGGGGTTTTCGGGGGTGGAAGACCCTCTGGCCTGCTGGCCTGCTTTCCTCTGCAGCTGTCGATTCTCTCTCGGCTTCCCTGGGGGGAAGGTAGCAGTCATGTTAGGGTGTGAGTCGCCCCTCACCCTATCAACTTTAGGTGGCATTTATGGCACAGTAGCTAGGCTTGTGTCCAGGCTATTAGGGAAGGCCTCACAAGGCCAGTACATGCAGCAACTTTAATGAGCAGTCAGGCAGCATCCTCTAGCATCAAATACACCTTAACCTTGGTACACCAAGGGTCAACAGACAGGCCTGTCCCTGAACTGGGAACTGGAGCCCTAGGCCTTGGCATGCTGCAGTCCTGGAAGGCTCCCCCCTTCCTGGTCCTGCCTTGGTGTCTCCCAAACAGTTCTCTTTCCATCCTCCAGGCCCTTCTGCCTCTGTCCATCTCAGTGCTCCAGACAGGACTCTGCTTCTGCTCCTGAGGTTCTCAGGCAAGGGCAGGATGGATAGGGGTGTGTGCTGGGCAGGGCTGGGCCAGGCAAACCAGTCTGGCCAGTGTGGCAGAGCTAGATGGATGAGGCCCTGGGCGTGGGTGTGAGTCAGAGGCTTGGGCTAGGGAACCACTGGGGAGGTTGACACCTGGAGCGACGCCTCGAAACAGGAAGCCTGGGAAGGAAAGCTCAGGTGGGAATTGACCTTGGACCCCCCAGCCCCACCCTGGAGACCAAAAGGCATACCCCATGAGGATCCTTTGAGCCTTGTTTTAATTTGAAGGGGAGCTGGACTCCCAATCACCCAGCGGGCAGGTCCCCTCCCACTCCATCCCAGGGGACAAGCTAGATTCCTCCTTATCTGGGAACTTCAGCCCACGGTGCGGCCTGAGTACTCCATGCTGGGATGATAGGGACCCTTCATCTCTTCATTAGACCCTAGGCAAGCTCAAGCCCAGCAGGATTCCTGAGTGGGCCGCCTGAGCCCTGTGGGGTGGGCTGAGGACTCCAGTGGTTGGCTGGGTTAGGATGGTCTATGACCAGTGAGAGTTTGGGGTTCTCAGTGTTGATGCATCTGGGTTGCAGCTCTTGGCCCTGTGGCACAGTTTGAGTTTCGCGCCACCAGGGGTGGGGGGCCTTGGTGCCGCCCAGGCAGGACTGGGCACGTCCTCAAGCAGCAGTCTAGCTACTGAGAGCCGCCTCCAGTTTCTCAGTCTCCCTCCCAGTCTGGCCAGTGAGGCCTGTGGCCCGTAAAGTCCCGCGCCCTGTGTCAGCACGTTAGTCAGCCTTCTCGGTCAGGGTGAGCCACTGTGCTGCCAAGTCCCTATAAACTCCCTGGTGTGGCCTGGCACCACAGAGTGGGGCCCTGTGAAGTCCATAGGCAGACCCAGGGCCTGGAGCTGGGCCGCTGTGGTGCTGGCACCCGCCAAGCGGCAGGGCAGGCACTTGGGACAGCAGGAGCCAAGGGTTGAGATTGGCTGGGAGCAAGCAGCCCACTGTGGTCTTTGGGATGCCCTCTGAACTGCCTGAGAAGGCCAGTCGATGAGCCAGGCCCACCGGGACCAGACATCTGGTGAAAGAGGCATTGGATCCCAGGCCATGTCTGGAAAAAGAGGCCGAGCTCGCAAGCCCCGAGGCAAGAGGGTGGGCAGGGCCCAGCGGTCAGCAGGGCAGCAGGGCCCTGAGGCTGAGCCCCCGCCCCCCAACGCAGGGGGCCCTGGGGACCAGGTGGGGGTGGCCCCCATAGGGCACATGACCAGCACTCAGCCAGCTCCTCAGGGACACTTCAGGGCCACCAGGCCAGAGCAGCCACAGGCAGCCTGGAGGCCAGTTCAGATCACTGCTGAAAAATCCGAGCTGGTGCTGGCCCCAGAGCATATGGAGGGCTATGGAGCTGGGGGCCCCATGCCAGCCCTGGGCCCTGAACTGCTAAGACTCCATGAAGTCCAGCTGTGCCTGGCCCAGGAGCAGCTGCTGCTGGAGGATCGGAGGCGGCAGGTCCAGCTGCAGATGCAGCTGTGGCAGGAGGAGCAACTGTGGCTGCAGCAGCTGCAGGAGGAGCAGTTGTGGCTGCAACAGCTGCAGGAGGAGCAGGCCTGGGTGCACATGGAAGGGCTGCAGCTGGCCGTGGCCCTGGAGCAACTCCGGAGTGAGGGCCTCGAGGTACTGCAAACCCAAGGCCAGGTAAGGCTAGAGTGGTATGGTCATGGGCTTGGGCAATCTGATGGCACAGTGGCCAGTCAAGCATTCTACAGGTGTGTGGAAGCTGGGAGGCCAGGTTGGCTGTGGGACCTCTGTGGGCTTGTATGCCAAGAGGGGCTGGTGCAGACGAGACAGGAGACCACCAAACCCAAGCCTGCTCAAACTAGCAGGCAGAGGCCACTGAGGGAGGGAAACTGTTTGAGGACAGGGTGTCAGGGGTCCAGGACAGGTAGCTGCACGAGTTGTCTAGAGCAGTGTGCATATTAAGATGTAGACTGGGGGCTGGTTGCAGAGTTGGCAGATTGCAGCAGGACTGAGAACAGTCCCCATCTGTAGTCTCTGGCTGGCTTCTAGCTGGTGGACCTGCCCTGTCTCCTGTTTACTGCAAGGTGGTGGCCCAGGACTTGAGATCTGCAGAGGTAGCACGCGGTTCCGGTGTGCATTATCCTCATTCCAGGAGGAAAGCCAGCCTCAGACGCGGCTGGGGCTATTTTTGGCAACCAGGATCTCACCACAGCGTGGTGTGGAGTCACCAGGACCCCACCAGCTCTCTGGAATCCAGAGACTTGGGCTGCTGTCTGGTGTAATCTGCAGGGCTGTATCTGGGTCTGGGAGGGTACTCTGCAACAGGTACACATTCCAGGTAGGCCTGGGTACAATAAACCAAGACAGCCTAGGTGTTCACAGCTGTGACAGAATGAATGTAGCTCAGAGCAGAGGGGTTGCCAAAGGAGGATGGTAGGCACAGGGGAGGCCCCTTTCCTGATGCTCTGCAGGAGCCAGTTCAGACAAGTTGCCTTTCAGCCTGGAAGTGCTATGAGAAGGGTCTGAGGGTGAGCGTACGGCAGGCTGGAGAACAGTATTCTTAGCATGAGAATTCCCAACTTGGATGCAAGCCCTCGTTTTCAGTACTGTTTTCAGCCACCTGTCCCTCATATCTCCTCTTGCCCTCCTCCTAAATCCAAGTTGTGGTCTTCTGAGTGCTATGCCCAGTCCCCACCCCAGGTCCAGAGCCCCAGGCTGCAGTAGATGTCTGAGCTTTGAACCATCAAGCCTAGCACACATCACACACAAGTCCAGTGAAGACTGAGAGGAAGGATGGGCTCTCCTAGAGGAGGCACTACAGAGAGGTCTCACAGTCAGTGTTAAGGCAGTGCCTTGGAGGTCAGAGGGAGGGTGCACTCACCAGCAGCAGCTCGAAGCTTGGACCCAGGGACAGGCACCTGCCACTTCCCTGATGCAGCTTTAGGCCCCCCCTTTTTACTGCTCATTCTCCTGGGGATGGGAAGGAAAGGCCCAGGGAGGGTAAATTCAGAAGGGCAGAGGACAGGGCAGTGGGCATGCTGGCGGACACACAGCAGGAACATGTGCCACACAGCACACTTCCCAGCCAGCTTCTTGGTCCACTCGTTCTTGGTTATCTAACTAGGCATCCAGTAGCTTGAGTGAGGTTGCCCCTGCAACCCTGTCTCAGCATGTCCTGCTGGAACCCCCCAGTCTGGGTTTTGGCACCAATCTCTAAAGCACTAGGTGGCCAACCTAGTTTTTGCAGATATGTTCCTCCCATTGCCTCAAACCAGGTCTGCTGAGCCTGACCCCTTCCCATCCTCAAACTATCTCCCTGTGGCCTTGACAAGTGCTGCTGTCTGATCCTGGAAGTGGTGCATATCCCCCATTCCACAAGGCTCACCCCAAGTTTGGTCCCCTAGGAAGACTCCTCCTCCAGATTTGGCCTGGGTTAGGGTCCTCCAGTGCACTAGAACACGTCACCAGGGCCCACTGTATGGGAAACCTACGTAGTGCAATTACTTGCGTAATGATCTGACCCCATACACCTGTGTTTCCACCTCCCTGGTACCATGGGGAGTCACTGAAGATTTGGGGAAGGACTTAATGAAACATAGTGATCTTGAAAATAGGACCACGAGACTGAAGGCTGTCTGGCAGAAAGGGTTCAGGCAGGATAGCAGAGAACAAGAACTTGGGCTGGAAATGGTAGACTGCAGGAGATGGCTTGGACATATGGTTGAGTGCACAACAGTACCTAAGTATGGGAGTGGGTTGGAGGGAGAACTAGGCAGACTACATACCTTGGTGCAACTGAGAGATCAGGAGTACAAGCTAAGGGAGTGTGGGGGCTGATGTGCAGAAGGCTTTTGTCTGTGTGGGGTCCAGTACTTGCGGGATCCTGGGTTGGATGAGAGGCACTTGGTGTACATATGTGAGGGAGGGTCCCCTGTGCCTTCCAAGTTGATGTATAAACACGTAATGAGTGGATGTAAGGTCCACTATGTGGAGCCTGCAGGATATGGTCTTCTATGTGAGGGTTCCGGATGAGTGGGGCGTGGTGTGTAGGGTTCTGTATGGCAGAGGGGTCCCCGTGTTTGTGGGTCAGTCTTCCCAGTCCCGTACTGTGTGAGGGATCCCATGTATATAGGGTGTGTGTGTGTGTGTGTGTGTGTGCAGGGCTTCTGATGTGTTTGGGCATCAGCCTGTGGGTGTGCTTTGGGGGGATACATGTGCCGTCCCACTGAAGTGAGAGGATGAGCCTGGGGCAGTGGGTAGGCAAGCTCGAAGGGTGTCTGTGTGCTGTGAGAAGGTTTCTGAGTTCTGGGGATGCCCAGGCCGGTCCTGTTGGGGCTCCATGAAGTTCCCAGGGCCTCACCTGTCTCACCTGCCTCCCCCAACGCACCGAGACCAGAAGCCCCGCCCCTTGCGTCCGCCGGCCAGTTTCCTAGCGACTGAGCCGGAACTTCCGAGTCACCCCACTTCCGGGGCGAGGGTCAGGGGTCAGAAATAGGGGCTTTCAGGGGTTGTGTCACACTGGGCGCAAGGGGTCCGGGGTCCTGGAAGAAGAGGCTCCGGCGGTCCGGGGCGGCGCTGGCCGGGGTCGGGGCGCAGGCTCCGACGCCGACAGGACGCGCGGGGGTCGGGGCCGGGCTCTGGGGTCCCGGCGGGCTGGGGGTCGCGGCCAGAGTGCGGGCCGCGGCGGCGCAGGAATGCGGGCGCGTCGGGGTGGGGCCGCCCCGCCCAGGTGCTGCCCGGGCAGGCAGGAGGCCGCGCGGGCGGGGCGGGGGCGGTCGCGTGAATCAGGCCTGGCGGGCGGGCGGGCCGTGCAGGGGAGTGGCTGCCCGACCGACCGGACCGCGAGGCCGCTGGGCGGCGGTGGGCTCCTGCTGCCCCTGTGCCGAGACCCCGCGCACCTGGCCAGGTAGGGCGTCCTCCCTGGCGCGGGCAGAGCGGGAGAGGGGAGGCCGGGGCTCCGCGCGCGCTCACCTGCGCTGCGGCGCGCGATCTGGGCCGGGCGGAGCTGAGAGCGCGCGTGGGGCGGGCTGGAGGGCAGGGGGAGCGCTCTCCGCGGTGCTGGGTGAGGGGCCCCGATATAAGCAGAAAGTAGGGGCCCGGCTTGCTGTGGTCCGGGCGGCCTACCTGGAGGCTGGGCAAGGCCGGACCTTTCAGGGACCGCGCCCGAAGTCCGCCATGGACTGGGGTGCTCAGGCCGAATCCTCGTGTGGAGTGCAAGAAAATGGGAGTCGCCTACGCTCCAATCCCACATCTCTAGGTTGGGTGGACAGATAGAACTCCTGGTCTGGGGTAGCTGCTCACTTACTGGGCTCCAGTAACACTCCTGAGTCTTACAGTGAGCTGTAACTTGACTTCCGGTCTGTGATTCCCGGTCCATTGAAGTCCACCTCCCCGCTTCTAAATGTCTTCTGCCACCTCCCCCACTTGGCCACGGCCACTCTATTTGTGTAGAGGCTCAAGGTCCTCTTGATCCTCCTTTCAGAGGCAGGAATATCATTTCCTGCCAGGTGCTGTTGGTGAAGGGCCTAGAAATCGGCTTGAGGTTGGAGGTCAGCAGCCGAGGATTCCTGCTGAGTCATTGGTTTGGGTGTGATGGGCCCCTTCCCCACTAGGCTCCACTTAGGTAGGGAGTGGAGTGTCAGCAAGCTGTTGGGGTTCATTGCTGACAAGAGTGGTCATGCCAAGTCCATAGTCCAGGGGGATGTGTGCACTTGAAACAAAGCAGAGGTCATTTGAGGTTATGGGTGACTACTTTGTGAGGCCAGACCTTAGTGGTCACTCAGGACCAGGGACCTCCTCCTGACCAGTAGTGTCTGTGAAGGTACCTCATCAGAAGACCACAGACTCGACAGTATCATTTCCCAGTGTCCCTTCCTGTATGTCTTGTTCTCACCAAAGAACCCATCAGATAGTGTGGGCAAACTGCCCATGAAGGCCGGGTTCAGTGTGAAACCTGTCCAAGCAGACAGGCCAGCATTCTCACCCCAGGTGGGCTGCTGATGATTTGCCCCAAACAGTGTACCACATCCCATACTGCAGGCAGGAAGTAGAACCAGTTGCCTAGATCAGGGCAGTGCCCCAAAAGGAAAGTAAGAGCACTCCTTGTGGAACATGCAGACCAGGACATCCCCACCTCCAAGCTCTGTCACATTTGGACTTGTTACGGTGTTACATCATGCCCTCAGGGATGGTAGGCACCACAGCTCCCTGGATCATACACATCAGGTCCTCAGCCCCCAACATTATCAGGCAAGTGTCCCCTTCCAGTCCCAGAGCAGCCAGCATCCCATTCCATCCAAATCACTTGCCCACTCCTCAAGGCACACTCCCCCTGGACGGAACTACTTTCCTAGTCCAGACTTAACAACCCAGAACCTGTGTGCTAGGCAAGACCAGAGTCCAAGCCCATTCCAAACCAGTGGTCGGGATGAGGAAAGCTGGCCCTGGGGCAACCTCTGATGCCAGCAGGCTTACAGATGTGTGGTGATCATGTCTAATGGCTTCCTCTAGGATAAGCCCCCCATGGAGGCCACTGGAGAGTAGTGATACTTGAAGCAGTCATGAGTGTGGACAGTGATGAGGGGAGCTGATGGGGAACTCAGGACAAGATCTGCAGCAAAGGCTCAGACTTCATCCTTAGTGCTGCAGGAGGAAGGTCATGAGCCGGAGGATTGGAAAGGTCTCCAGTGCAGTAGGTCTGGAAGGACATAAAGTGCAGACCCTGCAGGGAGGGACTGTGGCCCAGAGAGGTTAGCAAAGACAGGTTGATGGTCAAGTTGAAAATCTAAGGATCAGGGTTGGGAGATCAGTGAAAGGGTTGTGGGGAGATGCCAGTGTGAACTGAGGAAGAGGTGTGGGTGGGGCTTAGGGCCATCATCCTTGGATGAGTCAGGCCATGCTGTGCTCACCTTGGACCAGGTTCAGTGTCTTGTCACCCCTCCCAACTGTGTTATACAGTGGGGGTAGCAGGCCAGAGCCCTGCCCAGGATCTTCCAAGCAATGAAGACAGTGCCAGGAGCCAACAAAAAGGCTAATGTCTTAAGAAAAAAAGTTATAATAATTTCATTGTACTACATTTGTGTCTGAACAAATTATTTTTATGGGAAAAGAGACCCACAAAGTAAGTGAAGGAAGGGTGGGAGGGACTGCCTGCCTGCCTGCCTGCCAGGAATGGAGCAGATACTCCTAGACCCGAGGGCCTTGATGAGAACAGCCTTATCCTAAGGAGACCAGGGCTGAGTGAATACCTGAGGCTCGTGCCCCTCCAGGGGGCACCAGGACTTGCATGCCAGGACCTGCCCTGCTGTCTGAACCTAGCTTGGCTGGGCCCCGGAAGGCCTCCCAAGATCTCTGTCAACTGTATGTCCATGAGTAAGGGTAAAGAAAGTGACCCTACTGCCCAGTAATGCATCTTCCTGCCTCTCTAGGCCCCTGGCCCCAATATGGCCCGACGCTCTCAGAGCTCCTCGCAGGGGGACAACCCATTGGCACCTGGGTACCTACCACCTCACTACAAAGAGTACTACCGTCTGGCAGTGGATGCACTGACTGAAGGTGGGCCAGAAGCCTATAACCGCTTCTTGGCATCCGAGGGGGCACCTGACTTCCTGTGCCCTGAGGAACTGGAACACGTGAGCCACCACCTGAAGCCCCCACAGCATGTAGCTCGGGAAACCCCTGAAGGCAGTCCTCCTGATGTGGACATGGATGGCTCCTCAGGCACCTACTGGCCAGTGAACTCAGACCAGGCTGTGCCTGAGCTGGACCTAGGCTGGCCTCTGACCTTCGGCTTCCAAGGCACAGAGGTCACCACGTTAGTGCAGCCACCTCCACCGGACAGCCCCAGCATCAAGGATGAGGCTCGAAGGATGATCCGCTCTGCCCAGCAGGTGCATCTTCTTGGGCTTGGCAGGCAGTGAAAAGTAGCATGAGCTGGATCTTGAAGCTTGAGTAGGAGACGCGAGCACTGCTGGTGCTGGGGAGGCAGGGCTGGCCAGCTAGAACCTGCGTTAGCGGCGGCTACAGAACTTGCACACATTTGCCTCCCTAGGGTCATAGCCAGTGTCCAGAAACTCAGGAACTCTGAGATGTCGAGTTCTCCAGGCCTGCCCATGGGACATTTCCCTGCTGACAGCAACACTCACCCTCAAGCAGTTGGCAGACAGCATTAAAAGAAGCCCATTAAACTAGGAAGACTGGCTCATGCCTATAATCCTAGCACCCAGGGACTGAGGCAGGAGGATTACTTTAAGTTGGAGGCCATACTAGACTATATAGTACCAGGCCACCCCTGTTACTTTTCTAAAAATACCCACAAAACCTAGGAAGACTACACTGAGATAGCAGGGCTGGAAAGTAAAGACCTAGCTGTTCCTTAGGCCTGAGTTTCACTGTTGCATGATATCTGTCCTGGTATCTGGGGAGCTTGGATCTACAAGAAAGAGATTGCAACTACCCTCTCTCTAAATGAAGCACCCCCCAAAGGGTATAGACCTTGTACCTGCCCCACAATCCTTTATGCTTTATGTCCGCTGCTAGGTCTCTACCAACCCACCTAGGGAGCTCTCCCCTGGGGTGGACTAATCCCCTTTTTACAGTGCACTGGAGGAGTGCCTAAGTGGGATGGGCTAGCAGGAACCCTGCCCTCCCCCCTTGACCCAACACCTGCCTCCCAGGTGGTAGCCGTGGTGATGGACATGTTCACCGATGTGGACCTGCTCAGTGAGGTGCTGGAGGCTGCTGCTCGTCGTGTCCCGGTCTACATCCTGCTGGATGAAATGAATGCTCAGCATTTCCTTGACATGGCTGATAAGTGCAGGGTCAACCTGCACCATGTGGACGTGAGTGACCAAGCCAGGGGAGTGGAGGGAAAACAGCTTTGGTGAAGATCTGACCCACTCTCTTTCTAGTTCCTACGTGTACGCACGGTCGCAGGCCCCACCTATTACTGCCGCACCGGGAAGTCCTTCAAGGGCCATGTGAAGGAGAAGTTCTTGCTGGTGGACTGCGCTGTAGTTATGAGTGGGAGCTATAGGTATGCCTAGTGGGTATCAATCCCTCAGCCCTGGCCCTCCTTCCTGGCCCCACTTGCTCTCCACAACCCCTCCCCCACCTCTCCAGGAGCCCCCTCTTGTAGCCCCTGGCACAGTCCACCAGCCCAGGTCCTTTCAGATCCCAAGCCCCTTACCAACTGGTGTCCCTGGCCTTTGTAGCTCTATACCCTCCCTCTGACTCTGACCAACCTGCCCACAGCTTCATGTGGTCCTTCGAGAAAATCCATCGCAGCCTGGCCCATGTGTTCCAAGGAGAGCTGGTCTCAAGTTTCGATGAGGAGTTCCGCATCCTCTTTGCACAGTCGGAGCCACTGGTGCCTTCGGCTGGAGTGCTAGCCCGCATGGACGCCTATGCACTGGCCCCATACTCTGGGGCGGGGCCTCTGGTGGGAGTCCCTGGGGTTGGGGCGCCCACACCTTTCTCGTTCCCTAAGCGGGCGCATCTCCTGTTTCCACCACCCCGGGAAGAAGGTCTTGGTTTCCCCTCCTTCTTAGACCCTGATCGCCACTTCCTATCCGCCTTCCGCCGGGAAGACCTGCCCCGGATGCCCGGGGGTGCCCTGGAGCCACACGCAGGCCTGCGACCACTAATGCGTCCACCAGAAGCCGGGCCTGGCGCAGAGCTCACAGGCCCACGAGGCTTCTTCCAGGCCCGGCACTTGGAGATGGACGCCTTCAAGAGGCACAGCTACACGGCAGCCGATGGTGCAGGTGCAGTGGAGAACTTCGCAGCCGCGAGGCAGGTGTCTCGACAGACATTCCTCAGCCATGGCGATGACTTCCGTTTCCAAACCAGCCATTTCCACCGCGACCAGCTCTACCAGCAGCACTACCAGTGGGACCCACAGTTTGCACCTGCGCGCCCTCAGGGACTATTCGAAAAGCTTCGCGCTGGTCGCCCTGGCTTTGCTGACCCTGATGACTTTGCAGTGGGCGCTGGGCCTCGATTCCCAGAACTCGGAGCCGAGGGGCACCAACGACTGGAGTACGTACCATCCAGCGCATCTCGGGAGGTGCGCCATGGCTCTGACCCCAACCTCGGACCCAGTCCCCGGGGCCTGGAGCCCAGCGGGGCATTGCGCCCCAACCTGGGTCAGCGTTTCCCGTGCCAGGCAGCAGCGAGGCAAAGCCTGGACAGGGCTCCCGAGGCAGAGCCGGAGCGCAGGGGGGGTCCCGAGGGTCGGGCCGGGCTGCGGAACTGGCGCCTTGCCTCTTACTTGAGCAGCTGTCACGGTGATGATGGGGTTGAGGAAGGCCTGCCCATGGAGGCCGAGACCTGTGAAGATGAAGTGCTGGCTCCTGGCGCCCGGGATCTGCTCCCCTCTGCCTTCCGCGCCCCCGCAGCCTTCCCAACCAAGGGACCAAGGCCTGGCTCTGGAAGTGGTGGCGGCGACAGCTCGGAGCGCGAGGGCACGGAGGAGATGGGCCTGGCCAAGCAGGACTCCTTCCGCTCGCGCCTGAACCCACTTATCCAGCGCAGCTCCAGGCTGCGCTCCTCGCTCATCTTTGCATCCCAGGCCGAGGGTGCTGGCGGGGCTGCGGCGGCCACCACGGAAAAAGTGCAGCTGCTACACAAGGAGCAGACCGTCAGCGAAACGCTGGGACCCGGCGGGGAGACCGTCCGCTCCAGCGCCTCAGCCAAAGTGGCTGAACTGCTGGAGAAATACAAGGGCCCGGCTCGGGAAGCTGGCGGGGCAGGCGGCACGGTCACTACCTCCAGCCACAGCAAAGCTGTGCTAGCCCAGGCTTGGCGTGAGGAGGTGGCAGCCCCAGGTGGATCCGCAACTGAGCGCCGCAGCCTGGAGAGCTGCCTGCTGGATTTGCGCGACTCCTTTGCGCAGCGGCTCAACCAGGAGGCGGAGCGACACCCAGGAGCTGCTTCGCTCACCGCTGCCCAGCTGCTCGACACGCTGGGCCGGGGTGGCACGGACCGTCTGCCCTCCCGTCTCCTCCCCGCCCAGGGCCGCTCCCACTCTCCGCAAGGACGCGACAGCCCTCCACCCGAGGGGCCCGGAGCCCACCCGCTGCCTTGTACTGAGCCAAAAGGGAGCTCCACCTCAGCCTATACCGACTGCAAGAACAGCCCCACACCCGGGCTGTCCAATCGGAGGGGCAGCCCCACGCCAGGATTCACTGAGAAGGGGAGCCCCACCTCAGCCTACCCAGACCGCAAGGGCAGCCCGGTACCCCCCGTGCCTGAGCGCAGGAGCAGCCCAGTGCCCCCGGTACCCGAGCGCAGGAGCAGTCTCACATTCTCTGCCGAGACTCAGAAGGCCGGGCCTACAGAGGAAGTTGCCGGAGGCCCCATGGAAGTCCTGAGGAAGGGCTCCCTCCGCCTCAAGCAGCTGCTGAGCCCCAGGAGTGAGCGGCGTGGGGAGGATGAGGGCAATTTCCCAGCCCCACAGGAGAACGGGCAACCCGAGAGCCTCCGGAGGCCATCATTGGGTCGGGGCGATAGCACGGAGGCTTCTGCAGGCGACGAGCGAGGCCCGAGGGCGCGCCTGTCTTCGGCCACAGCCAATGCCTTGTACAGCAGCAACCTGCGGGACGACACAAAGGCCATTCTGGAGCAAATTAGTGCCCACGGCCAGAAGCACCGTGGAGTCCCTGCCCCAGGCCCAGCCCACAGCAGTCCCGAGCTAGGTCGCCCAGCAGCTGCTGGAGACCTGTCCCCAGACATGTCCGACAAGGACAAATGTTCAGCCATCTTCCGCTCAGACAGCCTAGGGGCCCAAGGCAGGCTCAGCCGCACACTGCCTGCCAGCGCGGAGGAGCGTGACCGGCTCCTGCGTCGCATGGAGAGCATGCGCAAAGAGAAGCGTGTTTATAGTCGCTTTGAGGTCTTCTGCAAAAAGGAGGAAGCTGGCAGTCCTGGGGCGGGAGACAGCCTGGCAGAGGAGGACGCCAGGGACAGCAAGATGGGCAAGTTCGTGCCCAAGATCCTGGGGACGTTCAAAAGCAAGAAGTGAGTGTTCAAGCCATGACCCTGCATCACTGCCATGCTGCACCGAGAGCGCCTGTCTGGCCAGGGAGCTCCAGGACTTTATGGCCAGGCCGAGCACATGAGCTCAGCTCCACTTGAACTCGCCTGGCAGCTGCACTGCCTATCACCCTTGGCCTCTCCTTCCTAGGGCTCGGCCCCTCTGCCTGGTGCCTTTCCTCCCCACTCCTACCTTAGCATCCTCACCTCCGTCTCCAACCATTTCCTATGCTTGGGGATCCCCTCTGGGCCCTCTTCAGCTCAGGGACACATCTCTCTGTGCCTTATACCCCATCCTCACCCTTTTGGTGTTTTGAAACAGGGTCTTCCTGTAGCCTCAGCTGGCCTGGAATTCACTAGTTGACCAGACTGGCCTTGATCTCACAAAGATCTGCCACCTGCCTCTGCCTCCTGAGTGCTGGGATTAAACGTGTGCGCCACTGTGCCCAGCAACAGCCCCATTTTTAAAGAGTTTGTCACTGTGCTTCATTTTCCCCTTGGGGCCTTTTGTCTCAGGGATTCTGTTCTCAGGGTAGACCTCTCCTGACTGCCTTCCTGCTGGCAACCTTTTCCCATCCTTCACCTCCGGTCCCTCACTACTTCTTGGCATTCGGCAGCTGTCTTCTTGCTGTGGGGAAGGCATGGATGGCTGCAGGCTACTTGTGAGGGAGGAGGTAACACAGAAGCTGGATAGGGCAGGCTGCTGGAAAACAGGTGTCTGGGGACCCCAGGGGGCTGCCTCAAACCAGGTCTTCCCCTCCAGCAAGTCCCTGGGGAGGAGGAGTCAGGAGTGTGGATCACTGCACTTTGCTGCACAATAAAGCAGTCTGGACCAACTCACTGCAGCCCCAGCCTCAGTAAGTTCCCACGTGGGCACCATCCTAAGCCACACTCTGGAAAGAGGATAGATATGGAGTACTTGTCCTCAGCAAAGGGCAGAGGACGGGATGTGGTGCAGCCTGAGCCCCCAGCCACTGCCCCCAAGGCTTCAGCAGACCCCCAGCTCCACGCTAGTCTCTTGGTCCTTTCCTGTTTGTCACTAACGTGTCCGAAGCCCCTGGGCTAGCTTTCTTTTTTATCTTGCCTCCAAAATATTTGATTTGGAATGATATTGCCACCAAATGCTTAGTAAGACCCCCACTGTTAGATAGTGGCATTAGTATGTTTCTGTAGTCTATTTCAAGTAGTTCTGTGTGTGTGTGTGTGTGTGTGTGTGTGTGTGTGTGCTCTTGCGAGCATGTATGATCCCAAGAGGGAAAAGATGTGAAAACGCCACTAAGCAGTTTAAGCAGTTCTTCCCAGCTACAGCAGCTGGAAGAGGATGCTGGGACCCAGATAGTAACTCCCCACCAAGACAGCTCACTGTCAAGAGTTGCAGGGCTCTTGGACAGGTTGAACTTTGTCCCCTGGGAACTGGATGAGCAGCGTTTCCTGGTTTTGCTGTGCTCACTGCCTCACTTGTCTAGGGTGTGTGATCCTGTGTCCTCATAACTTCTCAGACCCATTGCACTCTGGTGAAGAAGCTGAGGCTGGTAGCCCTGGGGTCATCTCAGCCCCGTCTTCACTCTTGTCCACACTTTGTGGAAAAGAGCATTTCCTAAAGCTCAGGATTGTGAGTCCCAGACCAGCCAGAGCTAAATAGTGAGACCCTGTCTCAAATATATGTATATGTTTTCCAGCATGTCCACAAACAGGTGTGACAGCTCAGTTTATACTGAAACTTCTAACCCCATGTCCTGCATAGTTTCCTTTGTGGATGCTGCCATGAGTCCCCTGTGCAGAACTTCCACACCCCATGTCTGTACAAACATCTCTCCCATACATACCCACCAATCCCATACAAACTCCTGCCCCTACTTCCTCCATGTAGGCACTGTGGGACTCACCTGGGTCCCCAGTCTTCAAGCCCAGCAAACATTTCTCAGCCTTATCCTACAGCTCCTGCCCAGCCTGAGCCCTTCCTGCCCTGATGGAAGTTCCTGGCCTTGAAGGCTTTCTGGTTTCTAGTGGTCACCCCTGTGTTCTGCCTGTCTGCATCTTGGAGCTGTCTCAGGCTTTTGAATCCAGTCAGACCCCTGAAGAGATAATCCTTTGGGCTCTAGCTCAGACTGGCTCCTGACATTTTGGAATCACACCCAGTTCTTGGTTTTCTGAATCTGTCTCTTCTGCCCTGCTCCACTACTCTGTCCAGCTCCTGTCCAGTCCAGTTCCTTGCCTCTCTGTGGCCAGTAGCTTTAAACAGCTCCTCTGGTCAGGTGGTGGGGAAATGGCCTCCCTTCTTTCTCTAGCCCAGGTCAGACATTGTGGTGTACTTATGACATTACTGGACCCTCAATATATGCCTCGTCTGAACTCACACCAAGCCCTTTGCCAAGTAGTGACCCCACAAGACTGTTAGGGTGGCTCCCTGGTCTTCTAATATCAAGATCTGGAAAGAAACCAGGAGCTGGTCACTGTGGATAGGGCACAGGCTGCTATTCATAACAAAAGGTGGTGGCCCCGGCCTTGGACAGTGAGAGATGTGCCCTAGGGTGGCTCCCCTCTTCGCTGCTTTTCCCTGTGGCTCTGGGTCACAAGCATTCATTGGTGGGTTGTACCTGGGTGGGCAGTGGGACCAAAGTCCTGGGACCAAAGTCCTTGCCCCATTGACGGGCCTGGGGCAGCCTGAACCTTGTATCAACACCTTGCTTGGTTCTGATGTTATCAGAGGCAAGGCCAACACTTGTGGACAAAGAAGCTGGCCCAACATTCTCAACAGACCAACCTTATGTGGCCTTCACCTCGGGAAGCCTAAACAGGGAGCTGAGTGGCAGGAGAGGGAGAGAGAGCAGCCTAGGCCCATTCCACTCTGTGTGGAGCACAGGACCTAGACAAGGAGGCTGGGGAGAGGGGTTGGTGCCCTAAGAGGGTGAGCTCCAGGAAAAAACCCTCAGAAAGATGGCTTAGCTGGGCTGGGACAAACAAGATTTTATTGGAGGAAATTGATAGGGCTGGAGTGGAAACTACTCCCCCTTCGGGGAGAGAGGCTCAGAGAAGCCTCCAGGAAGATGAAGAGCAAAGGAGCCAGAAGAGCTGGCGACTGGGGAAGGGCGCAGGCTTGCAGCAGGGAGGTGGTGGGTGGCTCACGCACGCGGTCCCGGGAGCAAGGGCAGGCGGCCCAACGCCGAGCGGCACACGGTCCCGTAGGCCTGGGAGTAGCCGCCAAGCGCAGCTCTGGCGGCGCCTTGGGCCCCCTGCGAGGCCAGGGTGCCAAACATCCGTCGACCAGGTCGGGGCTCCGGGGCTTCCTGGGGCAGGCGGGAAGGGACCTGCAGGCGGGCGAGGGTTGTGTTCAGGAGGGGCCGGAGTGGAGGAGAACCCAGGGGGATCCAAATGGCCCTGGAGGGAGCCGGGGAGGACTGGAGTCTGGCTCACCCGTCCCGCGCCGGCCGCCCTGGGCCCACCGCCCCGGATCGGGTCACCGCGGATCAGGGCCTGATTAGCCACCTGAGCCGCAGCCTGCGAAGTCAGAGAGGGTACTGCCACCCTAACGTTTGGCTTCACCTGGAAAGGGCGCGTCACCGGGTCATGCATGCAAAGGTACTGCAAGAGGCTCTTCCGTGCTCACCCACCACGACTTACCCCTTGGGTTGCTGGCTCCTCTGTGGCCCCTGGGGGCCGTTCCCCCCTACCTGGCGGCGGAAGCTGGAGCAGGGGAGCTGACCTCTGCCTGGGGACTTCTGTGGGGTGGGAAGATGAACCCCCGGGGGTTAGGTCCCCGCTGCGCACCTTAATGGCCCTGCACGGAGGGGGCCGGGGGGCGCGTGGGAGGCAGGCAAGGCTCACCCACGTGCTCAGGGTTCTGGCCAGGGCTACTCTGAGGCCTGGGACCCCGTTTCCGCGCAGTGGTCTCCGCGGAGACCTGGGGATGGACTCCGGGCTTGAGCGAGTGCTTCCGAGCTGGGGAAGCCCTGGGCTCTGCCGGTGAGGCCATGCGGGCCAGGCCTTCCACCCGCTGGCTGCCGTTGCTCCCGCTCCGCTCCAGGATCATCTGCGGGATGGGAAGGGCGCTCAGATGGGCGGGGCGGAGCGGCACTGGAGTCGCTAAGATAAGGCCCCAAGGATGCCCGTGGACAGGGGAAGATGGAATTGACTCCCCAAGCACCTGGTAAAGGCGGTTGCGATACTCGCGTGCGGAAAGCTGCTCTCCTTCGTGCACCGGGAGCCGCACATCAGATCCCCGTGTCCACTCATGGTCGGGGCAGTGGAACCTGAGGGGCCAGAAAGGCAGATGCATAAGTGGTGGGATCTAGGCTTTGGGACAGCAAGCTGCTGGCTCCCACCCGAGCCCTCTTCGTGCCTGACCTCTGCACATAAGGGTGTTGCAGCGCCTGCGCAGCGCTAAGCCTCTTGTCTGGAGCAAACACCAGGAGTCGCCCAAGGAGGTCCAGGGCTTCTGGGGGGGTGTCTGGCGGCAGGAGGGTGTCCAGTGTCTGCCGTGACCTGTGGGCAGCCGCCATTTGTCTCCTCTCCAGGGCCCCCATCCGCGACAACTTCCCAGAGCTGCCTGTAGCCCAGACTCTCCACTGTCCTGCCTGGGCAGACCATCCCCTAGCGCCCCGTTCCCAAGGTGTTCTCTTCCTCATCCTTTTCCAAGGCTTGGGCTTCCCTCCCCCTTCCCGTTCCTCTTCCCCCCCTCCCCCTCCCTCGACTGTTTTTGGTTTGGTTCGGTTTTAGTATAACCAGGATTGCCAAGGTTGGAGCTGAATGCAGGGCTCCTACTCGGATGCAAACTGGCTCCTCTGCCAGCCGCAAGAAGACACCCTTCCCCCAGTTTCCTGCCAAAACTCCCCACACCGAAGCACTCCATTCACCTCGACCCCAGGTTGTGCAGAATCCAGGCGCTGTAGTCTGAGCCAAGGTCCTGGAGCTCTGAGGGTGGGTGGAAGAGGACGGTGTGAGCAGACAGGCCCGGTGCAGTGGGCAGCCATCTCTTCTGACCACACAGGTTATATAGCCTCTCATAGAGTCTGTGGTCTGGAAAGGCTCAAACCCCTAAAAGCCAACCATTAGCCCTTTGTGAGCCTATGAGGATCCACAGCTGTGCCTCACCCTGAAACCCATACCCTCAGCATGTAAGCATGTTCTCACTGGGGATGCTGGTTTCACACTGCCCTTGACTTCTACACCCAGAAGCAGGAACTTGCAGAGAGAGGTGCAGAGAGAACAGGAGCACCCCTCCAGGCCCTGCAGGTGTCTCCCTTGCCATGTTTCCCCTGACCCTCCTCCATGCACAATCCTGGCCTGCCAAGAGCTGTCTCCTCAGCTGTGCCCCCTTGGCCCTCATCATATTATGCCTAGGGACAGGCGCTGAGGTTGAGACCTCAGAGTGCATACTCACCCTCCATGGAAGGCAATGGGATGGTCTCCAGAATCAGCTCCAGTTGGTGAAAAGTGGACGTGCCAGGAAACAGTGGCTGCCCTCGCAACATCTCTCCCAGGATGCACCCTAGGCTCCACATGTCCACCCCAGGGGTGTACCTGGGGCAGGAAGAGGTATGTGCAAGGGGAGGGAGCACAGAGGCAGAGGCAGAATGAGGGTTCAGGGAGGGGGCAGAGGACCCAGGTGGGCCCAGAATACAGGGTGCCCTAGGGAGCCTGCAGGGAGATGCTGAGTAGGGGAATCGAGCTGTTACCATCGAGAGGACAGAAGCACCTCTGGAGCACGGTACCAGCGTGTCGCCACATACTCTGTCAGGGCCTGGCCTTCAGGCCCCTCAGGGAGGTCACTCAGGGAACGAGCCAGGCCAAAGTCACAGAGCTTCACCCGGCAGGCAGCATCTAGTAGAACGTTGGATGGCTGGAGAGAGGAATGGGCTTGAGACTGGGCGGCTAGTTGCACAGAGGGCCCAGGGGCCACGTGTGCACAGTGTTGACCAAACCTTCTGGTCCCGGTGGATGACACGCCCTGAGTGGATGAACTTGGTGGCCCGCAGGAGCTGGTAAAAGATGCAGCGCTTGTGGATATCCTCCAGCAGTCTGCCATTCTGGATGACTGCATTCAGATCGGTGTCTGGGGAGGGGCAGGAGCCAGGGAAGGATATGCAGGTCAGTCTGGAGAGTGGAGAGTGCAGCTCTGTACCACAGTTTGCCTATACCAGCCCTCAGCCCATGCTGGGCTCTCCCTGCCTGACTGTGGTGCCTTTGCCTTTGTCCTGCTCACTGTCAGCCCCATAAAGGTCTGTGGAATTTTTTTCCCTATGCTTAATGTTTCTCTTGTTTTACAAACTGGAAAAAAGGAAAACACAGCAAAGAAGGACAAAGCAAGAGCCCCATGCAGGCAAGATAAGGAAGTCACCATGCAGGGTGATGGGGTCACCATCAAATTCATGAAAAAAACCATCTGGGGGTCACCACCAGGCCTGTGCTAGCAGAGTAAGGGGGTCATCCCAATGTCCATGTGGTCAGGATAACGGGGTCACCACCAATCCATGCAGCCAGGGTATAGAGGTCACCGTCTGGCTGGTGTAGGTAGGGTCAGGGGGTCACCATAGGCTCTGGAGGTCAGTCCTTGTCAGCTTTGTGCTCTGATTCAGGGGATAGGTGAGAGTGGCAGCCACAGCAGGGTCCAGGCAGCAGAGGGACGTAAGGTGGGAACTGGACCACGTGGTGGGGCTGGGGTCTGGCCAAGACCTCACTCACCCATAGACTCAAATACAAGATAAATGTCCCTGTCATTCTCTGCAGGAATCACATCAAGTAGGCGGATAATGTTGGGATGGTTCCCAAACTCCTGGAAGAGAGACTGTTGTTGCTCAGAGGCCAAGATTGGGCTTGAGGAGCGGGGGTGGGGGGAAGGGGGAGCCGAGGGGTGGGGCTGGGCCAGCCTCTTCCTTGTCCACAGGGACCTGCACCCAGGGAGAGGATGTGGCAAGATGGCCTGGGCCACTCACCTGGAGAATCATGACTTCCCGGAATGTTCTCTATAAGAGACAGAAATACCCGGAGGGGCTGATGCTTATCACCCAAACACCCACTCACCCAGAAATTCTAGGAAACCTGTGATGGTGGGGCCTCCCAGGAACACCAAGCACCCAGCCTCCCGCAGACCCAGCCTCCTCGCACATTCACCTGGGCGTCTGTCTGGTCCCTAAAGGCATCAAAGATTTTTTTGATGGCCACCACTTCTCCAGTCCTTCGATCCACTGCCCTCCACACAATGCCATAGGCCTGGGGAGCACACAGTCAGCTTGTGAGCACAAGACCAGCCTCCTACACAGACAGACAGACAGACAAACCACACACACACACACACACACACACACAAAACCAGGATATCCTTCCTATTCAGCTCTGGGTCCTGGAAGGGGTCAGAATGTGATGAAGCTGGAGCACAGACCTGACAACTACAGCATCTTCCAGAGGGCGAGAGGGATGGGAACTGGATGGTCCTTGCCTGGACATGAAGCCACAGGTGGGCCATACATGGCGGTCCCTGCCTGGACATGAAGCCACAGGTGGACCATATGTGGCAGGACCTAAAGCCCAGCTGTCTTGGGGATGACCTTTCACTCTTGCAGCTGCCCAAGCATTCTGAATCCCTTTCTCTACAGCTCCAACCTACTTAGCAAATCCTGTTGACCTGAGTCAGAATGCATCCAGGACCTGACAGCTCACTTCCTCGTATCCGGGTTTTGCTACACTGGCCCAAATCTCCAGCCTCTCTTCTTGCTAGTTCTCTGCTGTCTACCCATGACCACCATGGAGCCTCTGAGAGGACAGGGGAAACTCTGTAAAATCCTACTAACAGCCAGTACAGCTCCAGGGTCAATGAAAGTAAAAGCTGAAGGCTTCAAGTTTTCCCAGAGCCCTCCCTCACCATGGGACTCCTCCTTGGCACTCTATCCCGCTCGCTCCTGGCTCCGTGCTAGCAAAGAAGTTTCTCCAACAGCCAAATTGGTCTTTCTCTCGGGGACTTGTCAGTTACTGCTTGCTGCCCCCTCCACCATACACAGAACATACCCACACAATCACACGAATTCATGTATACAGCTCACACCCAATCATAATCACGAGTCCACAGGACAGTTCTGATCTTCACTCAGACCTTCCTGAGCCTTGCTTATGTGCTCCTGAGCCATGCTGGCAAGGGCTCTTCACCTTCAGTGACGGGAGTGGGCTTAGCCTCCCCGAGGTAGCCTGTGGCACCAGGAGAGGGCCCACGAAGTAGGGGTCTTAGATGGGCAAAGTTCCAGTATCCCTCCTGCTCCTGACTTCCAGGGAAAGGTCCCTGGGTGTCTCCGTAAGGAAACTGAGGTACAGGAGCCTCTGAGGAGGGAGGACGCGAGCCCAGGATCCAGTGTCCGGTGTTAGAAGGACCAGACCTCCAGGGTGCTGCCCAGGCCTGCAGGTGCCCTTTCCCCTGGACTGCAGTGCCCCTCGGACGACCAGGCGCCCCGGCGCTCACCCCCTTCCCGAGCCGCCTCTTGAGCACGTATCTCTGGGCTATGTGGCGGTCCACCTCCGCCGCGCACATGGTGAACAGTGGGCCCCGTGAGCACCGGCTCTCAGGGTTGACCAGCGCTTGGAGCCGCACCTGTTGATCCGTTGGCTAGGGAACCGGCGGAGGCCCCGGCGCGCCTCGCCTGCCGCTGCGCCTGCGCCTGCGCGGTGGGCGGGTCTGCAGCGCTCGCAGGATTCCCGGTGCCCGCGGAGCCTTTGGAGCCTTCGGGTTCTGCCACCGGGTCGATGGTGTTTGGGCGCCCTGCATCTCAGAGCAGCTTAGGCAGCGGTCTCGGGGACCCTGCAGCATCCCGGGGCTGTCAGGCCCCTGGGATGGGCAAGTGTTGGGATGCTGGAGGTGAGCGCGGGAGATTCAGAGCTGGGCTTCTCTAGGCGTGTTGCTAGGGAGCGAAGCGGTAAGATAGGACAAGAGAAGTGGGCGAGGGAAAAGCTGGGCAGGGTACCCTCCCCGACCCCGGCTGCCCCAGACCCTGGTGGAAGAACCTAATGGGAGTGAGCCTGGCGCGTTGGGGACTCAGGGCCAGAGTAGCCAGAGCGCGGGGTGGAGACTGAAAGCACGGGCCACCGAGAGGCATAAAGCGCAGGGCTCATTGATCGGAGGCAGCGGGTGGCGGGGTCGCGGATCACGACTATGCTGGCCTGGGTACCCCACACTCGGAGGGCCAGTAGCAGGGGTCGCAGTGAGTGAAAGCGGATCCCGGCTGTTATCTGTAGGAAGGGTGGCAGGTGTGCGCTTAGCTTGCGGGGTGTGTAGTTCAGTGGCACAGCGCTTGCCTAGCCCACAGGAGGCCCAGGGTTCCAGCCCCAGCCCCGCAGCAGACACACATTGTAAGATGACAATTAGATCTCGAAAAGGAAATCAGAATTGGAGGGGCAGGGGACACACGGAGTGAGCAAGGGGCCCTTTGAGGGACAAGCAGAGCTCTTTTTGAGCTCTCCCATGCACAGCCAGATTTCCAAACTGCCTAGGAACCAATATTTTAAAAAGCTGATCTGTTCGGATCAATCATTGTGTAAAATAGTGGAAGTGAATTGCTAGAAAAAAGTAAAACCACAGACTTTTTTCTCTAGATTCAGTGGTTAAGTGGCTGCTATGGCTGAAAGAGTTTTAGCCTTTTCTCTTCTTTCTGCCTGACTTATGCTAGACCTGGGCAAACACTCACAGCTCCTAAGCCAGGGCTGGTGGTAATTAGTAGGCAAGACCAATTGTTTATCTGGTTGGAATGCATGCTTGTTGTGTCTCGCTGTAAACACTGACAGCTGGTGAGGACAGCTTGTTCTTCCTGCATCCTGGGGAGCAGAAAATGCTACAACTGGGGCAGAGACAGCTCAGTGGGTGCTCCCTGTGCACTGGCTGTGACCTGAGCTGGATCCCCAGCACCCACATAAAAAGTTGGGTGTGGTGGTGTGGGTTTGTAACCCCAGTGCTGATAGGTGGAGACAGGTTCCTCGAGCTAGATGGCCAGCCAGCCTGTCTAGCCTAATCAGTGAGCCTCTGTAGAGAGCTGTGGACTACCGCACCTTAAAGATGGCACCCGCTTCTACCATCCACCATCCTGAGGGTGAGTGCTCTTTAGGAGTAAACAACTCCTGATTTGGCTGCTTCCATATGTGTGTGCCTATCTACTGTTGCCACGTGGCAGTTCGGGATTGGCTAGCAGGAGAGTACTTAAGTTGTGGGCGGGCTTTCCCCAGAAGTCAAAAGATTGTAAAAGGTTCCTGAATAAACTGCACAAAGAAGAGTCTGGTGTTGCGTGGTCGTGACAAGTGGTGGCCCGTTCTGGGAACTCATCGAGGGACTCAGAACTTTTGCAGTCAGGGCAGTGCACTGGAAAGTCCCCAGGTAAAGTGGGGATCCGCGACAAAAGCAGGTACTTTGCTCCCTCTGTAGGTAAAGATGGGGCGGGGAGAGTTCGGGGGATAGTGAACTGAAAGTAAAATAACGGGTTGAGCGCATGGGCTTTTACATGATTCTTGTTATAGGAGTGGTCATTAGTTTTGTATTCTGGTACCTTATTTTTGCCTGTTTTTGTAGAGAGTGTACAAAAGGTACCCAAAAAAACATTACGGGAAATACTAGTTCTCACCCAATTTTTTTTGGCTCTAAATGAGCTACTTCATTCTAAGAATTTAGAGCTTAAGAAAAGCACTTTGGAGAGATTCTTGGAGGAGTGCGATACCATTGCACCGTGGTTCGCAGTGTCCGGAAGTCTCACAGTTCCATCATGGGAAAAGCTAGGAAGAGATTTGGATTTTGCTGCTGATCAGGGGACGCTTAAGGGAGGAGTTAGGCCTGTGTGGAAACTAGTCCGGGGTTGTCTCGAAGATCAAAAGTGCAGTGCGCAATAGAAACAAAAGTCAGCATGACGATACTTCTGCTTCTAGCCCTAATGAGCCAACTAGGGAAAATGGAACCAAGATGGGGAGTTCTGTCGGTGTTTCCAAAGCCAACGCCGGTGATGTATAATGCTCAGGTTTTTCCTTGCCTTTTTGCTAGTAATAAAAGCTTAGGATTGCCCTGGCTGCCTTTTGATAGCCAAGTGAGTCCCCTACAAAAAAATAGAAGTATACTATTACGAGGCAGCCTATGTTTTGCTTTAATTAAAAATATTAGTGAGAATGCTGAATGTGTAAAGCTGTATAATCAATCTGCAGGTTGGTTCGAGGCTCCATTTTGCCATGGAGATATTAAAGGAGATGGGAAATTTCCATGGACAGGCTGCCAGAGTAGAGGCGCTGTTTGGGCTGTTAAAGATTATTTTTCCTTTTCCCCCAACATTAGTAGGGAATTCAATGCTTCCCATGCAGGTGAAAATTTTACTAATCAAGATCCAGTGTTCACCGGAACAGTTAATCCTTTTAATTTGTGGCTGCTGTGTGTTGAGGTAAAACATTCCAACCTGCAGGGGAGCTCCTTAAGCTCAGGAAGTAAACAAGTCAAGAGCTTCAGGAAGGCCCTGAAATTGACCAGGTTCACTAATTTGACTTCCTGCCTAAATTCCTGTGCTCTGATTAGAGGTAAAAATAGGTTGAGCAAAACAAAGTTGGGGCCTCAGTATTTCAGAGTCTGTTCAGATAAAAAAGGTTCAAAGAAGAAAAAAAAAGGGGGGCAAATGCAATGCAAATGGGATCTGGCTCCACTGGAGGAGCCCCCTTTTGTGGAACCTAAAATCAGGCAGTTATTCAAGAGTCTTTAAATCAGCCAATGTGGCGCATGCTTTGGATTTACAAACCTCCTTAAATTCACAAGTTAAAGGAGGCCTTATGATTGTTAATCAACGCATAGATCTTGTACAGGAGCAATTAGATACACTTTGGCAATTGGCACAATTAGGCTGTGAATGGAAATTACAAGGATTATGCATTACCTCTGTTTAATATTATAATTATACTAAGGCTGCAAATTTATCTAAAGAATTGTCTAGATATTTGTTGCAGAATTGGACACTGGATTTTGAAGACACCCTGAAAGAATTGCGATTGGCTGTAGTGATGGTCAATTCTACTCGAGTGGATTCCTCCTTTACATCGGGGCTGTCCTCCTGGCTGGCGACTGCTATGAACCATCTGAAAGAGTGGGCGGGAATGGGAGCGTTAGCAGCTCTCCTGATTATGGTCTCCCTGGTCTGCCTGTGGTGTTTTTGTAAAATTAGAGCCACACAAAAGCGGGATGCAGCTATGATCATTCAAGCCTTTACGGCCATAGAAGCTGGACAGTCCCCCCAAGCATGGCTAATCACCATGAAATGTTAAGATCTACCGCGGACGGGATGCGAGGCTAAGCACTGCACGAGGTTTCGCCTGCTAGCGTCTTAGCATTTCCTCGGAAGATATGTCTGATTGCATGAAGGTGGTACCCTTAGCTCCTTCCCCTGGGAAAATTGGTACGGGATGGGTCTGGGTCACCACAAGTGATGAGTCTGTGGGTGTCTCCATTACGTAATCCCATTTGTGCACACCTGGGATCAGACCTCTATCTTTGCCCATTTCCGCTATGCTACATAAAATAAAAAAGGGGGAACTGTAGAGAGCTGCGGACTGCCATTCCTTAAAGATGGCACCTGCTTCCGCCTTCCACCATCCCGAGGGTGAGTGCTCTTTAGGAGTAAACAACTCCTGATTTGGCTGCTTCCATATGTGTGTGCCTATCTACTGTTGCCACGTGGCAGTTCAGGATTGGCTAGCAGGAGAGTACTTAAGTTGTGGGCGGGCTTTCCCCGAAGTCAGAAGTCAAAAGATTGTAAAAGGTTCCTGAATAAACTGCACAAAGAAGAGTCTGGTGTTGCGTCTTCCTTGCTGGACGAGGTGGTCATGACAAGCCTCCTGACGGTGACCTCTGGTCTCCACACACACATGAACTTGCATGGTTACATATACACACATAAGTAGATGCACAAGCATGAACACATACACATACAAAACAGAAATTTTGTCTCCCTGAGAGGGCATCTGTTGGTGTTACCATGTCCTGTAATTAAAGTCAATGGGAAATGACAACAAATCAATCCAGGCCAGATGACAGATGGCCCAGACCCTTCAGGGACGAAGTTGTACATCACCCCTCCACGGAAAGAACCTCAACCTGCTTGAG
This sequence comes from Eospalax fontanierii, assembly GCA_035773235.1. Classification (NCBI taxonomy): domain Eukaryota; kingdom Metazoa; phylum Chordata; class Mammalia; order Rodentia; family Spalacidae; genus Eospalax; species Eospalax fontanierii. The sequence goes on along the minus strand of CM069532.1, from coordinate 80,816,332 downwards.
GGTGGATACAGAATGGGTAGTAGAGGAAGGTAGTTATGATGTCAGCTGAGGCCACGTAACCAGTTGCAGAAACAGGGATTGTAATATTTTTCTAATTTTTGTCTTTTTGAGACAGAGTCTCCCGGTAGCCCCAGGGCCTGGAACTCTCTATGGAGACCAGGCTGGCCTCGAACTGACAGAGATCTGTCTGCCTCTGCCTCCAAAGTGCTGGGATTAAAGGTGTTCACTGCCACATCCGGCAAGGATTTTAAGTGACATGTTTCTGTCCTGTTTTGTTAAGAACACATTTGTGCACATATATGTACATATTTTTGTTCTCATTTTTATCTTATAATTGAGTTAATAGTAGTGATTAAGTGTAATGAGTCAATATTATAATATTTAACTTATGAGACATTCCTGAAGGGACCTGACCCCTATTCTAAAGTGTTCATGGTCCAACATGGGATGGTTATAACATGTTGGGTAGAATTATGACCTTGTTATTGTTTTCATTTGGAAATTAAGCAAGACATAAGGAAATGTGATTGATGTCAAGTTGACTGGATCTGGAATTAACTAAATTATGAGGGACTTTTTTGGGGGGTACGGGGGACAGGGTCTCTCTGTATCCCCAGCTGGACTGGAACTCTCTATGTAAACCAGGCTGGTCTTGATCTCACAGAGATCCGCCTTCACCTCTTGGGATTAAAAGAGTGTGCCACCAGTCAAGAGTGTCTCTGATGGAAAAGCCATGTAGACATATATGCAGACGCAGGTTCTGAGGTGTGATGCCCCTTATGTTTAGATTACATAAAAACACTGTCTTATTTACACTGTTGTGTGAATGTCTACTGATACCTTGTAAACAGGCCACATTTTGTTGCTAAGAGTTTCCTGAGTGTCCCCCGCCCCGAATGTCCTTTGATCTGCATACTTTCTATTATTTGTTTTTATTTTATGGGTATGAGTGTTATGCCTGCATGTGTGTAAGTGCACCCATGTTATGTGATGCCCATGGAGGACAGAAGAGGGTGTTGGAACCCCTAGAACTGGAGTTACAGATGGTTGTTAGCCGCCATGTGGATGCTGGGATTTGATCCTGGGTCTTCTGCAAGAAAAGCAACTGCTCTTAACTGCTGAGCCATCCCTCCAGCCCCTGATCTGCATAACTTTTGTTCCTGAATACCTGCGTAGAGCACCTCATCCATGAGAATTAAAACCTTTGGAGTTGGAGACTTGGGGCTGTTTGTTCTGCAGGACAGGAAGTCTCATGGTTTCCCCACCTTCTTAATATTAAAATACCTGTGTATGATGCACCCCACTGTCCTGCTTCTGTGTCTGTCACCAGCCATGGAGGACAGAGCATGAACACGTGAATACAGGTGCTGTGGAGGCCAGAAAAGGGTGTCAGATCCTTGGGAGCTAGTTGTGAGCTGCCATGTGTATGCTGGGAACTGACTGAGTCTTACCAGACTCACAAAAATCCTCCTGCCTCTGCCTCCCAAATGCTGGCATTGAAGGTGTGTGCCACTATGCTTGGGCCTATGACACGCTACTTTCTGTGGTTAAAGCTCCCACTAAAATGTTAGTGTGTATGAGAATAGGGCTCCAGCCTTTTCATTCCAAGTTTTCAGGAACTATATTCAAAATATTACTATATATATGATGTCAGCTATATATTTATTTATTATAAAGACTTTGTGAAATGAAGAGAGACTAGACAAGCATGTGATACACATCTGTAATCCCAGCGCTTGGAGACTGAGGCAGGAGGAGCAGAAATTCAAGGCCAACCTGACTAGTTTAGTGAGAGCCTGTTGGGGCTGGAGAAATGGTTGAACTGTTAAAAGCACTGGCTGCTCTTGCAGAAGACTCGGGTTCAGTTACCAACACTCACATGGCCACTAATAACCATAACTCCAGTTCCAGAGGACTCTATGCCCTCTTCTGACCTCCTCCAGCACTGCACAACACAGGTGTATTTATACAGATGCAGGCAATACATTCATACAAATAAAATAAAAATAAACAAATATTTAAAAAGACATTTCCCACCATGTGTTTTCATGTGTGTGTGTATTGTATGTACGGGTGAGTATTGTGTGGGTATGCATGCACATGTATGTGTGCATGTGGAAGCCCAAAATTGATACTAAAAATCTCCCTCAAATGACTATTTATTGCGGCGGGATCTCTCACTGACCCTGGAACCAGTCAGTTTTGGCTAGTCTGACAAGCCAGTGTGCTCTAGGGATTCTTCTGTCTCTTGCTTTCTAAGTACTGCAATTTTAGGTGGCCTCTACACCAGGCCAGCTTTTCCGTGGGTTCTAAGGATCTCTCCCTAGCCCCAATGAAAGAGTCTTTTTAAAAGGATTGAGGATATAGCTCAGTGGTAGACCACTTGCCTATCATGCACAAGGCCCATCACTCAAAAATAAACAACAGAAAGATATTTAGAAACTAGACAAAGATTTAGACATTAAACACCATGCTTCTAAATAACAGCAGGTGTCTTGGTTACTTTCCTGTTGTTGTGATAGAATACTCTGACAAAGTAATTTAGGGAAAGAAGAGTTGATTGTAGTGCACAGTTCAAGTTCATGACAGGGAAGTCAGGCAGCAGGTGACTGAAGCCCTGTCTCATCACATCTGTAGTGACTGCCTGGGCTCAGTTCCCTTTCTTTCTTTCAGTGTCAGATACTGCCCATGAAAAGAGGCCACCCAGAGTGGGCAGGTCTTCCCACCACCATGAACATAATAAAGATTATCCCTGTAGGCATGTCCAGAGAAAGGCCCATCTTCCAGTGACTAGAGATTCTGTCAAACTGACAACACTGTCAAAACACCACTCCTTGTCAACTAGACACCCAAATATATCCCTTCTAAGCCATAACCTTCAATCATTTGTCTCCACAGGCTCATGACCATGTTATAATGAAAAATTCACTCAGTACAATATTTTTGTTTCTTTGTTTTTGTTGTTTTGTAGCTCTCCATATAGCTATAGCTAACCTGGAGCTATGTAGAGCAGGCTAGAGATCCACCTGCCTCTGGTGAGATTAAAGAAGTACAGCACCATGCCCAGCCCACTCAACCCGAATTTAAAAGTCTCCATAGTCCTTAACAAATCCAGCATTTAAAAGTCCAAAGTCTCTTAACTTTGAACACCCATAAAACAAAAAGCAAGTTACATACTTCAACATATAATGGCACAGAGTAAATATTCCCGTTCTAAAGGGAAAAAAATGGAGCATAGCGAGAAACAATCACACCAAAGAAAAATAAAACCAGCAAATCCTGCCACTCCACACCTGTAAAACCAGTACCACAGGTTGCTGCCAAGATCTGCTGCCAGCTGGACAGGCGGCCTGGCCCTGGAGCACAGTCGTACCCGGTCTCGTACACTGACCCTGGGGAAACTTTCTGAGGCAGCTGCTTTTGGGGGCCAGGCAACCCCTCAGCATAGGCTTTGCTGAGCCTTTTAACATGACAGCTGCCTCCTCACCAGCCTGAGAGCTCTGTTTTGATATTTCCTCTGTCAAACACATCTGTCCATTATCTTCAAATTCAACTTCACTCATGTTCTCAGGACACATGTAGAATGAAGCCAGATTCCTGGCTAAATATCCCCAATCCAGTTCCTGATGGAGCCCTTGTTCCCCTCTGAAACTTTGTGAACTGGGCCCCCACCAACATTTCTCTGTGTTCTTGTCTTACAAGCTTCCACCAAAAGGGCACATCAACCTCAAAGTTCAGGATGCTGGGACTTTTCTAGCCCAAAGTACCAAACTCTTCCACATTCCAACCACAAAACAAATTCCAAGGGTCCCAGAACCACACAGTCAGTTTATCAACAACCTCACTTCTCAGAACCGGTTTCTGTCTTAGTTTCTTTTCTTGCTGCTGTGATAAAATCCTCCAACAAAAACAACTTAGGGAAGGTTCGATGGTTTTCTTTTCTTACATGTTTTTATGTGTATGAGTGTTTTGCTTGCATGGATAAGTGCAGCCATGTCGCACAGTGCCCGAGAAGGTCAGAAGAGGGCATCAGATCCCCTGGAACTGGAATTACAGTAGGCTGTTAGTTGCCATGTGGGTGTTGGGAATCAAACCCGGCCCCTCTGCAAGAGCAGCCCGTGCTCTTAACTGCTATGCCATCTCTCTAGGCCTGTGATGGTTAGTTTTAATTTTCAACTCACTGGACAGTCTAGAATGACCCAGGAAGAGAATTTCCGTGAAGGATGTCTCAATCAGGTTGTGGGCATGTCTGGGGTAGGGGGTGGCTTAAGTTCATCGATGTGGGAAGACCCAGCCACTGTGGGTGGCAGCGCCCCTGGGCTTGAGTCCTGGGCTGTGTAAGGGTGGTGGACGTGCCGAGTGGTAGGCGTGCACTTCTGCTCTCCCTGCTCTTGGCTGTGGATGGGACCTGTGTTCTCAAGCTTCTGCTGCTTTGCTTTCCCCATGATGGACTGTAGATTGGAACTGTGAGGTAAAATAAACCCTTTTTCCCCTAAGTTGCTTTTTAAAAGATATCTTATTATTATTATCTCTGTGTATAACTGTGTTGCCTACATGTGTGTAAGTGAACCCATGCCATGCATACTTGAAGAGGTCAGTTAGGACGACTGCCACCCACCATGTGGGTCCTCCCCCTGTTGCTTTTTGTCAAGGTATTTTATCATAGTAATGAAATGAATCTAGGACAGAAATATTTTAGCTCACAGTTGAAAGTGTAGTCCATCATGGCAGGGCAGTCAAGGCAGTTGGGGTTGACAGCTGCTTGTCACATCCAGGAAAGCAGGAATGATGGAGTGCTTCGCATTGCTCAGCTTATTTTCTCCACTGGCACAGTGCAAGATCCCAGTCAGGGAATGGTAACGCCCCACCTCAGTGAATGTAATGAAGATCATCCTGCACAGGCATGCCCAGAGGCCCGGCTCCCAGGAAATTCAAGATTTTGTCAAGTTGCTAATTAACCTAACCATCAAAATGGGTCAAAGGGTTTGCATGGTAGGTTAGGAAGCGTTAGGAATTGGAAGATCATGAAACATAAGGAGAATGTGAGGAATGATGCTTGAGTAATTCATAGAGGAAGCTGATAGTTCTAAATGTTCATATCAGCCAGTTAGAGGGTCCAGTTTACGCTTAAACAGCTAGAAAAAGATGAAAATTAAAGCCAAAGCAGGTAGACAGGAAGAAGTGACAAAGAGTGACAATCATGACTGTGGGAAAGAGATATGCAAAAAGGAACAAGGAAACTACTAGAGAGGATTCTCAGCCAGAGGGGTAACAGACAGCAGGTCCTCATCAACACCCAACATTAAACAGATAATCAGCAGCTGTGCAAAGCAATGTCTCACAAACATGATTTCTTCAAGGACATGTCAAATTCACTAGAAAAATGAAAGGCTCTTGCAACTGTGACCAAAAGTCAATAAATATGTGGTTTCAACACTCATGCCCACAGGGTCCCAGGTAGCCCAGGCTGACCTCAAACTCACTATGTATCCACGGATATCCTAGAACCCCTGATCATCCTGCCTCAGCTTCCAGAGTGCTGGGGTTACAGGTGTGCACCGTCGTGCCTGACGTGCAAAATAATTCATATGTCAAATTTCTATGTGGAAAGAGTAAAACCTCCTCTGCTTCCTTGTCTGTTTACTGAAGTTATTTTCACTGCTTTGTTCTTTCCCATTTCCAGTGAACGTTCACTCCAATCGTCCATTGTTTTGTTTTAAATCTGTCTCTGTCAAGCCCAGCTCTCCCTGGACCAAATATCCCTGCAGATATGTTTTGTCAAGAGGTTTTATTTTCCAAACAATTGTTGGTCCACAGTAAGTTCTGTCACGCATAGTTGCAGTCTTCAGCTTTCAGTGCAGTCTCAACTTGGACCTTGTGTTTATTATAGATTCCAGGCAGGTGTGAGAAGTCCTGAGTGGCATCTGAGGGCTTTGCAGAACACTGTAAGCCAAAGTGGATGGCTTTGTGGGTCAAATCCTCAGGACAGGGATAAGTGAGATGGCTCAGTGGATAAAGGCATCTGCCACCAAGCTTGAAGACGAGAGTTTGATCTGCAGGATCCGTACTGAAGAAGGGGCAAACCTACTTCTGCTGGTTGTTCTCTGACTTCCACACACATGGAGTGCATGTGCCACGTACACACACAAAATAAATTAAATGTTTGAAATGTTTTTTAAAATTCCCAGGCTGGAACAACGTGGCTGTGTTAGCCAGAGGCAGACATGGGTCTCCTGCACTTTCAAAGCATTCTTTCCTTTATTTTCAGATGAAACTCTCTAGTAGAAGCTGAGCATCCCAAGCGTCATTCTTGCCTGTCTCTTTAGTCTTTCAACCTGCGCTCCAGCTCCTGGGCACACTCAGGAATGGGCGAATCCAGATCTGAACATGTCCAGTCCCGCTAGGTAAAATTCCCATGCTTCTTTTTTTCAAGGAGGGCCTTGCCTTGTAAATAACCCATGCTCCCATTTGCTGTGGGTCATTATCTTTCTCCCGTATTTATGTCATGACTTTGCTCGGTTGGGCTTTGCCCTCACCGAGATGGAACCCACTGCCTTTGGTTACAAATTCATGGCCCAGGTGGGACCTTCCTCTCCACGGTTCACGGGCTATTGTTTTCAACTTCCAGCAGAAGCAGCGAACGAAAGGCTCGTCCCACAGCCTTGTTCCATAACTCCAGTTCCAGGGGATCTGAAGCCTTCTTCTGATCTCCTCGGGTGTTGCGTGACTCAGGTACATTTACACACATGCAGGCGATACACTCATACACATAGAAAATAAAAATTAAATTAAAAAAAATTTCCTTTATGTGTGTGCATGTGTGTGTGCTTCAGTGTACAAATGTACACCACACTCGGGCAGGTGCCTGTGGGGGCCAGAAGGGGTTGTTGATCTCTTGGAACTAGAGTCACAGGCAGTAGTGAGCCGCCCAATGTGGGTGCTAAGAACTGAACCTGAATCCTCTGCAAGAGCAACATGTCATCTCAAACTATCACGAGCCATCTCTCCAGTCCCTAAAGTTTGCATTAGAAAAAAAAAGTTTATTTATTATTTTTATGTGTATGTCCTGTGTGTGACCCATCAGCCACCAGTAAAGCTGGAGCCAAAATTACTGTGCATTCTGCAAGCAGGAGGGACTCTGATGAGGGCCTGCCAAACTGTCCTCAGAGAGGGGGTTAGGGAGCCTGCCTAACCTAGTGCCCTCTTATATAAACGGAACTGAGGGAAGGGGGAGGGGCTAAGGGTCTACCCATCTGCCTGTTTTACCACAATTCATATTTTCCCTGAAGAGCCCAGAGTTACCATCAGTATAAATAAGACATCTCTAATAATTAAAAGATACAACCTTTTGTGCATGGCTGTGAAGGATTTTCTAGACTGTGCCAGAGGACCCACCCTCCCTGGGTGGCACCATCTCCTGGCCTGGGGTCCTGGACTAAATGAAAAAGAGAATGGGAGCTGAACCTTGTCAAGTGTTTTGTCACAACAACAAGAATGAACTAATATAACATGTATGGAACTTAAGTCAGTGTTAGAGCCATACTCACTGTGTTGACTACAAAAAAGGCTCTGTGTCCTGGAAAATACCAGCTAGGAGGGACATCAGGAGGGAGAAACAGGTGCTTTTTTGAGCCACTGACTTGTGAAGTTGGGCTCAGAAATTTTAAAGCACTTGTTTCTGGGCAGCCCAGACCATGGGGCAGTCTGGACCTCATACCTGGTTTCTGATATTCTAGAAACAAGAGCATCACTGGGTGACAAGAGCTGAGTGCTACAGCCCCAGGCCCCATTACTGGGGCCCCAGACTTTAAAGCCTACCACCTATGGTGTCACAGGGCCTGTAACATTCACTTGTTAGGAAAGTGCCAAGCTAAGGTCCTTCAGAAGGAGCTCCTGACAAGCCTTGAAACGTGCTGTTTGTTAGCTGGCATGGTGGCACACGCCTTTAGTCCCTGTACTCGGGAGGCAGAGACAGGTGGATACATGTGAGATTGAGGCCAGCCTGGTCTACATGGTGAGTTCCAGGTGAATTCTGGGCCTAAGGGAGACCCCAAAAGACAAAAAAAATGCTATTTGTTATTAGGAATAATTCCAAAATAACAGACCGTTGACTGATTACATATTGGTCACTTTGCATGAAGCCACTGGCACCAAATGCCTCCCTGATCCCAGAATTTCGGCTCAGGCACTTGAATTAATAAAATACAGGATGTTAATTTTTTTTTAATTTTTATTATTTTTATTTTATGTGTATGAGTGTACTGCCTGATGTGTGTAAAGTCCTGCAATGCCTTCAGAGGTCAGAAGAAGCCATCAGAGTCCCCTGGAACTGGAGTTACAAACGGTTGTTAGCCACCATGTGGGTGCTGGGAATCAAACCCAGGTCCTGCAGGGACATTAATTTAACTACACTTATCAGTTCCAGCACCTTCTCAGTGATCCATGCTTGTGGTAAAGTCCCAACATGGAGAGAAGGATCTTTGTGCCACCCACAGATGAATATAGAAAGCATATCTTTAGACAGTTTCTGGGGATAACTGAACATGCAGCTTTGCCCAGAGAAATGGTTTCTGACTGCCTTTCATCCCCTCTATCAGTGATGAATTTGTTTCCTTCTACTACAGAAAGACACCAAGAAAACAAAAGCTGTGGGCTGTTACCACCCGCTCAGGTCCGCTAGCACACCACCGGAGTCTTCCTGTATTCCAGCAAAGATTAAGGAACAGAAATCAAGAAAGAAAAATGAGTTTATTTACAGTTTGGCCAAACCTGGGGTTGGAGAGATGGCTGAGAGGTTAGGAGTGTTTGCTGCTCTTCCAGAGAACCCAAGTTTTGTTCCCAGCACCCACAGAAGGCAGCTCATAACAACCTGCAACTCCAGCTCCAGGGGATTCAACACCCTCTTCTGAGTTCCTCGGGCACTGACACACACGTGGCTGACACACGCAGATATACAAACATACACACAAGTAAAAAAGAAAATAAGCCCGATGTGGTGGCACAGGCCTTTAGTCCTATAACTCCAGAGGCACAGGCAGGTGGATCTCTGTGAGTTCAAGGCCAGCCTGGTCTACATAGTGAGTCCAGGCTACAGGAAAACCCTGTCTCAAAAAGCCATATATATATATATACACACACACACACACACACACATATATATATATATATATATATATATATATACACACACACACACACACACACATATAAAATTTGTGTGTGAGTGTATGTTTTTTTTTAAAAAAAAAACAGGGTGAGAAACAGCCTAGTTTATCACCACCACACCTGTCCTGGCCTTATAATTTAACAAAAACTATGAAACAGAGATCAAAAGATAAGTTGATTCCACTATGAGACAGTTAAACCGTCCTCTCTGGGGGGAAGGCACCTGGACTCTGGGTCACTATGAGACAGTTAAACCAGTTCTCTCTGGGGGGGGAAGGCACCTGGACTCTGGGTCACTATGAGACAGTTAAACCGTCCTCTCTGGGGGGAAGGCACCTGGACTCTGGGTTGCCTCTGTGGTTTCCCTTATTTATTACACAGACAGGTTTGTGTTTAAGTCTGGGCCTGAGGAAGATGGGATAGATGTCTCAAGATTCCCCATATTCAAAAGAGAAAAGAGTCCTGGGAGTTTTATAGGATGGTAGGTGTGAGATCTCCATCTCTTTAGGACTTGGCAGAGTTGGTAGTTTGGTCCCCTTGATAAGTGTAGAGCAGAAACAGTCTTACCTTTTCTTTGGAGGCTAGCTGCAGACTCCAACTCCTGCATTTCTATTAAACACCTTAATTGTCTGATACTCAGAAGGGAGGGGCTTCTACCTCTTCTGTTCTGCCAGACCTACAGCCCATTGTCTCAGCATGGAATCACTAATTACAGCATGTCTCTGGTCTCAGAGTGGGCTACATGACAGACAGGCAGGAAAAGATCTGGTTCTAAAAACATAAAAAAAAAGAGGTGGGGGTCCGACTGAGAAATTATTAAATTTTCCCATGCTTCAAAAAACCTTATCAGTAAATTCCAGGCTTGGGTTACTCTTACCTGTCTAAAATGACAACAGAGCCCTGTGTGCTGGCACACACCTTTAACTAGCACTTGGGAGGCAGAGGCAGGTGGATCTCTGTGAGATCAAGGCCACCCTGGTCTACATAGGGAGTTCCAGGCCAGCAGGGGCTACAGGGAGACCCTGTCTCAAAAGAACAAAAATTAATAAATATATGAATGACCCTTAGAGTGTTGCCAGCTGATTGGTGTCTACAGATGACTGGTGTCTCCAAGCTGCACGTGACCTCATTTTACTCACAGCATCCAGAAAATTTCAAAATCAGGTCTGCTGTCATCTTCTTTCTTTATAGGCAAGGTGTGGCATGTGCCACCACACCCAGTTCATTCGTGTATTTAAAGGCACTGTAGAGACAAAAAAATCTAAAAATAAAAGCAAAAATCCCTACATATTAACAATCAGATCCTGACGACTTGGAGTCTGGCCCCAATGACTTCAGATGCCTTATACACTCAGGGCCTAGCACCTAATGACTCAGGGTGGCTTACTCCAAAGGGTCAATCTCAAGAAAGACAACTAATGCTGTAAAATTTACTACTTAACAAGAGAGTGAGATGCCCACTTGGCTACCCAAATATCAATCCTGCACAGCACTACACAAAAGGTGTACGAGCTAGATCAGTAACTTCCCTTAACTGTTGTCCTATAAATTATCTCGAGGCCCCACCCCCACCCCTAAGTTTGAACCGATTGAGTGGACAGAGAATGCTCTTAGAGAAATTAATTTATTCTGGGTTACTTACAAAGGATTCATCCCCAGGGAGAGAGACAGAGATTTTGTATGGCAGAGCCAGCATTTTGATCAGAAGTCCCCTGAACCTCTGGCACACGCACCCAAGATGAAGCGCCTGGTGCCCCTTCCCCTCCTTTCTCCTTCCCAGCCTTCCTTGCTTTTCCTTTAGACCTCCCCCATTAAGTTATTGGCTAGCTGGATGTCAATTACATTTGGAGGCCTGTCGCTAGAGGCAGAGAGAGAAACTCTGTAGATTTACCTGACAACTGTGTAGAACTCCCACTCCCAGGGGAACTGTCTTTCTGATAATTCACCTGCAGGGCATTTTCCTTCTTTCTTTTTAATTTTCATGATTTTTAATTTCATTTTGAGGCAGTATCTCTCTGTAGCCACAGCTGGCCTGGAACTTACTATGTAGATCAGGCTGGCTCATCCCACAGAGAACTGCCTGCCTCTGCCTCCTGGGTGCTTGGATTAAAGCCGTGCACCGCCATGCCCACTTCTTTTTTAAAGATTTATTATTATTTTTTTTGTGTGTGTGCGCCTGAGTGTATGTATATGCACCATGTGCATGCAGTGCCCCTGGAGGTCAGTAAAGGGCATCAGATCCTGTGGAACTAGAGTCACGGATGATTGTGAGCTGCCACCTGGGTGCTGGGAAGCAGACCTGGATCCTCTGCAAGAGCAGCAAGTACCATCTTGGGAAGCTGTCTTCCCAGTGCTGCCTTTTCTTTAATAAATCTTGTCTGGCTACTTCTTTGCCTTTGGCTTGTCACCATCATTCCTGGCATGGTAGTCACCTCAGCCAAGTTGTACCAAAAGCTCACAGAATTAGTTACAACTTGCGTCAGTTGGAGAAGGCTGTGAGGTGAAGGACAACAGAACCCTCGTGCACAGGGGATCGTCTCCCCAGTATTCTTGGTCTTTCCCATTTTCATTTCAAGTTAGGAACCACTTTCATATTAAAAGTCCATATGTTATGACCAACATCTAGTTACTTGTTTAGGAATGTTAAGTTGTTTTAAAATCTTAAAACTTTGCTATCACTTTTTATTTTTATTTATTTAATCTATTTGTGTGTATGAGAGAGAGGGAGAAGGAGAGAAAAATAGAGTAAGAGGAGAGAGAGAGAATCAGGACAATTTTCAGGAGCCAGTTTTCTCTTTTCATTATGTGGGTCCCCAGGATCAAACTCAGATTGTCAGTCTTGGTAGCAAGTGCCTTAACCTGGTGAGCCATCTTGCAAGCCCCTAAATATGGTATTCTTTTACTTTTCCTTATATATTATTAACTTTCTTGAGACCAGCCCCATGTAGCTAGGTTAGCCTGGAACTCACTGGGGAGCCAAAGCTGGCCTTAGCTCCTTCCTGGGTTTTGTGCCTTCACTTGTCAAGCATTGGGACTGCAAATTAATCCACCAGCCTCACTTGGTTTAATGCTTCAAATACCCTGCCATGCCTTTCCAGCCAGGTGTAACTAACAGCAAGTTTCTTATGAGAGTTGTCAAGGTTTAAAAATCCTAATTGCTATGTTCATGGAATTGAAATACTCCCTCCCAGAAGGAGGAGGGAGGGTCCTGATGCTCAGGAAATAAATACATTGGACAGGTTCCAGACAACTGACACTGAAGACTCACAAATACCCTGCCCAAGGTACCAGCATAAACAATTGCTGGAGAGAAGAGAGTCTCAGGCAGGAGGCTCCAGGGATGTAGAGTTCCCAGTCAGGGATCCCGGCTGGGTGCACTTTTCCATGATGTAGATGCTGTCCAGTCAGCCGCGCTTCTGTGAGTACCCACAATAAACTCCCTGGTTCACCAAGCTAGTGAGTGGAATTTTCTTAGTCTGTCATTGGTGCCTGATCTGGGGTGAACAGACTTTTGTTCACATCTCCCCAGAAAAATTCACCTATTTTACTGAAATATTCTTTTAAGTGTGGTTTTCTAAACGCAAGCATCCTCAAATCTGTCTGTACCTAGAAAGTGTGGACAGAATGGGCAGAAATTCTACCATGCAACCAGAGTGTACAAAACCGGGGCAGACTTAAGTTACCTGTCAGAAGCTGTCCAGCAGGCTGAGGCTTTCAACAGAGACAGAAAGAAACCCATAGCTCCAAGTAAGACTCCATCAGGTCCTGGAGGACTGCTCACATTTTTAAAAAAATGTTTTTTATCATTATCGATTAGATTAAAAAAAAAAACTGGTCAAATAGGCTGTAAGAAAAACAAAAACCAACAATGACAAAACCCCTACGGTTCATTTTCAGTACGATGTGTGTTTGGAGCTTATCAGTGAATCAGAAAAGGAGCAGGGAGCTCTGGGCCCCGTCCTCCCAGCTAGCAGCTGGTGCCCGTTTGCCAGAGCACTTTTTAGTTTATCTTAGGGTTGAAATGTGACAATCTGTTACACAACGAAGCTAACAGAAAAGGGCAGGTGATCCTGAGCCCCACGAGGATGTGAAATTTGGAGTGGGGACTATGCTAGGCAAACAGGAGAGACTGTAGATTGAAGACCTCAGCCAATGAGGAATTCCGGGCAGGGAAATGTGAATAAGAACAGAAATACCACTGTTTTGTGCCAAATTCATGGGCCAGGATTTCCCTAGGTTTTTCTCTAGGCTGACGCTGGACTTTTGCAAGGTCAGAAAACAAACTGGCTCAGTTTCGCTAATCTGGGTCTCCAGTCCTCTTTTTATTTCTTTCTCTTTCTTGGCCTGGAACTCGCTATGTCGACCAGGCTGGCCACGAATTCAGAGAGATCGGCCTGCTTCTGCCTGTCTCCAGAGTGCTGGGATTAAAGGCCTGTACCCCTACCCTGGCCCTTCCTTCCAGCTCTCTTACAGGGAAGTGAGGATCATTGTTTCTGACGTGGGACAGCCTCCAAATGGGCAGCTTGTCTCCCAGGAGCCCTAAACCAGGGAAGCCTCAGGCTACTACTCCAGGCTGTCAGACGTGAAAGGGAGTTGCGTCCTGAAGCCCAAGTCTCACCGGACTGTGACCCATCCCTGCGACTCCACCGGAATCCGGCTGTTGCCAGAGCAACAGAATGAGGCGGGGTGGGGGTCGGCGGTGGAGTTCTGTTTTGTCTCCATAGAGGCTGCGCAAGCTGAACATCAACATTCCTGTTAGACGCACCTACGCAGACAGCCCAGGTCCCGAGGGAGCCCGGAGTCCAGGTGGGTGCCGTGCTCTGACCTCCTACTCCGCCTGCTTCAAAGCTCATAACCCTGAGACGCATCGCACCCCCAGGGCTAGGGGCTAGTTCTTAGAACTCTCAGGGTGAGGAAGGAGGGAAGCTGAGCCGCGGGAGCGGGTGGGGCACGGTGCTCCTATGAGTTCAGGTGGCCCAGGCCCCAAGTCATGGCGCCCAAGAAGAAGCGCGGGCAGAGCGCGAACCGCAAGCCGGCGGGCGATGGTGCGGAGCCTGTGCTGTCCGAGCGCGCTCAGTACCTGCAGCGCGAGTACAATCTGCTGTCGGAGCAGCTGGCAGCCTGCGAGCAGCGCGTGGACCAGGTGCTGCAGAACAACGCCTTCCTGGACCGCGAGGCGCTGCGCTTGCGCGAAGAGAACCGGCTGTACGCCAGCTATGTGAGTGCGCACGCGCAGCGCTGCGCCAACAACATCGTGCGGCTCGAAGACCAGAACCGCCTGGACCTGGCGCAGATCCGCTGGCAGCGAGCCGAGCTGGCGTCACTTTACCACGGGCGCGAGGAAGGGGTACGCGCACAGCTGCTGGAGATGAAGACGCGCGCGGAGAACATGGCGCGGCAGGTGCAGGAGCTGCAGCCCTACAAGGCCAGTGCGCGCGCCCTCACGGTTCGGAGTGGGCCGGGTGGGAAGGGCGCATCCTCATCCCGCGCTGATCCGCGACCTGCCGCAGGAGCTGCAGCTGGAGCAGCTGGCACGCATCCGCACACTTGAGCGCGAGCTGCTGCACATGCGCGTGGAGCACACGCAGCTCCTCCACCGGGTGAAGCGCCGCTTCCTGGACGACAAGACAGCCTACGAGCGCGAGGCTCGCCAGCACGTGCAGTCCCTGACGCGCCGCGCAGAGCGGGAGGCGGCGCGCGCCCTCATCACGCACACCCAGTCCATCAAGGCGGCCAACGGGCGTCTGCGGCAGGAGCTCCTGAGGCTCCTGCAGCGGGCGAGGGTGCTGCATGACATGCGGCACCAACTGCTGGAGCAGCGCGAGCAGCTGCGCCACGAGCACCAGGACGTGCACAACCTGAAGCGGGTGCACGACTGGCTGCACAGGGGCCCCGGGGGTCCGCCACTCTGGCAGCCGCGCCCTCAGTCTAATTCACGCCCCGGGTCATCTGCCAACCTGCTGGACCCATCCTATGCGGTTTTCCAGGCGCCGCCTAAGGTCCCGTCACGTGGGGCTTCCCAGGCTCCGTCGTTTGCCTCGTTACCCCCAACTTCTAAGACCCCGTCCATAGTGTCCCACGAACCTTCCCTGGTCCCGTCCACAGTGCCAGGCTCCGCTACTGCCTCCCTGATTCTGTCATATCCTGGCTCCCGAAACCCATCCCTGATTCCCTCGCACCTGGGCTCCAGGATCCCGTCCCTGAGCACGTCACACAAGAGCTCCGGAGTCCCATCTCTGACTCCGTCTTCAGTTAATGCTGTGGTCTTGCCGGTGCCGTCGCGCGAGGGCGCTAGGATCTCTTCCCAGTTGTCCTTGCATGAGATCCCACTGGACACAGTCTCCTCAGTAAATTCCAGGTCCAGTCTCCCTTCGCGCCTGTCCCACGATGCCGATCCTCTCAACCCACAATTGGGGACGAAGGCCGACGATGCCACAAAAGCTGTCTTGGGACAAGCCTGAACCCACACTGGTTCTTGGGGCCTAAGGGTGGGAGACGTGTGCCCAAAACGCGTTATCAAAAGATGTTAATAAAAGTGTGACCCTCCCCTCACGCCACTGTGACACCAGCCTGGTTCTTCACCCCTGTGTTTGCAGTACGCAGAGGCCAATCACGCATGCTGGGGATTTTCAAGCTGCAAGGGGCTATTAATGCCTTTTCCCTGTTGAAATCCAGTGACCTTCCACCAGCAGCCATCCTCAGCCGGCAGACTGCAAGACTGGCGAGGACAGTACTCAGGGAAGCTGGGTATTGGTAATTGGAAGGGCAAGGTCTTCGAAGAAGGGGCTCTCTTCTCAGCACCACTAACCTATTGGGACTTTTCCAACCACTTAAAATGTTTTCCTATTTAGAGAAAATTGCAGTAGTCTGAGAATTCCCATTACCACCTATCCAGATGGACAGGAATGTGTTTTTTTAATTTATGTATATGTGTATTGTCTGCGTAAGTGTTGTGCAGTGCCCGTGGAGGTCAGAAGACAGTGTAATTGAGGTACACAGTTGTTAAGCCACCATGTGGGTGTTGGAAATAATACCCAGGTCTTCTACAACAGCAGCCAGTGCTCTTACCTGCTGAGCCATCTGGAGCCCTGGGGAATGTGTTGTTACTTTAGTTCTCTGGATTCTGCTGGAGACACTGTGCCCTATGTGTTACTGGATAGGACTTTGTCCTGGGTTTTTTTCCTGGTGCTGGGAATGGAACCCAGAGCTTCATACATGCTAGGCAAACACTTTACTAACAGAGCTACATGCCCGGTCCTGTCCAGTATTTCTGCAAGGCAGTGTTCAAAAGTAGGAAATCCACTATGGAGAAAATAGTCTAACTGGCAGTGAGTGTTCCGATTTTGTCACTTGTCCCATTAGTATCCTTCGTACCTGTGGCCTTCTCCAGTCACATCCTGCATTCCATTGCCATGTCTCAGTGTACAAGATCAGCCCTTAAAATGCCCTTTAATGAAGTTTGGGTTCTGTAGACACAGACACTGGCTGTAGGCACAATTCCAGCCCAGGCAGTGTTGAGCAAGATGAAGAAGACCAGCCACACTCCTGCTATGGCTGTCTTGAAGATTCTTGGGGGCACCTGGGCAGTGGTTCTGCCACAGGCAGCATCCTCTGTGGACCTTCCACAGGTAGTAGACCAGGGTAGTTTGGCTAGACAGTTGCCTCCATACAAATCTCTGCTGCAGGTGTCCCTGGGACAAAATTAGATGGAACTGGCAAAGTAGAGGAATCTCACCTGAGAGGTCATCATGGACAGTTTGTCCAGGACCATTCACCCACTGCTGGGAAAGAATGTGCAATGGTGTAGCCACGTTGGGAGAAAACTTCAGGGTCCTACCATATGATCTAGTACTTCCGTTGCAGGGCCTGCAGAAGGAGTGTTCCTGCTGCCCAAAGATGGCTTCATGAGCAGTTCAGACCTATCTTCTCTCTACCAGGTCTGAATGCAGATACTGAACTCTTATTAGGTTTGGGGAGGTAATATTTGGTCTTTTTCAGACAGGGTCTCCCTGTAGCCCTCGCTGGCCTGGAACTATGTAGACCAGACTGGCCTTGAACTCACAAGAGATCCACTTGTCTCTGCCTCCCAAGTGCTAGGATTTCTTATCTGTGTTTTTTTGATGTGTTCATGCGTTTGTGGAGGCCAGAGGCTAGTCCAGCTTGCCCCAGGGATCCATCTCCACCTCCCAGGCCCAAACTCTGGGATTATAGATGCGTGCTCACACAGCTTTTTATATGGATGCTGGGGATCTAATCCCTAGTTCTCACAAAGCAATTGCTTTATCCACTGAGCCATTTCCTCAGCCCTGATGCTGTGATACACTCACATGATGTCTGCAGTCAGAGCTGATGACCTAGGCACCCTCACAAGGTCAAGTCTATCAACATCCCCTGTGGAGTGACAGATCATCAGACCACACCTAAGTGTCTAGTTTCTGTCACCCTCCAACTACATCCATACTACCCCAGCTGCAGGTGGTCTAGGGAGGCTCTAAGAGTATGTGGGTATTGTATTAACTGAAGGTGCAATTCCAGGGTGCAGCTGCTGGAGCCAAACATATTGGTTCACCAAGCTGAACCTCGATGAATCTCTTCCTTTGATATCAGTGGTACCCAGGTGGGTGAGTACCAAGTTGTCCCAGGTTGTCATGCCAAGCTTTTTTACTGTTTTGTTTTTTTGGTCTTTTTGTTTTTAAAGTATGGTTTCCTCTCCTTTGCATGGGTCTTGCAGTTTTCCACACGACCAGTGGGCCCACAGCAATTATAGATGCAATGAAGATGTAGGCAGCTATGATGGCAACAGGCCTGTGACCCCCCCACACTCAGGAAGCCACAGCAGAAGAACCAAGACCCGCCAGGATGGCAGATGTCACACTCCTGACAGGTATACACAAGGGCAAGTGAAGAGTGAACTCTGATTCCCTGTGGAGCTGGCATGAGTCCTATCATTCCCAAGCTGCCTCAGCAGTTCTAGATCTCAGGCTGGCACAGCATTCTGAACAGGTGGTAGGCCCATGAAAGACACCTTTTCAGACTTTGAATCCAATGTGATTCCTTTAGGTTCACACTACGGAGTCAGTTCTTTTTACATCATTGTGCAAAACCATGTCTCAACATCCCATTGTTCCACTTAGAACCTACAAGGTCCCAGCTGCCCAGCCAACAAGGTGAACTGTTAGCCAAGCCCCAAGCAGCAGCTGCCCTCCACACTGACATACAAATGGTATGCCACAAAATCCTCCTGAGAAACCTGCTTGGCCACAGTGGGATGCTGGGAAGGCTGGCCCTACTGGAGGCACACTGCTGTTTGAAGCCCTGGACCTCAACTCCAGGTCAAGGTCACCAGTGAATGCCAGAGTGCTGGTGCCTTGGATACCACCTGGATGAAGCTGTCACTGGGCATCTAGATGCCTGCTCTAACCAACAGGCAGTCTTCAAAAACATCCTAGCTACTGCCAGGCTGAGTCACGTAGTTAATCCCCCACAATTCCATCACAAAGTGGGGACACCGTAGACTAAAGAGCAGGTTGGGGGAAAGGGGCTGAGGACACTCAGTGGATAAACAGGACAACTAGAGCTCAGTCCCCAGCACCCTCATAAAATCCAGGCATAGAAGGGTGTCAGCTAGGTAGGGGTCAGAGACAAGTGGGTCTCTTAAACTTGGCCTCTCAGTCTGGCAACGAGGGAGTTCCAAGTTCAGTGAGAGACCCTCTCTCAAAAACTAAGATGGAGGCCTGGAGAGATGGCTCAGCAGCTAAGAGCACTGGCTGCCCCTGCAGAGGACCTGGGTTTGATTCCCAGCACCTACATGATGGCTAACAACCACCTGAAACTCCAATTCCAGGGGACCCAATGTCCTCTTTCTCACCTCCAGGAGCACTACATGACATGGGTGCACATACATACCTGCAGGCAATACACTCATACAAAATAAAATATTTCTTAAGGTGCGTAACAAGCGAGGTGTGGTATCACAGGCCTTTAATCCCAGAACTAAGGGAGGGAGAGGCAGTCAGATCTCTGAGTTCAAGGCTAGCCTGGTCTACACAGTGATTTCCAGGCCAGCTGGAAAACAAAAACAAAATAACACAAAATTTGCCAGATTTTTCTATTTGTCAGAACTTTAAGGCAAACCCTGTACGTGTCACTGTTCCCCTATCAAACACATCTTGGTAAGGACTCTATATATTATGATCAAGTCCCCACAAGATCCTTCATACCTAATATCCAAACTATGTTCACACTTCTACTGTCTTCTGAGAAATAACTTTGCAGGGCTGGGGATGTGGTTCAGCTGTAGAGTGCTTGCCGAGTATGCACAAAGCCCTGGGTTTGATCCCCAGCACCACATAAAGCAAGGTGGTGCATGACTATAATAGTCCGGTACTCAGGAGGTGGTAGCAGAAAGATCAGAAGTTCAGGATCACCCTCAGATACAGTATCAGTGAGTTCAAAGCTAGCCTTGGCTTAAATAAGGCCTGGATTATAAACAAAACAAAAAAGGTTTAAGATCAGGGTCATTCCAACTCCATCAGATTTACTAGCAGAGGGATGTGTCTGGAATCATCTCCACCGGATCTAGCTCAGCACTTTCTCCTGATGGGCAGAACCTGCTCTTCCTCACCCTCCTCCTACAAACTCTTTTCCAATTCCACATGCATTTAACTGGAATTTTTTTTTAACGTATATGAGTGTGTTGCCTGCATGTGTGTAAGTGCATCCATGTCGTGCAGTGACTCACAGAGGTCAGGTGACATTGGATCCCCTGAAACTAAAGTTACAGACTGTTAGCCACCATGTGGGTGCTGAGATTTGAACCTGGGTTTTCTGTAAGAATAACCAGTGCTCTTAACTGCTGATTCATCTTTCTAGTCCTTAAATGGAATTTTAAAAGATGTTTAAATCTTTAAAGTATATGAGTATTTTGTCTGCGTGTACATGAGTACACCATGTGTGTGTGCCTTGTGCCTGGAGAGTGCAGAAGAGAGTTTCGGATCCCCTAGAACTAGAGTTATGGACAGTGGTTAGCTATGTCAGTGCTGGGAATCGAACTTGGGTCCTCTGCAAGAGCAACCAGTGTTAACTGCTGAGCCATGTCTCCAGCTCCTTAACTGAAATACTTAAAAAGCAAAACCTGTTATCAAATATTGAGACAACATGACCATATAATAGAAACGGGCTAACTCCCTCGATCAGCTTGCAGAGGGCAGGGCTGTGCCCACAAGCTCCACCTGGAAGGTGTGTTTCTAGCTAGAAAAATAGACAATGCTGTAATTCAGAAGAGGTCACCTGTGCCCTAGACATGCCCTGTGGTGCGTTTACTTTTCAGTGCTTTAAGACCCTGCCTTTCGAACTGTGAGGTCATGACCAGCTCCCAAGACACCTGTGACAGAGCTAAAGAGAAGTTTCTGGAACTTTCCATGTTGAGCTGGCAGACTTGAGCCAGCTGGTTTCCAAGCATCACCTGCCAGAGCCATCACAGAGCCCATACCTGTGGTTGTGTGTGTGTGTGTGTGTGATGGGGGAGATCTTAAATGCTGAAGGTACCTAGAAGCAGGGAGCCTCAACACCGAGCAGAGCAGTCACACTTGGCCATCTCCAGGGCTTGTGACCCTGTACATAGGAACACAACTCATGAGAGGCACCAAGCTTTCAACCACATGCCAAGAAGCAGAGGCTCCGCTCCTGCTGCTCCTTCCCATCCAGCACTGACAGTTCTATGCAGGATCAAAGGGTCTCACCTAAAGCAAAAAGGTCATCTAGGCTCCAGGCAACACCCCATACCACACTAG
Source organism: Eospalax fontanierii (assembly GCA_035773235.1). NCBI lineage: Eukaryota > Metazoa > Chordata > Mammalia > Rodentia > Spalacidae > Eospalax > Eospalax fontanierii. The sequence continues at coordinate 80,795,375 of CM069532.1, read as the reverse complement.
TAAATAGCCTCCTGGTTATACTTTAATGAGCCCAAATAAATGGAAGCAAGATGCAAATGCGTTTTACCAAAGATCCAGCATCTTTAGTTGAAGAAACCCTCACAGAAACAATTCCGGGAGGCTGTTTGACCAATTCAGCACCTCCCACACAGCCGATCCTGTGCAGTCTGTGGCTGCTTGCCCACATGCCCCTTGCACTAGGCACCCACAGTTGTGAATCCAGATCTTTCTGCAGCCCTTTCATGGGCCTGCACTATCACAAGGTCGCTCCTTTCTATGGCCCATCTGTTGATGGTTTCAGAGGCTTCACTCTTAAATTTTACACGAAGAGTATAAGAGTATGAGAACGTACAAGCACCCAGACACCCAAATCCACAGCCCAAGAGTGGATGTCAGAGGACAATTTGTGGCAAGTGGATCCTGGAGATTAAACTCAGATCGTTGGGACAGCAGCAGGTGCCTGTACCCACTAAACCATCTCACAGCCCCCGGAGGCTTTAATTCTGCACAAGCAAGACAGGAGATGGGACAAAAAGCACAGGCAAGGAAGACTCAAGAGAGAAAGGAAGTTAAAGCGCACACAGAGGACAGTCAGCACAGGGACAGGTGCCTCAGTGGACATAGTCAGGGACACAGAACACTAAGGAAGCAGCAGAGCTGGGGCCACCAGGGCACTTTCAGATTCCCTTCTCCCATGTCCCTTTCCTGGTAGAACTCAAGAGATCTGGGGAGCCAGGTGGCTGCTTCACAGACCACACATTCCTAGGCTTGAGAGGAACTGCTTCAGCCGTCCTCCCCAGGCCCACCACAGCCAGGGCACAGCATACTCAAGTGCCTCTATACCTCTCCTCCTCTGTGAGTTCTCTGGTGCCGAGTGAAAAATCCCAGATGGCGGAAGCCCTTCCCACAGTGCTCACACTCGTAGAACCGCCTTGTGAGGTGCAGCCTCTGGTGAATGCTGAAGCCCTTGGGCCATCTGAAGGCCTTGCCGCACTCAGCGCAGGTGTAGGGCTTCTCCCCGCTGTGAATCCGCCGATGGTGGCTGAGGTTCTCCTTGGTCCGAAAGGTCTTGCCACAGTCATCACAGTAGAAAGGCCTTTCCCCGGTGTGTACCAGCTGGTGCCGGAGGAGGTTTGACTTCTGTTTGAAGGCCTTCCCACACTCACCGCATGTATAGGGCCTGTGCTCTGTGTGGATTTTTCGATGCTGTGCCAGGCGGTCCTTCAAGCTGAATGCCTGACCACATATCTCACAGCAGAAGGGCTTTTCACTCGTGTGATTTCTCCGGTGGCGCAGGAGGTTAGAAACCCAGCGGAAGGTTCGGCCACACTCAAAGCACTCAAAGGACCTGGTTCCCGTGTGCACTGTCTGGTGGGCAGCCAGCCGGCTATGGCAGCTCAGAGCCTTCCCACATGTGCCGCAAATGAACGGATGCCCCTCTGTACCGCTCTGGCACTGCTCCCTTAGGCCTGGCTGCCTCCTGCAGGACTGTCCACACACTTGGCCCTTCAGAGCTGCAGGGCTGTTCCCCTTCCTCCCAGAAGTGGCTCTGGGAAGGTACACTCCTCTCCTGGCTCCTGTCCGCTGTGGACGGGCTCTCTCCTGAGCTGAGGCCTGCTGATCACTAGGTCTCTTACGGTCAGTGGGCTTCCTGCCTCCTGCAAAGAAACAAAGACCCATTTACACAGGACCATCTCGGGGACAGGCCAGGTCATAAAGCAGCCATCCGACAAAGTCTGAAGAAAAGCTAAGTAAGTGTTACATCAACACAAGTCAGTCTACTCAGGCAGGCAAAGAAAAGCAGAGTTATAAAGGAAATGTGTGCAGTGCACACAGATAAGCTGGACTTACTTAACGGAAAACTTCAAGTGAATCCCAATGTTCACTTAACTTGGACTGTAGAAGGCAGGACCTGGTACTTAGACATGACACAATACTTAAGTGGGCTTAAATGGCCCAACAAAAACACTGTTCAGGAGAACATCCAGTAAGCTTGTGTTCACTCATGTAGTAAGCCCTGCTTCTATCATGGAGGTGGCTTTGGGTCAGGCACCAAGAGCTAGCTCTCTGCAACCTGGAACCACTCACTCTAGAGCCTAGGCTTCCCTGCAAACAGGAGCAGATGTACTCCCCATCTGGGGGCTCCCCCTGATGCAGGATCTACCCTGCTTATCTCAGGCCCACACTCAGCTGCTTGATACCACCTCTGAGAGGATAAGAAGTAAAACCCAAAGCCCAGGGCGGGGTGTAGCTCAGAGGCAGATCATTCCTTAAGGTGTAGGGCTCCATGCCCAGCACAGCAAAAAGAAAACAAGACGACCCTGATCACTGCTGGGAGCGCTGCACTTAAGGAAAGCAACAGTGCCATGAAACCAGTTTTACAAATGAGCAAACACACATGGGAGAGAGCCTGTCATCGCCACAAACCTGGAAGGGGATATTCAGCCCTAAGCCACCCCCACCTGCCCCACAAGTGCTGTGCTGTCACAGTCAGCCCTCAGCCACTCCTAGTCATCACAGCAGTGCTAGGGCACTCCCTCCCTTCTCACACACCTCCTCCCTCAACAGTCTACCCAGTCGGGTCCCACAGCAAATGTGCATGTCCATTCAAGTAGGGCTCAGTGGGCAAAGGCATGGCTGCCACCCATGGACTCCCCTCAGGTTCTGCATCCACTCTCCCACTGCATCTGTATGGGGGTGGAGGGCTTAGCCAGTGTCAGGAAAGGTAGGACAGGCCAATCAAGTGCAGCCTACCCTCCACTCTACTTACCTGAGTAGACACTCTTCTGAGCTTCCAGAAACTCAGGTCTGTCCCAGTCTTCAACCCATGGCTCATCCCACTGTTCCAGGCGAGAAACAAGGTCTGGTCTAGGGCCACAGTATCCTTTTCAAAAGTGAGAAATGGTGTTTTGTGTAGAGGACAATGTCAGGGTCAGGGCTCAGACCAGCTCTGGGCAGCACAAGAGGAGCCCAGCAGTCAGGCCAGGTCTCGTGGCCCCTGAAGAAGCCGCCTGGAAGCAGGAGGGAAGCAGGCAGAGGATGCACAGGAGGGCAGCAGAGCCTGCACGCCAGCACCAGAACACATACATGCTGGCAACACGACACACGCAGGGCCCTGGGATCTGAGAAAAGATGTCGAGCTGCCTCTAAGGGAGCCAGAGAGATGCCCTTCAGGGCCCCTTAGCTGGGACCTGCCAGGCTCCAAGACTGACACTGCAGCCCTTACCCAGCTCAGCCAAGCTCTTAAAGTTGTCCAGCATCACATCACGGTAGAGCACCCTCTGGCTTGGGCTGAGACACTCCCATTCTTCCCTGCAGAAGAACACAGCCACATCTCTGAAGGTCACTGGCACCTGGCACACAGCTGGCTCCAGGACTGCCTGCTGAGTAAGAGAGGGTGAGTCAGTGTAAAATGCACTGTGCAGGAGGGGTGGGGCAGACAAGGGTGCTGATAGCTAATGTGCACTGTCAATTTGACCACACTTGGAACCATCTAGAAGACAACTTTGGAAGTCTTTGTGAAGGTGCTCCCATAGAGGTCTGACCTACCCTGAATGTACCCACTATATCTCATGAGCTAGCACTTCAATCCAATAAAAAGGAGCCCCAGCCTTACTTCTCTCTGCTTCTAGGCATGAGCACGGTATGACAAGCTACCTCCTCACATTCCTGCCATGTAGGACTGTATCCCTTCAAAATGGCAGAGAAAATTGATACCAGGACTAGGTATTGCCACAATAAACCTGAACCTATGATTTCTATGCCTCTGAAACTGGTTTATGGGAGGAATGAGGAAGAGACCAGAGTTCGGGGCTAGAGAAGCCCAGAATACTATGTACAGACCTTACTGGCTATTCTGATACCACTGTATAAATTCACTGGTGTGAACTGGGTGAGAGGGGCACCTGGGAGCATTAAAATGCCATCAGAGTTCCAGGCCATCCATAGTGAGACTGTCTCAAAAAGAATTTTTTTTTTTTTTTTTTAATTACCTCATGTTAAAGCTGGCTACTCTAGAGGTGGGGGCAGGCCAACTACCTGAGTTTGAGACCAGGCTAGTCTACATAGTGAGTTCCAGTGTTCCAAGTCAGCCTGCTTTGGGTCATGATGTTTTTCACACTTAACAAACAAGCTGCAAAAGAGCCTGTCATTACCTGGCTCCTGAGAATATGGGACAGAGGAGCAGATGATATTAACCTGAATGCTGCAGCCGCAGGACAGCTGAGCTACATAACCACTCATCCCTCCTTGAGATTTAGGCTGCGTAGCCTAAGGCAGTAAAAAGGGAAACGATCTCTGATAGACTGGCTTGTACAAGCCATTAGAGAAACCTGGTTATCACACACGAGGACAGGTGCTGTTAAGAGAACTGGGTATGAGGAAAGCAATATATGATACCCCATTTACAGGACCAGATAGGACTGTGTTCACCAGAGATTTAATGAGGACTTCATTGAACAAGGACCTCGACACTGAAGATGTGACATGGTTTGAGCATGGAAAGAGATGGAGTTGTTGTATGACGGGGGTTTGGGGGTGGAGGGGTGGGGGTCATTCTCATAAGGACCTCCCCGGAGCCCGCCTCTCTCCTTCCCAGCCTTCCCTGCGTTTTGGCTAAACCTCCCCTTTTAAGTCATTGGTTAGTTGGCTGTCAATCACATTTGGAAGTCTATCCCTTGTGGCAGACAGAGAGAAAACCGTTTTTCTATGCAACCCCCACCCCTTTTTCTCTCTGGTTCTCACATACTTTCCACCACCTCTTCTGAAATAGTCCCTGAGCCATAAGAGCAAGGGGTTTGGGGAAGGGAGAATAACAGGTATAGGATGATGTTCTTTCCACTGTGGCATGGATTATCATCTTGATTCGGTGATGTTCTTTCTACTGTAAAAACACAATAATTGTAAAACAGCAACAACACCAATAACAGCAACAGCAAAAATAACATCCATACAAATACTGAATGACCTAACCTATGGGTGTAAACACAAGTGCTTAGACAGTGCCTAATTGGGCACATCATATTTATCTTACAAAAAATTACTGTAGCTTCTTTATGGGGGCTTATAACTCTCACCCTCACCATTGGGGGAGGACATTCTTTTCCTAATATCAGATGTGTGTGTACCCTCCCTGAAGAGCGGGCCCTGAATCCAATTTTAAATATTCTGGGGGTGCTCAAACCAGACGAGCCTCTATCACACCTGTGGAGACATTTGACAGTGAAGCATGCCAGATCTGTCCTTAAGCAGAGCATTTCAGGACCATTCTCCCATAGTGGCCTACAGAGCGCCCTCTAGGAATAATAAATCCACTTTTCCAAAGAGCGCTGTCTGCTCTGTCGGTTCAAACCTGGGGGGAAGAGCGGGGAAGGCCGAACCTCACCATGAGAAATTCATGATACACATGCTTAGTGGAAGTTAAAACGACAGTGACAAAACCTGCTAATTACTCTCCAAACTGAGAGAATAACCCAGCTTTGTTTCACTCCACACCCAGGCAGTCCCAAGAGACTCGCCACTCTCATAACCCACTGGATTAGCTAGACCCTCTCCAGATAGACAAAAACTTAAAGACTTAGACAGAGATACTTTCCCCCCAAACCTCTTTTCCCACTGCACATGGCAGCTACATGGCTAGTTCTCTCCAGCCTCCATCCTTCCTGTACCCTTACAAACTACACCCTCAAAATGGAGCAAAAGGCTGCTTTAAGGTAGAACCTCGAGAGCAGGGCACAGTCCAAAAAGCCATTGTTTTATACAATACGGAGTAACTTAGAGAAGGGCACAGCCTGATCTATAGGCTTTGTCTTAATTAATATACAGAGCTAAAGGCTAAAGGCTAAAGATAAGCCTTGCAAAGATTGTCAAATGGGCTGAGTCTACAAGTCTGGTAATATCTAACCCACTAAGGTACTTTTTAGAATGTGTGATGTAAAAGAATTAGGGAATGGTAACAACCTTGCCCTTTGGAAAGATGGGAGGATGTAAGGATAGAGAATGGAGAGATGGAAAAGAATGAAGGATGGAAGGCATCATATGACCAGCACCACATATGCCTCGGCAGAGATTGAGAAACGACTTATTCCCAAAGTAAAAAAGGTGCCACCCCATAAATTTATCAGGGTGAATAGGGGTTCAAGAACCCATGGGCTAATCATATCAGGAAAACCAAAGCCCAAGAACTTAGAGTAACCCCCTCCTCTAAACCCTCTAAAGAGGTGGACACCTACATAAGAAAGAAATCCTTATGGTTCACTTTCAGTATGAGGTGCATTTGGAGCCCAACAACAAATCATAGATAAGCAGGGGGCGCTGGGCCCCATCTTCTAGCAGCAGATGCCTGCTTGCCTTGGAACTTTTTAGTTTATCTAGGGTTGAAATGTTACAATCCAATACACAACTAAACTATTAGAAAAGGGTGGGAGTGATTTTGAACTCCAAAAGGATGGGGAATTTGGGGACTATGCTAGACAAGCAGGAGAGATTGTACCTCTTTGAAGACCTCAGCCAACGAGGAATTTCAGGCAGGGAAATGTGACTAAGAATATAAAAACCACTGTTTTGTATCAAACTGGCAGGCCAGCCATGTTTGCCTTTTCTCAAGGCTAATGCTAGACTAGTTACTAGGTTATAACCAGTTACTAGGTTAAAACAAACTTTTGGGGGCTGGAGAGATGGCTCAGAGGTTAAGAGCACTGGCTGCTCTTACAAAGGATCTGGGTTCAGTTCCTAGCACCCACATGGTGGCTCACAACCATCCATAACTCCAATTCTAGGGGAACCTGATGCTCCCTCTGACTTCTGTGGGCACTGCACAACATATACTTAAAAACATGCACTTCAATAACAAGCAGGAAATACACATAACATAAAAATAATTTTTAAAACTTAAAAAAAAAAAAAAAACTTTTGCTATTCAGTTTCCAGTACTCTTCTGAAGTGAATGTCACTTTTTCTCCTACTTGGCACTATAACCTAACCCTAACCCTAACCCTACCCAGCCATCTGTCAAAGGACAAGCAGTAAACTCCCAATTCTCACAAGGGCTTCAACTCGGCTCATCCTGTGATTTGGCCTGCTAAAACTGTGTTAGGCCATTCATTTACCAAGACCTGGTCCTAACCTTTCTCCTCTACACCTGAACTCAACTCTGCCCAGCAGCTCCTGTTCTCCTGCCCAGGCTCAGTCTGACTTCCACATTTCTCTCCAGTTCCAAGCTCCGGCTTCCGAAGGCCTCTCTAACCCTTCTAAGTCACCCTAGAGCCTACAGATAGAGATACAGATGAGAGGGTGGGGACGGCAGAGAAAGGTCTAAGTTGTAACTTGACTGGATCTGAAATTAACAAACATAAGGAACTTTCTTGAGCAGATTCCTTGAAGCAGGAGGACTTGGATGGCAGCCTGTTTGTCTTTGCTCTCACCAGCCAGTTTATCAACCTTGCTGAGGCCTTATAATTTGCCACTACTAGAGCCAAGTTTTTAGGTTCCAACTTAAGACTGAAGACCAGGAGATCTCCCAGAATCCTTCAGGCCTTTAGCACCATGTTGGAACTCCTGAGAGTATCAGATTCTCAGCACTACACTCTAGTATGGCATAGCCAGTGTCGAACTACTAGGACACTATGCTGTAAGCCAATCTAAGTCTCCTTTAAATCGATGTATGTTCTTTTTATCCGTTGTTCCTTTAAAGAATAGATAATTTACTAAGGGATGTATAACAATCTTAGGAGTATCAAGATAAATTGCATGAGACTTAACTGGATGTCTGAGCCCTACAGGGGCTAGCCCCAGGAGCTAGTAGTGGTCCACTGCACTTTCCGAACAAGACAGGAGATACATCATATGACTGTTCAAGGCTCAAAATCCCAACCCCCAGGCCTTGCTGCCCTGTTCCCCCTTTCTCGCCTTAGAAGAGTCCTCAGCACTCCTAAGTCCCCTCAAAATAAAGCTCTCAGTAGACAGCCCCTTCATTTTCAGTACCAGCCTTTGATTAAACTTGATGCCTTCCTACTAACCCTTGTCTCCAGAGTTAAGTTCTGCCATTCAGCAGCAGGTGGCCCAAACTTATTCCAGAAACATAAAATTATAGTGACAGACACAGAGAAGGTGCAGGGATACTCAGCAGTCAAGAGAACTTGCTACTCTTGCAGAGGACCTACCTTCCCAGGACCCACACTGGGCAGCTCACAACCACCTGTGATTCCAGTTTCAAGGGACTAGATACCCTCATCTAGTTTCTGAGGGTGCCACACACACAAACACATACAGATATGCAAGAACTCACACAGACACATAAATCAAATTTAAAAAGACATAGATCAAGGGAACAGAGTAGAATCAAAAGGAGATTCTTAACAGTTAAGTGGCATATGACAAAGATAATGTAAATCGAATAAAAAGATGAGGCGCTTTTTTTCCCTCAATTAATGGTACAGGATTAGGGAAATTAACTTGGACACCACACACACACACACACAAAAAAATCTCAAGATGGACCAAAGACCTAATACAATGGTTAAAATGAAAAGTTTCTAAGCTGGGCGTGGTGATACACCCCTAATTTAACCCCAGTACTGGGAGGCAGAGATAGGTGGATCTCAGGAGGCCAGCCTGGCCTACACAGTAAGTGCTGCACACTTCCACACTGGGTCTGCCTATCAATTAAGGGAATCCCAGACAGTCCCCCACAGAACAAGCTTATCTACAATCCCTTACGGAGATTCTCTTCCCAGGTGATTCTAGGTTTGAGTAGCTGACAAACTAACCATTACACCAGCTTTGCCGGCTCAAGACTGTCAAAGAGGACCTGAGACCGTTCAAAGAACGCCAAACAATAATTCGAGCGGAATCAACAAGCGGGGCGCGATGGCGCACGCCTTTAATCCTAGCACTGGCAGGAAGAGGAACCTGGAGATCTGAGTTCCAGGCCAGCCTGGTCTACACTGCGAGTTCCAGGTCAGCTGGGGCTACAGGGAGACGGAGACTCAAAGCAAAAAAAAACAAATTTTCTGCTTCTAAAAAGAAATTAAGAACAGTTCGAAGTGACGGCCTATTCTATTAATCCCAGACTAGTCATGGCCTCCCACCCCCAAAGCAGCAGAGACCCGGAAACAGAGACCCCGGGAGACACAGACTCGAGCAGAGAGAGACTCCACGGAGACAGCAATCGAGAGAGAGACCCGAGGAGACAAGAGTTTCCGAGAGACAGCAGCTGACAGAGACCCAGAAACAGAGACCCCGGAAGACAGAGAGACCGCAGGGAGACAGAAGCCGACAGAGACCCAGGGAGAGAGACCCGGGGAAACAGCGGTGGGTCCATCCGGAAGCCAGGGAAGCTGGACGCGAAGGCGCGGCCGCGGGCTCACCGGAGCAGGCTGGCGGACCGCGGGCGCAGCTCGGCCCCGTCGACAGGACGGCCGGGCCTCCCGGGACGCAGCTGCAGCCCGGCCCAGGCGCATCTGAGGGCCGCGGAAGCTCGGGGTTCGGGCGGTAGCCGACGCAGGCAGCAAGGGTGGCCAAGCCGGGACCCACGGTCCTCAGGGCCGCTCTGCGCCGCTCGAACTCCAGCGGAAGTACGCCGCCCCCTGAAGCCGCTTCCGGCCGCTCTAGGAGCCCCATCTCGGTGGTGTGCCCTAGACACGCCCACAGGAACCCGGAAGTTCCTCCCCGCCCGAGGCCCCGCCCCCTCTGGGAGGTCTCCCCTCCAACCCCTAGCTCTGGAGGCCTGGCGGGCTCAGCCTGCAGCACCTTGCAGGATGCATGTACTGTGGGAATCCTGAACCGGCCCGGAGTTTGATTTTTGTACTTCCTGTATGATCACATACACAGAGCATGACTTTCATGTTGACAGGTTGAGTATACCTGCAGTGTTCTGTGCCTTTTGCACCATGCAACACAGAAGGTCCCGGCCCAGGAAGCCAATCTCCCGGCCGGGGCCACCAGCATTTTGCTTTATTTCTATGAATTTGGCGCTGTCGATGCGTCATGTAAATGGAATCCTAGTGTTTATCCAGTGATCAGCTCTTTTCACTCAACGTGTGTCAAATTTATTTGCATTCTAGTGTTAGAAATAAATTCTGAAGTCCAAGGACTTCATACAAAGAGCACATGGACGGCAAGGCTTTTATCTCTTAAAGTAAGAGAACTGTGGCTTTTCCTCTTTGGCTGAGCACCTCAGTCTTTCCAGCTTGGCTGGTTTAAAAGAATAGTCAGGAAGGGAGAACAGCCCCACCGCCCCAGGGATCAGGCTCTGGAATGCATCGGGCCTTAAACAACAGCCTCACAGGGTGTGGTGGGATTAAAAGATTAGAATTCCTTGTCCTAAACCAAGTTCCAAATTTTACAGGGCTTGAAAGAAAACACTAATATTTAATGTTTCTTACACTCGCAAATGGCTTCTAGACAGGGAGAGAAAGTAAATTTAGCCATTATTTAATTATTAGGTTAAAACAATAGTGGGCACTGCAATATTGAATTAGGCCAAGGTCTGGTCTTATATCTGAGAAGTATTTTTCTTAAGAAGAAAATTATTAATGAGAATTGTCTAAATAATATCTCATATAAACCTAAGCCTAATATCTGGGAAGAACAATTCCTTGGACTCTTAAAGAAAAATACTGCTCACTGTAATCTTTGCTTATATTTTCGTTTAGGGTATTTAAGAGCATACAGTTGGCCCAAATTAACCAATTTTCCTTTTGTTTTTCAAGGTCAGTTCAGGATCTGGTACTCAGGGGTCACATGGGCTTTGGAGGAGCCGCAGGCTCCCTCCGTCTTCCTCACAACAGCTGTGTGAGGATAAATCAAAGGCCTCGCCTGACTACAGCCTCACTCTGAAGCACTGAGGAAATCTGTGTTACCCCTTCTCTTTGTAAACTGGACATCCGTTCAGTTCCATCTGGTGGGGTCTTCATGGACAAGAAGATCGGTGACTCACCACAGTTACAGGACATTTCCCTGGGACTTGGTTGACTTTGGAGAGCAAGGGACAAAATGTCCTGGGACTTAAGTCTCTCTGAACATGTTAGTATAGGCCTCCAACTATGGTTATTAAACACTCAAGAAGTTTAGTTACACCAGTCTCATACTTTTAATTACTGTGTAATATGTAGGTAACTCTTCAGGAAAAAAAACAAAAAACAAAAGCAAAACACTCTTTATAAACTTTGAGTAGAAATAGGTTTTCTTCCTTAAGCCAGTTGACTGAACTTTGACCTTAGAAATATTATCTATATATTATCTCTAAGTCTCATATTTCATATATCTTGAAAACCTACTCAGACCTTTATCACTTGCACAGACTTTCTCATTTTTTTTCTTATTCTAGAAACATCCATTGATCTTAATTTTAATAACTCCATTTCTATATCCTTTTAACATCTTTTTTTTTCACCTTCTCATTCCCTTTCTTAATACCATAAAATATAATGTTAATAAATAAATGTGCCATCTGCTATGAGACTTTTCTTCCTGGGGGTTCTATGTAATGTTTAACCAATGAGTTTGAGTTTTCTTACAGAGATGGGTGAGGCATTACCCACAGGTGTATCAGTGACCTGAGTGCAGTTGCACTGGAAAGTCTGTATCCAGCAAGGATGTTGACTTCCCCATAGCCCCATAGGTTAAGCCCCTTCTCCCTGGTCTTCCTCAGACTATTTACTTTAGCCCTCCCCTAAACCATGAGGCTATATATGATTAGGGCAGCACCGCATACAACTGGCTGGAAAGAATGGCTGGGTACTGAAGTGAGGGTCCCATGACCCTGGTTACCCTTCTTTTTATGAGGGAATACCTATAGTCAACAAGCCCAATGGTGATGATCTTTTGCAAGCAGGCCCAGCCAAAGTAATGAAGATAGCAGTTATTTGGCTCAGTAGGGAGAGCTGTACAGCAGCATCTTATTAAACAAATGTGGGATCCAAATTACACAAGATAATGTACCCATTGGGACTTTATAAGTGCCCAAGTAAACCTTATAGAAAGCACAAGACAGTCAAAAATCTTTTTTTTTTCTTTTTTTATGTAGTTTAAGACAGTGGTCTACCAAAATCTTACTTTAGGTTTTGAAAGACTGTAAGCAGTGGAGAGAGAAAAGCAGTGGGCACACAGCAAAACATCATCACATTGATGCTCACAATCTCCAGGAGAGATCAACTAAGCTGAACTCGACAAGGACTACTTTTTTGTGTGTTTTTAGGCAAAGGGTCCTCTTCATCCTCCCCATAGACTGTAAGCAATCTTTTATCCAGTCCTATTGGTTTGTTTATTAAGTAGTTAAATAAATCTTGAAATTTACTGTACATTTCCATTACTCTGGGTTAGTTACTTTTCTCATTGCTGTGACAAAAGAGAGCATCCAATTGGTTGTTTTTGCTGTAGACATCTCTCCTAAAGCAAGGTTTTGGAAGACCCCTCTCTAAACTATATATTTCTTACACCAGTATCAGGTAACACTCAGTACACAAAATAAGATAGATATCTTCATGTTCTCAGTAGAGGTTGATTTTATAGTTAGGAGAGGAAAGGGGCAGGAACAAGATTGGTTACTTCAGAGTTACTTTTTTCCTAAAGTGGAGTCGGAGACAATAGAAAAATAACTAGGAACATCAGGCTATTCTGGGTGATTTTCTAAGAAGGATTAAGCAAAGGAAATTAATTCCATGATCATGCTCAGTGGAACACAGCCACTTCTGATTGCCCATGAGGTCAGATATCACTAGTTTCCTTTGATGGCCTGGGCCCTTGTTTGTTTGGTTTTTTGGGAGACAGTCTCACTGTATAATCATGGCTGGCCTGGAACTGACTATGTGAACCTGGATAGACTCAAATTCAGTGGTCCCACAGAGATCCACCTGCCTCTGCCTTCCAAGTGTAAGATGTGAATGAAACCCCCAACAGTTTCAAACTCAAGAAGATGGAAGGAAAACTGGAGCCGGAGTTTACAAAACATGCATGAGGAAAGACCAACTTTTACAACTTCTCTCAGAAATCCAGGCCCTGCAAATATCTGCAAGTAGCCTGGATAAGACTCCAGACCTCAAATTCACAAAGGACACCGGGCTTCCTTAACAGATAAGGTTCTGGACTCAAAAAAATGCACAAACAGCTATAAAAGAGGGGATTCCTTCCTGACTATAAGTTTATTTTAAACATCACACAGATGCCAAGGGGGTACCTTTTCCCTATAAAAAAACCCCACTGACCAGCTAAGGACGGCTAGTGCTTTCTCCACTCCCTGGAGAAAACTAGTCCCAGTTGATTTCCCTTTCAATGTCAGTTCAATGCCCCAATAAACCAGTTCAGTCAGTTCCCATCTCTGATTGATTCCTGCTATGCCTCTGGAACCAAATAAACCTTACACCGAGTGCTGGGATTAAAGGTCCACTGTGCCTGGCCTGTGGGCTTCCTTTTTGAGTATGCTCTGCTGGGGCCCTGTGTAGGAGCCTAGTGCCAGACAATGGCCTCCTATAGTTTTCACTGAACAAGTGTTCCATGGATCAGGTTTACATATATCTCTTTGCTTTTGTTTATTTTTCAAAATATTTTATTTTTATTTCTTGTGTCTAAGTATTATGTCTGCATGTGTGTAAATGCACCTGTGTCATTCAATGCCAGAGGAGGATAGAAGAGGATGTCAGATACCCTAGAAATAGAGTTACAGATTTGAACCTGAGTCCTCTGCAAGAGCAGACAGTGCTCTTAACCACTAAGCCATCTCTCCAGACCCTGCTTTCTTACTTTCTTTGGATATACACTCACAAAATAGAATTTCTAGAATTTGCTAGATCATTTGGTAAGTCCATGTTTAAACTTTTAAAGGACTGCCACAGCTTCCACAGCTGCTACACCTGTGTGCTGGACAACAGCAAAGGGGTTCAGACTACATCCTCACCAACACCTGTTATGTTCTGTGTGGGATTGTTCTTGGTCTTTTTGTTGTGTTTAAATTGTAACCATCATAATGAGTGTTAAGTGGTATGTTTTCTTTTTTAATTTGGGAGACACTGAGATGTAGTGTCCTGTGTAAGAGATTTGTTAGAAGAGATATTACCACCACAAACATGTGCCAGCAACGTGGCAGGACTCTGAGGGAAGATCAGGTCCATGAGGCAGAGCAGGAGTCTCTTCTTACAGGTTTCAGAGGAAGAGGTAGGAAAGAGATTGAAAGTTTCCTTTTTCTGTATGCAGTTGGCTGTTGCTAAGGGTAACCATTAAGTGGTCAGTTAAAGAATGTCAGGTGATGGATAAACATCTCTCCTGGAGGCCATTCCTGGTGACAGGAAAGAAAAGCAGTCAAGAATCTGGAGGAACAAGTTACTTTGCTTCTAGGAACCAAATTACTGAAGTTTCTACAATTGTCATTGTTTAACCAAAATAGAAGCCATACATGAAGGTGTTGTGTTGCTATGGCTACAGTGTTAAACATCTTTCCATGCACTTATTAGCCATTTGTGCACCATCCCTGAAGGACTTCCATGCAAGTTCTCTGTCCACGGTGGAGATCAGATCCTGCCCTGCTCTACAGCAGTACACAGTGTATAGAGCTTAGCTTTCAGGAAGAGCCTTGTCCTGAGTGACTGTGTTTCATAAAATATCAGTTGGCTCCATTTTTAGTGTAAATGTAGAGGCAGAATGATTCCACGTCTTGTTCACACAAGTGAACAGTCACCATGAGGTGACTGTTAAATAATTTACTTACACAAATAAAATGTTACCACCTATGAACTTATCAAATTAAGACAGGAACACTGGACAAAAGGATGTATCAAAGCCATATCAGAAAACTGGGCCCATGAGCTTATCAAACACAACAGATCAATGAATGATGCAGTCCATCACTGGGGTCATACAAAGGAAGGGATACCTCACACTGCCAAGTGGCAGCATGCACAAACCTATCCCCAGGACGTCTGGTGAAGGCATCTTGGGATCCATCAGTGAGTGACAAACTCCCAACTCTGTCCCTAGGGTTGCAGCTCAGCACTGTCCAGTTCATGGAAACCAACTGGAATAATGAACCAACTCTGCACTTGGAACCAGCTCACTGAACCCCTGAGCATCTCAGAAACTAAGTTCCTTATGTCTTATCTAACCAGATATAATGGCTTTCTCTGCTTATGCATGAGTCTTTGACTTGGCCACTGAACTCTGTAGCCTCTCTGGGAATGTAGCTCAGTGGTAGAGTGCTCACCCTGGCATGCAAAAGGCCCTGGGCTCCATCCAAAGCACCATAAAAAAGTCCTTTGCAACCTCTTTAACTCCTTTATCTCCTTTATAGACATTCTGCAATCTATATATGTATATTAAGGTATGAAGTATAATGTGTGATCTGAGAGTTAATATTAGTAATTAAGACTGGAATAAGAGAGCGGGGATTGGTGGTGCATGCCTTTAGTCCCAGCACTTGGGAGGCAGAGGCAGGTGGATCTTTGTGAGATCAAGGTTAGACCAGTCTGCATAGTGAATTCCAGACCAGCTGGGGCTACAGGGAAGACCAGTTTCAAAAAGACCAAAACAAAACAAAGCACAGTACCCAGCACAGTACCTCACACCTGTGATTCTGTCACTCAGGATACTGAGACAGGAGGATCGTGGATTTAAGGCCAGCCTGGGCTATGTAACCAAGACCCTGAATTTTATAAAAATAAAATTAAAGAGCAGGGTGTGGTAGTGCACACCTTTAACCCAGTACTCAGGAGGCATAGAGATGTGGATCTCTGTGAGATCCAGGCCAGCCTGGTCTCCATATCGAGTTCCAGGCCAGCTGTGGCTACAGGGAGACCCTGTTTCAAAAATAAATGAGACTATGGAATGAGAGAGAAGAGAGAATACACAAAAATAAAACACTTAGAAGTTGGTAACTAAGTTGCATTAAGAACTGTTTGAGTCTGGCCAGCTCAGAGACATCAGCCCCTGGTTTCAGAGCTGGAGAGATGAGTCAGTAATTAACAGCACTTGCTGCAATTCCAGAGGACCTGAGTTCAAATCCCAGAACTCCCAACCATCTTAAATTCCAGTTTCAGGGGATCCAACACTCTCTTCTGGCCTCTGTAGGACCAACCACACAAGTGGTACAGATATATACATTCAGACAAACACTTGGACACAGAATAATAATAATATCTAAGATAAATAAACAAAAAATAAGTAAAATGATATAAACGAAGGACTAGGGGCTAGGAGATAGGTCAGTTGGAAAGGTATGTGCCACAAGAGCATGAGGATCTGAGTTTGATACCCACCACCTAGGTAAAAAGTCAGTTTCATTTCCTGTTTCTGTCATAAAATACTCTGAAAAATGTAACTTGAGAGTGTTTGCTTTAGCTCTGAGTTCAAGGTGCAGTCCATCATGGCAGGGAAGTCAAGGCAGCAGAGTGTGAGGCAGTTGGTCACATGGCATCCCTATCCACAGTCAGTGAGCAGAGAGGGATGAAGGTCTGCATTCAAATCCCTCTGACCTTTACATTCAGACCAAGGCTCAGGTCATGAAACTGTCCTGCCCACAATTAAGATGGCTCTTTTGGGGAGCCATTTGCCTGCCTTGAGCTATGCCCTAGTTTAGGGTTAGGCAGAGGTCAATCTTGTGCCTAAGTGCTGTTGGAAGCAGGAGGTTTTGTTATGCAAATAATCTACACCTGAGGAGAAGTTTATTTTACACCCAAGGCTGATGTTTGATATTGCTGTGTATGCACAGGTTAATGCTGCAGCTAAGAAAGCATGGTATAAACTTCCCTGTATGGGGAGAAGGACTGAAGATTTGTCAAAAATCATACAAGGACCTGATGAATTATACCAAGACTTTGTAGATAGGCTGATGCAGGCAGCAAGTAGGTTACTGGGAGATTCAGAGTCAGGGCTTTTGTTAGTAAAACAACTAGCTTATGAAAATGCCAATTCTGCTTGTCAAGCAGCCTTGAGACCTTTTAGCAAAAAGGAGAATTTATCAGACTATATTAGACTTTGCTCCGATATTGGGCCCTCATATACTCAAGGTGTAGTATTAGCTGCCACGTTACAAGACAAATTGGTAAAGGAAATACTTTTTCAGCAGCAAACGCCTCAAAAAGGCAAGGCTGCTGGCCCCCTAGGAAGCTGTTTTGGGTGTGGACAGCTAGGACACCGAGTAAAACAATGCTTTAATAGACAAAAGGCCAACACTCCTAAAAAGGAGTCAGACTTGTGTCCCAGATGTAAAAGGGGAAAACACTAGATCTTCACCTGAGTTCAATCTTTCACCTGAGTATGCAGCCAATCCTCCTAGTCAGCTGTATGTAATTTTTCCAAAATTAATTTTTTAATGTTATTACATCTCATGGTACTAAAAAAATGAAAAGGTGTAAGATGATAAAAAGATATGGGAATGGAGATATTTTTGAATGAGAAAATCTGTAAGAGTGATTGAAGATCTGAGTCAATATGTTATTGTATATAAAAGATAAAAGAAAACTATACGTAATCTTAAAATTTCTGAGGTAATAGTTCAAATAGTCTGAAGAACAAAATATCTAAATCAAGGTTTATTTAGGAATGTTTGGTTTTTGGCCAAGTTTTAGCTGCATAGCATACAGTAATTTCATAAACAGGAGAAAACTTTGCTTGCAGCCTATGCTCATTTACAGCAGGCTCTGAAAGAGCAAGGATTAATTGTAGCACCTGAGAAAGTACAAACCAAATCTCCATATTCATATTTGGGTTATAAATTATATCCTAAAACAATTTTGCCTCAAAAAATTCAGATTAGGAAAGATGGGTTGAAAATGTTGAATGATTTTCAAAAATTGCTGGGAGATATTAATTGGCTTAGACCTCATTTAAAAATTGCTACGGGAGAACAGAAGCCTCTCTTTGACATTTTAAAAGGTGATTCAGATCCTATATCACCTAGAAGCTTGATGGAGGAGGCCAGAAAGGCATTATCTCAGGTAGAATGGGCTATTGAGAATCAACAAATACAATATATAGATTATACCCAGGGATGGGCAGCATATATTTTGGCTACTATTCATACTCCAACTGCAGTTTTATGGCAGGAGGGACTTTGCTATGGTTGCATTTCCCTGTCTCACCTGCTGGAGTGTTGACTCCTTGTTATGAGGCAGTAGCGTGTTTGGTTCAAATGGCTAGAGCTGAGTCTCGTAAGTTTTTTGGAAAGGAACCTACTGTAATAGGACTTCCATTTACAAAACAACAGATAGATTGGTTATTTCAAAATGTGGATTCCTGGGCCATAGCTT
This sequence comes from Eospalax fontanierii, assembly GCA_035773235.1. NCBI lineage: Eukaryota > Metazoa > Chordata > Mammalia > Rodentia > Spalacidae > Eospalax > Eospalax fontanierii. The sequence continues at coordinate 80,777,142 of CM069532.1, read as the reverse complement.
TTGCCTGTTATTCTGGCATTATAGATAATCATTATCCGAAAAACAAGTTATTACAATTTGTGAATAGTCATGCTTTTATTTTTCCAAAAATTATGAAACAGGATCCTATTAAGGATGCTTTAGTGATATTTACAGATGGGTCCTCTAATGGTAGGGCTACTTATGTGTTACAAGGGCAATCCTATGTTTTTAAAACTTCTCCAGCTTCAGCTCAAGTAGTAGAACTTCGGGCTCTGGCTGCGGTATTTCAGTTTATGACCTCCGCTTCTTTTAATTTGTATACCGATAGTCATTATATTGTTAGAGCCTTACAGGTGCTTGAAACTGCGTATTACATCGAGACAACTAACACTCAGGTTCAGGAATTATTTGGTCAGATAAAAAAGTGTTTACATATTCATTCTCAACCCTGTTTTGTAGGGCATATTAGAGCTCACACTGGACTCCCAGGACCTTTGGCTTTAGGGAATGATTTAGCAGATAAAGCCACGTGTCTCATAGGTTTATCTCAATTGGAATTAGCACAAAAATCTCATGCTCTTCATCACCAAAATAGCCAAAGTTTACCAAAGCAGTTTCACCTTACCAGGGGGGCTGCTAGGCAAATTATTAAACAGTGTCGTTTATGTCCTGAATTTCATTCTGTCCCTCAATATGGAGTCAATCCACATGGATTAATGCCCAATCAATTATGGCAAATGGATGTAACTCACATCCTGGAGTTTGGAAAACTAAAATATGCTTATGTGTCCATAGATACTTATTCAGGATTTCTTATGGCTACCGCTCAAACTGGAGAAGCTACTAAACATGTTAAAGCACACTGCATTAAATGTTTTGCTGTAGCAGGTTTACCATCTATCATAAAAACAAACAATGGCACAGGCTACACTAGTCAAACTTTCCAACGTTTCTGTGCTCAATTATCTATTAGACATAAAACAGGCATACCTTACAATCCCCAAGGGCAAAGGATTTCTGAACATGCCCATGGAGCTTTAAAAAATCAATTACAAAAAATAAAAACGGGGGAGTTATATCCCAGATCTCCACAGAACTCTTTGAATCATGTTCTTTTTATTTTAAACTTTTTAAATGTGGATGCTTTTGGTCTTTCTGCTGCAGATAGGTTGTGGCATCCCAAAACACTGGATACTTATACACAAGTGAAATGGAAGGACCCTATTGATGGGAAAGAGGGCATGTTTGTGTCTTTCTGCAGGACACTGAGAATGCCAGGTGGCTGCCAGGAAGGCAGGTCCAGTTCGCAGGGACTGAACGAAGAAAGAGTGACGTTGCTGTTGCTGTGGAATCAGTTCCTGATGACACACGGAGAGCTTTATTTATATTTATTTTATCTCACGAAATAGATTCAACTATGCTGCATCTAGCCATATGGTAAGAAAAGGAAATTGCAGCAATGATGAATGATACTCGCCTGTCAGGACATCATTACATGAGAAGAACAACAGTAAATCAAGATTCTACTGCAGGGAATGCTGATGAATGAGAAAAAGAACTAAGTGCAGGACTTTGGTGATCTAATGACAGTTTCCTGCAAACTTATATGGGGAAACAGGCAGCAGCCATGGACAAAGTCAAGGACAAGTGATAGCTTGCCTAAGTCAACCCTGTATACTTTTGATTGGACAGTTTAAATATCGCTCATAATGGTACTAGGTTTGATGTTTCCTGTGTTCAATGTATTTCTTGTGTTTTCAATGTAACTTGGTTAATTGCATTTCAGTTATTCCCGTGAGAATGCAAGTTATGGTATTTCAGCAACTTTCATTTATTATGATTTCTGTAAATGTTACATGTGGATTGAGGATTACAAATGTTGCAAGGTTTGGCAATATGAACATATATCTTTAGATTTGATCCATTTACACTGGGAATATATTAATTGTAAAAAATAGTTATTTGACTTTGGCGCAGCAGAAACTGCTGCTGATTCGTTAGATAAGCTAAAAGTCTCTTTGCCTTCAGGGTCTTCTTTGACCTCAGATTGGGAAGTATTATAATCTTGGGCCTATATGTTCTCCTTAGAATTTGCATACTCCCTTCATAGGTGACGTATATCCTCAGCACATTCTGGGATGTTACAGCTGACGTGCACAGTGTTCGGCTCTGAACTCTATCGTGAGTAGAGTTGCCCCTTGCAGAGGCTGGTAGTCAGAGATGGGTAAGATTCTCTTGAACTAAGCTGACCTAAGACAGGGCATGAATGACACACATTCATGTGCCAATGACGGGTAAGGCTTATGCTTGGGGGAGGACAACCTAAGACAGGAACAGCCTTCTGTGCCATAATCAGAAAGGTTATGGTATATTTAGAAAATATGGGGGAGATGTTGGGAGCCATTTGCCTGCCTTGAGCTATGCCCTAGTTTAGGGTTAGGCAGAGGTCAATCTCATGCAGAGAAATGCTGTTGGAAGCAGGAGGTTTTGTTATGCAAATAATCTATACCTGAGGAGAAGTTTATTTTACACCCAAGGCTGAAGACCTTTGAAGGAATCCAATCACATCCTAAGTTATTTTGCCTGTGTTAGTATTGTTTTTGTGTTGAACTTTTGACCCATTATTTTGCTCATTTCACGGTATAAATAGGGGGGACTTAATAAAGGCAAGCTGCTTCAGTATGGACTGACAGCCCTCCTGAGTCTGTCCCTTTTTTTCTCTCTCTTCCTCTCTACATTTTCTCATCCTCACTCCCCGCTTCAGGTATGGTTCGATTTCTGCTGGCGGGCTCCAGCAGCTCTTCCCACATCAATTAATGTAATCAACAGGCAAATTAAACAGACAAGTAATGGTGGAAACCAGGAAAAGATTCATTTAGTGTGGCTACACTATGAAGATAACAAAGAGGTTCGGTCTCCAGCACCCCAGTTCATCTTTGGGGCCTGACATGAAGTTTAGGTTCACTAGAGGGCAAGAGATGTGTACAGATATCTAAGTCCTTATACACTGGAACTCAACCATGATTCCTCTCAGTCTGAGAATGCCTTAGTCTCTTATTTTACAGGAGAAATACATAATAACGCATATATTAAATAAAACTGAATAAATTCAGACTTTGGGGAACTTGCCTGTTATGTGCTGAGTTGCATCCTCCAAAATCCGTATGTGGAAATTTTTTTAAGTTTTTATTTTGATCCTTTTGAGAGAAGATCTCCCTGTAGCGCTAGCTGGCCTATGTACAGCAGGCTGGCTTTGAACTCACAAAGATCTGCCTGCCCCTGCCTCCTGAGTCCTGGGACTAAAGATGTGCAACACCATGCCCTGCTTTCTTTTTTTTTAATTAAAAATTTTTTTATTATTTTTATTTTATGTGTATGAATGTATTGCCTGCAAGTATATAATTGTACCCATGTCGTTAAATGCCCATGGATGTCAGACGAGTTCTGCCACTGTGCAGACTCCATCACCAGTGTCCTTCGGGTTGTTCCAGAAATTGGCTGTAATACTGCAGCTGTCCTCTGGGTGGTGCCTGCATAGCGGGCAGAGCCATCCGTAAACCAAGCCTAGTTTTCTCTTCCTCAGTCGATCCTGGGCACACTTCACGAAGCCATAGGTGCATGCTTGAGAACAGGGAGCACTGTAACAGAAGTAGGAACCACAGGCATTTGGGCAACTTCTTCAAGTAACTTGCTCGTCCTCTCAGGGCCTGCTTGGGCCCAATCACATATACACCATTTCCATTTGATAGTGGATGGCTGCTGGGCATGTCCTACTTTATGGCTTGGTGGGTCAGATGACACCCAGCCCATGAAGGGCAGTTCAGGTCACATGGTCACAGCAGCAAGGTGAACTCACAAGTGAGGAAGAAGGCAAGTGGCAAAAAAGGGGCAAGCTCCCTCTCGCCACCGCCTTTCATGGTAGCATCTGAAGGCAACACCCACATTTAGGGCAGCTTAAGTGATCCAATCAAGATCTCTCATTTCACTTAATCCCAGATCCAGTCAAGTTGACACCCAGACCCCTAAAATAACAGAAGATGCCTGAGTACCCACTTCACAGCATGGGCAGCACAGCACCTAAGTGATGCACAGGGTGCACAGCGGAGTCTCCATGGACTGGGTAACCATCCAGGGGCAGAACACACAGACTCAAGAGCCCATGAGAAAGAGAATTACAATTCTAACTAGACTTGCCAACTTTCCACTGTAACTATTTCAGGCATGTTTCAATCTAAATCAGATAGGACAACAAATTAAGAAAATCCCATACTCCTACTTAAATTTACTCATTGGAAATAAAGAAAAAAGGGTAACAGGAAAACTCCACGGGCTACATCATGAGGTGCATGTCAAAATGAGGTGTAGAAATATCTTTCAATGGAGAATCTTGGTTCCAGGAGACAGAAATACCTGTTGGACTGCAACTACAGAAAGTCAGCTCAAGGAATTAGGGACCAACTGAACTAATGACATGGCCTTACTGAAGTTTGTAGTGCTCTGGTGGTACACAGCAACGGCAGTAACAAAGATTGCACAGGACCCAACAGAAGGGCTAACACCTATGATCGTACCTGCAACTGTAACTTTCACTTGTGTCCAAGCACTAACCTCTAAGCTCAGCCTCTTGCACACTCATGATCACTGTTCAAGTTCTGGTCATCCCAGCTACCGTAACTATCGTAGCCGCCTACCTATTTTTCCACTAAGACGGTGTTTGGGTGTCTTGTTTGCCTGGCTTGTTTGAGACAAGAACTCTGCAGCCCCAGCAGGGTCTGGAATTCACTATGTAGACCAGACTGGACTCCAACCCGCAGAGATCTACCTGCCTTTGTTCCCAAGTGCTGGCATTAAAGATCAAGGCCTGAGACACTATGCCTGTCTACTAAAACAGTGTTATTGCGTATCCACTGTTAGTGCACCTACATGTCACCCACCATAATGAGCACCTTGAGAGATGTGGACATACCCACTGGCAACATAGGTATGAATCATAGTAGGAAGCTCACTAACTATCTTTTATGTAATGGAGACTTAATGAGATGTAATGTCTTAGACAAATGAAGAGATTATATCAAATAGAATCTGTGACATATAATTAAAGATTTTTTTTGAAGATCTGTTTAAGCAAGGATATGGTACACAGTCTTCATCAGTCTACTGTACATTTTAGAGTATTATTTTGACCACAGACATTACTCTATAAATGTAGTAATTATGCCTATATATGTTAGAAATAGAGGAAACTTCATATGGATGTACCATAAATCAAACATTGAGGTATAGTATATAATCATTTGCAGAGCTGAATGCTCAGACTGTTATAGACTAAGAATACATAAAGTTGACAAATGTTATCCACGTTACAATGAATGGAATGTCTTCTGTACCTTTAGAAACTTAGGAAAAGTATGAATCATGGTATGGTGGAATCAAGAAATCCTGTGAGTCAACATAACACACGTGGACACTGTAATCAAAGCAAACCATGAGGAACTCAAAACAGTATCTGATGTCTTCCAGAAACAATTGTTAACTGTAAAGAATTCAGTTGAAAGCATGCAGTCACAGTAAGAATCCAAACTTGATTCAACTGGCAGAAGATGCCGAAGACATACAAACAAAATGCACTTCCCTCCCATAGTTGGCAAATCCTTCAACCCACACACAAAGTACAAGCTTGTGATCCACTGAATCAAAGCTGGCTGGTATTATCTGACTGGCCTAAACTGGCCTCATCTAAAAGACACATTGCTTTCGCAGTTAACAATTATATTTGTATTCAACTTACGACTTGGGCCATCACCTCTGTAATGTATTATGGAGAAAAAAAAAGTGTCATTTCGCTTGCTGCAGAGCCATTGGGCTCTCACTCTCCAGAATCAAGAGTAGATTGAGAACAGGATAGGCCTAGTCAGGATTATTCTGTTTGTATGGAATATTAGCTTTCAGGCTGGGCCCAGCCTTGAATCATTCTATATTGAAAGCAACAGCCTTGATCCAAGTTACTCCATGTTGAATACATGTGCCAAGAAAGATGATTTGACACCTTGTTTATACAAATGACTGTCATATGGAAGTATGAGATGCAGTAAAGCCCTCTCCTCCCTAAATTGTTTTTGGTCAGTGTTTTCTCACAGCAATAAGAAGCTAGGTAGGGTAGAAATTAGTACCAGGAGTGGAGCATCACTGTGACAGACTGGTCCATGTTTTTGGTAGGATTGTAGAAAGCTTTTGGAAGTTAGGGGCTGGAAAAGCCATTGAGTGCTCAGAGCTTAGTGAGCTGTTAAATGGGATGCTGGAAGATGAGCATCCTGGGAGACATGCAAGTAACGAAGGCCTTGTGAGGTTTCAGAAGGTTGTGGAGACTCTATCAACAGGGTCTCCCTGTAGCCTCAGCTGGTATTGAACTTGATGTGTAGACCAGGCTGGCCTCAATCACACAAAGATCTGACTGCCTCTGCCACCCAAGTGCTGTGATTGAAGGTGTGTGCCACCATGCCTCTAGCTCAGGGCTAGTCTTATGATATTTTGAATTGAGATCTGTGGTTTCTGGTTAGTTGGGCCTAAAGAATCAATTGTGATCACAAAGAAACCAGCAGCTGGAAGTGATGGTGCATGCCTTTAATCCCAGCATTCAGGAGGCAGAGACACGGGGATCTCTGTAAGTTCAAGGTCAGCCTGGTTTACATAGTGAGTTCCAGGCCAGGCTACAGGGAGATCCTGCCTCAAAAAGGTAAAAAAAAAAAAGGAAAAAGAAAAAGAAAGAGACCAGCATTACTTAAGTGAAGCCTTTGCTTTACTGTGATAATCAATGCTGGTTAGCTAGGGCTAAAAAAAAAAATAAATGAGCTGTGATTAAGAAGCAATCAGCATCACTGAGGTAAAATCTGGGAAGTATGTCCTCAGGATCAGCACACAAAAGCTGTGGTCCACAATGCCCAAGGATGTACCTCAAGCTGGTAGGTGAACTACATGTGTAAGGTTTTCCAGATAACACTGGTTCTGAAGGCATAACAGGGTCACAGAAAGCAGCCGAAGCTCAGCACCATTTGGCAGGGCTGGAGTCCCAGTCAAGAGGCCAGGAGGCTATTGGTAAAAGTACAGCCTCAGTTGCAGTGGAGACTCCAACATAATGGAGATGCCAAGACCATGGCACGACCAACAAGGGCAGTGTCAGATGTGAAATGGAGCGGGCCTGGGCCTAAGAGACAAGCTGTGTGCTTTGGTTGGCAGAACCAGAGTAGAGTGGCCTGGACCTTCTGAAGCCCGCATCATGGGTCCCAGATGTGGGGCTCTGAGCTAGTGTTGAACGTTGGCTTTGATTTTGCCAAGTGTACCAAGCTTATTCCCATTTCTGAAATGAGAAAGTATGTACCTTATTTTTTATTTTGCAGGAGCCCTCAGTTGGGAGACCTTGGATTATTTTAAAGAAACAGATTATTTAAATGACAGAATTTTTGAAGACTGTGGAACTTTTAAAGTAGTACTGTGTTTTATATTGCAATATTAATGTGAGAACTTGAGGACAAAGAATGGAAAGGTTATAGTAAAGTGATCTGTTTGTGTGTCAAGGTTGACAAAGGGTGAATGTTATGGTTGGCTTTGGTTGTCCACTTGACACACCTGTGAAGACGGAACCTCAGTCGAGGCATTTCCTCTATCCAACTGGTCTGTGGTCATGTCTTCGAGGTATTTTCTTGATTGTTGAGTGATATGGGAAGGCCCAGTCCACTGTGGGTGTTACCACCCTTGGTCCTGAGTTGTATAAAAAAGCAGCATTCCTCTGTAGTCTCTGCTTCAGTTCTTGCCTGACTTGTCTCAGCAATGAAAATATAAGATGCAACAGATCCTTTCCCAAGTTGTTTTTAGTCAGTGTTTATCACAGCAATAGAAAGCAAATTAGGACAAATCGCCACCACCTGCCACACCCCGAGAGGCAAAACTGATAAATGGCTTATCTGTGCTAATAGCGACACCTACAAATATTAAAATCAAATCAGACACTGGACACATGGCATCTCAAGCACACTAGATGGACTCCTTCCTTGAGACAAATAAAGGGAGGGGTACTATAAGACAAAGTGGCAGATACACTGGAGTCACCTGTCTCAAGCTTTGCCTCACAAAAGACCCCTGTGTCTGTTGCTGGCTCCAGCGTGAGCACGTTCTCCTGCTGTGACACTCAACCCACTTCAAACTGACTGTCAAAATGGCCTATCACTTGACATCTGTGGGCCTGAAAAGTCCTGTACCTGTGGTTCCTAAGACTTATCTGGCCTACAGAATCTCTCCCTCCAGATTCAGAAGCCTCTATGAACTCTGCATCATCTTTAAGCCTTTCTTAGTCATTCTGTGACATATATAAAAGAATCTGTGATTGCCCACAGCCATCAAGATCAGAATTATTTGACAAATTGCAGCTAGCAAAACTGATGTAGCTTGTGATTCTGTTATTCAGTAAATTCTACACTGCCGGAGAGACACAAACAGTCTGTTTCTGACATAACTCACAACAGAGGTTTTTCCTGGGAGTGGGTCCAGAGTCTGAGTTCAGGACTGCTTGCAAGCAGACTCCTGCCCCACGTCAAAGGGAGGCCCATGCAGTACTGGTAGCATATATGAGTGAGCACAGTCACAAGGGGTCTTTTGGCTGAGGCAGGAAGTGTAACTGTGGGAGCAGTACAGGAGTTTCTAGAGCTGCTCATCAGGCCCAGGTGAAGTGCCACCAGGACTCACCTCCTAGCACAGCACAAAGTGTCACTGACTGCCAGTTCAGAGAATTGCCTGTAGAAGTAATGTCCCTTCTGTTGATCTGCATCTGCCAAACATTAGAGCAGGAGGCGGTGGCTTTGCTTCCCTACATTCAGACCCCTCCCACTCACATCTTGCACGGCTGCTAGCTGGGCATGGGCCCGGGATGTGTGGCTACTTGCTATCTGGTCCTGGCACCCTCCAACTTATCAACAACGGATTATTACTCTACTGCTTAGAGTCGCCTAGTGCCTCTAACCGTTCACATGGCCTCTGAAACACCAATGCTCCCTCTGGTTGTGAGCACTGCAGCTGAGCATTCTGTTCTGCATGGAATGTGCTGCAGACTTCTTGGACTGCCTGTATATACTTCTGTTAATCAACTATAAAGTGGAACTTCATCTGCTATTGGCAGATTTAGCCATTAAAAGAGTACGACACAGTGATACATACCTATTACCCAGCACTTTGTAGCTAAGGCAAGATAGTCAGTTCAAGGCCAGCCTATATTACATAGTAAGAGCCTCTCTTAAAACAGAGTGCCCAATTCCATTAGAATAAACATTTTGTGTCATGCAGTATTTTCTCCAGTGACTCTGCACCTGGCATCCCCACACCTGAGGAATTTGTTGGCTGTTTCAAAGGCTGTAGTCCCAGTCAGTGTGCTTCACCGTTATCGGTCTGTGTCAGGCAGAAACACCCGGACAGTAGCATCAGGTAGTACAGGAAGCTCACCTGATGACAGCCAGGGCACTGAGATGAGCAAGACGGGGGAGTGGAGGCTGGGAACATAACAGTTTCTCCAACCAGGCCCCACCCCTAAGAGCCATTCCCATTACAGGTGGGAGCTTACCATGCTCAGCTTTGAAAAGTCGCTTTTTAAGAAAACTTGATACAAGCTGGGTACACGGACACAAACCTATAATCTTGGCATTTGGGGGCTGAGATAGGAACATCACAGAGTTCAAGATCAGTCTAGGCTACAAAGCAAAACCCTGTTTCAAAAATCCAAAGAATCAGCTGGGCATGGTGGTGCATGCCTTCCTCCCTGCAGAAGAGGCAGGCAGACCTCTGTGAGACCAAGGCCAGCCTGGTGTACATAGTGAGTTCCAGGCCAACTGGGGCTATAGGGAGACCCTGTCTCAAAAACAAAGAATCAGAATCCAGAATGGACTGACAATATTGTTAGCAAGGACAGGAAGTGACATGAACACTTCTACACTGGCAAGAATACAAAACAGTACAGCATCGGAGGTGTGTGGCAATTTTAGTCAGAAAGAGACCTAATGCAACAGACTGAACTGTCCCCCAAAATTCATGTTGAAATCCTACTCCCCAAGGTGATGTGATCAAGAGGTAAGGCTTTGGGAAGGTGATTAGATCACAAGTAGAGCCTTCATGAATGGAGAAAGCTCCCTAGTTCCCCTCTACTATGGCATGTTATAGTAAGACACCCACCCATGAAGCCTCACCAGACACATTTGCCTGTTTTACCTCACAGCCTCCAGTAGTTACTACACAAAATACCTTCCTACTATCTATAAACCATCCAGCTGATAGTACTTTCACAGCCATCTGAGACCGAGATAACCCAGCAGTAAGTTATATTTACCTGAAATAAACACATTCAAATTAATACTTTTACACAAATGATCACAGTAATTTTATTCAGATCCCAAACTGGAAACACAATTTCCATCAGCAAGCAGAGGAGTGAGCACATGATGAATTACCTGTTCAACGGGACACTACTTGGCAGAGGACTGCTAGAACACAAAACAACTTGGCCAACTAGGAATATGCCAAAGTCACCAAAGTCAGACACAGGGCACCTACCTCACAAGTCCACGGGTAAGAAGTTTCAGAACAATTAACATGAATCTCCACCACAGAGAGCAGTTACTGAGGCCGGAGATGGACTGATTGGGAAAAGGAAGAAACTTTTAGAAGTGAAAAAAATATCACTTTTCGTGGTATGACACTGAGAGATTCCCAAGTCGGAGGCCTGAAGCAGCAGTTACCACCGATGGAATGGTCTGATACCAACCACCTGCTTCTTTGTAGCTACATCTTGTGAGGGTGAGTTTTCCAGGAAATAGATACCCATGTTCTTTTTATCTGTTCCTTGAAGCTTCTGGGTTTGATGGAATTTGTTAGAAACTCAAGATGTGCCTCTAGAACAAAAGTTTTTATTTATGTTTGTCTTTTTGAGATAGGGTCTCCCTCTAGCCCCAGCTGGCCTAGAACTCACTATGCAGACCAGGCTGGCATTGAACCCACAGAGATCTGCCTGTCTCCGCCTCCTGCGTGCTGGGATTAAAGGCGTGCACCACCACACCTGGCAAATTATTTTTTATATCAGCACAATCTGGTTACTGTGGTTAATTCTCTGATCAAAGCAACTCAGAGGCAAAGACAGTGTTACTGGCTGGAATACAGCATGTACTAACATGACCAGAAGAGCAACCTGAGCTCTGCAGGTCTGTGAAGATGTCCTCTCAGATGTCCCCTCTCCAGGTGACGAAGGTCTACTAACCTCTCTGGATAGTTAAAATGCCACCTCTTCTGTGAAGCCTTCCTAGATCTACAGTGCCACTAGTCACCTCCTTACCTAGGGCTCTTACTAGATGCAGCACCCATTGCAATTGCTGTCTTGTGGTCTGTCCATCTTGTCTTCCCAATATCTAGAACTATTTCTCACAGATCTCAATACATTTTCAAATAAGTGACATAAGCCAGAGGATAAGAAAGTGGCAAGAACAGAAATCAGGCTTGGAGCTAAAAAAGAAGGTGCAGACATTGCATGAGGATACTTCTCTGGTACAGTGGACAGCTCTGGAAAGGGCCGGACTACACTTGGTGGGAACTAACTGGAGACAGGACTGCCAGCAATTCTTAGCGAGAACAGATGCTGGGAGAGCTTGGGGAGACGGCGCCTCCTATGGGACAGATCATACGGATGCCAAACAAATAAGAGCTCCCCAAATTTAAAAACAGCAATATGTAAAGGTAGCAAGACATGGCAAGGGAAGCTTTCATAACACATCTGCAATCCCAGTATTCATGAGGCTGAGGCAGGGTTGCAAGTTCCAGGCCAGCCTGGGTCACATAGTGAGATCCTGCTTCAGAGAAAAAAAAAAGTCAGACAGACCTGGGGTGTTCTTATGTCGCCTGGTAGACACTGGCAACAGAGGAGTCAATGAGACAGGAACACGGTCCTCAGGGAGCAGAGCACAAGTTATAAGCCTGGTATTTACAAGGGGGTACAGTAGCAGATGTGAGCACTCAAGAAGAGAAGCACAGAGACTCAGCTCAGGACTATTCAAGTCTTGGCATGATGCTTGAGAGAAGGGTCACTTATTAAGAGCTATTGGGAGACAGACCCTTCAACAAGAACAAGAACAGCAGCTTGTAGGACATGGGCATGACAAGAGGCTAAACAGTTAAGGAAGCAATGCCTTAGGGCATAGGCCCAGAGCCTGGGGTTCAATCCCAGAAAACAGAGAACCAATGTGTTTTTTGCATGAGAAAGTCCCCTTCTTTAATCTTTCAGATAGGTAACTGTTTCTCAAAGCTCTGCTCTGAAAGGATTTAACTCAGGGTGTGTTCTGTGCCTAAAAATCTAGAAAACTTTCTCTAAGGCTTCCTCTAAGTGCTCTAGCTCAAGGTCAGCTGTCCAGTCCCTCAGCTTTCCTGTTCAGGTGGCAGACAGCAACCCACACCAAAAGCAGTCCATCTGTGACTCAGGAAACCGACATGTCCACATCTTGGAGGCCACATATATCCTAAACCTACCCATTTTCCAGGACCACTTACTGACTCAAGAGAGTGACTGTCTTAAGTTATCTGCATGACATTCCTGATCTGTAGACCTCTCACTTAAGTGGTGCATGGAGGTCTCACTGAGGGAAAGTGAGACCTCCTGGTGGACAAAGTCTGGAGGTGGAGTAAGATCACTCCCAGACTGACTGTGCTCATAGAGCTTCTCTTCAGTGTGCATCTTCTGGTGCTGAAGGAAGTTCGACCTCTGTATAAAGCCCTTCCCACAGTAACTACACACATACGGCTTCTCTCCAGTATGGACAATCTGGTGCAGAAGCAGCTTGGAGCTTTGGATGAAGGCTTTTCCACAGTCTTTGCATTCAAAGGGTCTATCTCCAGTGTGGATCTTCTGATGCTCAGTGAGGTGGGCTTTCTGCAGAAAAGCCTTCCCACATTCTTTACATTCATACACCCGTTCACCAGTGTGTATTTTCTGGTGTCGTATAAGGTATGAACTCAGAAAGAAGGCTTTCCCACATTCATCACATTCATAGAGTTTTTCCCCAGTGTGGATTCTCTGATGCTGCGTGAAGTTGGATGTCTGACTAAAACGTTTCCCACACTCGTTGCACACATAGGGCCGCTCCCCAGTATGTATTCTCTGATGCTGAATCAGCTTTGAGCTCCGAATAAAGGCCTTCCCACACTCATGACACTCAAAGGGTCTCTCTCCAGTGTGAATTCTCTGGTGCTCAATGAGGTCTGAGCGGTGTCGGAAGGCTTTCCCACAGTCTCTGCATTCATACTGTTTTACTTCTGTGTGGATCTGATAATGCCGAATAAGGCTTGAGCTCCGAATGAAGGATTTCCCACACTCATTACACTCATAGGGTCTTTCTCCTGTGTGAATTCTTTGATGGCGAATGAGTAAGGAGCTCTGACTGAAGCCTTTCCCACATTCTTTGCATTCAAAAGGTCTCTCTCTGGTATGAACCCTCTGATGCCGAAGCAGGTCTGAGCTATGACAAAATGCTTTTCCACATTGTGCACACTTGAATGGCTTTTCCCCTGTATGAACATGCTGATGTTCAATTAGATTTGCATAGTGAATGAAGTCGTTCCCACACACATTGCATACATAGAGTCTGTTCCCAGTGTGGACTCTCTGATGCTCAGTGAGGAGTGAGGTTTGACTGAAGCCTTTCCCACAATGATCACATTTGTGAGGCTTCTCCCCGCTGTGAGAAATTTGATGTGTAACTAGGTCTGAATTAAATGGGAAGCTTTTGCCACCAATACCACAAGGATGAGCCTCCCCTTCTATAAGTTCTCTCTGAAGTATAAGAAGGTTTGAGTTCAGAATAGGGTTTCTTCCTGACTTACTACACACCTGGGCTGTTTCTCCTGTTTGGATTTTCCAGTGGGTCACTGTCACCTGCTTGAAGCCCCCCTCCTGAGAGGGGGGACTCTCCAGGCTCTGCCTTTCTGGGTTCCCCAATAGCTGCACTAGTCTGTCTTCATGGAATTCTCCAGATTCAGGGGCAAAAGGCTCCATCACTGTGAGTTTCTCTGACATCATCTTATATGAATTTTCATCTTGAGAAATTCAGGCTTCAGTCACCTTCTTGCCATCAGCTCCTACAGCAGAATATGAAATGAGACAAGAAAATGGTCTTTCCCCTGTTAACATGAAGGCTGAACTTGAAGGTGTAAGACTCAACTCCCATCCAAGGAATAGGAAGCATTTCCTCTGCCCACCCTCCTAACCCTGAGCTGTTATCAGCTCTCATCTTGTCCTAACCAGCCATCCATAGAAGGCTCCTTTGTGGTTCTACCTCTGACTCATCCAATTCCAGGACCCACAGGCCGCCATGACCTGTGTGGGAGGTGGAGGGTTAGGGATATAGCTGAGATTCTACCTAAAACTCAAGGCATATAATTCTAAAGAACACTTAAATATCTCAATCTCACCACCCTTCGTTCTTTTCCATTCTTCCTTCTGTCCCCACCCCGCATGGACCCCATAGTGCAGAGTGTTGCGCTCACTTTAGGCTGTATGTGGCACACACAGCCACAGTGTCAACAATAGTTACAGTATTTCTGATCACCATGACCGACCTTGAAGAGGCCAGTTAGATCTCCAGACTTCCAATCCTCCACTTTTTCCATGGCTTTACCATCTAGTTCCCTCAAGGAAATCCCTAGTGGTTAGGATGGCTCCAGTGGTTTCTGCTTCCTGCCTTGGGCCTGACTGGCACAGTTTGCTAAAACACTTCATACACTCGGTGTATGAACCTTTACATTCTTGGGTTCTGCCCTTCAAATCCCACAACAGATCTCAACTCACCTTAGATTAAAAAAATAAATAAAACTGTGTCTGTACAGACTTTTTTGTCAGACCCTAAGTAGGCACACCCTAAAAGCAGTATACTTACCTAGCTTTCACTATGTATTGTGTGTTAAGTAATCTAAAACAATTTAAACACACAGGAGACTGTGGTAGATGACATGCAAACACTATGCCATTTCACTGTTTGTTGTCTGAGACCAAGTCTCACCATAGAGTCCCAGGTGGCTTGGAAATTCACTGTAGACCAGGCTGGCCTCAACTCACAAGAGATCCATCTGCCTCAGCCTCTTGAGTTCTGGGATTAAAGGTGTATGCCATGACAACCAGTGACTCTCTACACCACTTTAAATGAGGAGAATTCAGCATCCTTTGATTTCAGGGTCTGAAGATGAGGGGTGGCTATACAATCATTCTCTCTATAGCTCCCTGCCCTTTTCTTCCTGTCATCCTGTATGAGACCTGCTCTGCTGAAATTCAGCTTGTTTCCTGACCTGTCTGCACTCTTGCTAACCAAGTGCTCTATGTTTACAGTCCTGCTTGACACCCTAAGAACTGTTAACCATACTCTATACTCCCTCTAACTCTCCTGCTTTTCTTCTTCTTAAATGTCCAACAATTCCCCCATCCCTTCGTAAAAGCAGTGAGTCAAGATGTCCACTTCCTGGTCTAAATAGCGAATTCAAGGACAGCTGGGGCAACAGGACGACCCTATCTCAAAAAATAAAATAACAACAAAAAAAGTCCACTTCCCTGATTCACCTGTGTTTATGTCAGTCTGCCCTCCCTCTTGCTTCACGGGTGAAGCTCTCCCTGACCTAAGAGAAGGTCTTCACCTCACCCTGCTCTTGATCCTCTCCCACTGCATCTCCTCCAGCCCTCATGCCCTCACTCTAGAGACAGATGCTTCCCTTCCCCCGCAAGCCCATCATTCCAATCAGCAGACAATGCTGGTGCTTCCACCTACCTACTTAGGGAATGCTGGATTTGACACAATAGGGGATAGAAGACTTGAAGGTTCTTAGGTAAAAAATCAAATGGTACACACATGTATCTGGAGGCTGAGACAAGAGGATGAACTACTCTGGCAACATATCAAAATCTTATCTCAAAAACAGAAAACCAACCTAACTTCCTGCACCCTATCACCTCCAGCTACTGCCTCACCTCCACTTCAGACATTCAGTGTCACGAAGCTCATTCCTCTATCTCCTCTCCTTTTTTGAGAGAAGTCTATCACATCACCAAACCAGGGCTGTTTCCCCAACTCTACCTCTAGCAGTAGTAGTCAGCCGTTGACTCACTCCTGAAGTTGTCTCCTCAGTGCTTCAGGGCTGCCTCTGCTAGCCCCCTCCCTTTCTCGTTGACTACCTCTTCACAATGTCCACGAATGACACTGGAGCCCTGCCACGATCCAGGCAAGACCTCCGCCATCACTCACTCGAGGTACAGGCCTGTCCTGGCAGAGGTGCCATTTATTGCTGAAAGCATGTTTTTCCATCTGCAGCTGGGCTCATCTGATGCCCACACTTGGCTAGCTAACCTAATCAAGCCTTCGCTTGAACATTCTCAGTTCTTCAAACCTGAGGTGTTCCACTTTTGACTTCTGTTATTAACCCCTTCTATCTAGTGAGACCCACACTGTCTTGTACCTGTTCAGGCCACAACTGTGCAATTCTTGACTCCCTTTTCTCTTATTCACACATCTACTCAACCATCAGACTTGTAGGCCAGGCCTTTATACTTCATCCAGTCCTCATAAGCCCAACACCATCCTCTACCACTGTTTCTCAGCACACAAGGATAAAAAGTTCCTAACTTTTATCCCCACACTTTCCTTCTGTAGTTCTTCTACAGAGCTAACAGGATGACCCTTAAAAACATAACTGAGAGGTTTTCTATTTTTAAAATGTTCCAAACTCTCCTAAATCACTACCAGCATTCTTCCCCAGGTAGGTGGATGAATTGGCAGAACTTGGGGCACTATTAGGTATTCAAACCCAACTTTTTCCATCACCCTGCCTGACAGCCAGCTGTTTCCAGAGGCCCATGCCCTACTCTGCTCCTTCATGCACATTTTAAGCAGATAGGACCCATGAGGAGAGGCTGAAGCAAGGCAGTGTGGCCAGCCAGTAGGCACCAGACTCTAAGTGGCACTCTGCATGAGGAAGTTCAGTGCATCCCAGGCAACCAAAGTGCTGAGCAAGGACCTGCATCACCTCACACACTCCCCACAGACTGGACATTATCTGCACTATTTACAAAGAGAAAACCAGCCAAAAGAGAGTGCAAATCAGCTAAGGCCAGTCACCCAGTCAGGAGCAGAACTAAGGTTCAAATTCAGGTCTGTCATCTCCAGTGTCCATTTCCTGGTATGAGACACTTTAGCCTTCCTAAATACAATGTTGCTTCTACAGGTATTTTGCTTAAAGATGGGCCAGAATTGGTATTATGAAAGTTTCTAAGTTGTGACTGTTTTATTAATGAAAAAGGCTATTAAGATGTGGTTTACTTTGGAAGTCACTGACACCTTTTTGACTTTTACTATTTTCCATGGCACTGGGAACAGTACCCGAGGTTATGACACAACGCTAGGCAAGGGCTCTACCACGGAGATACACCTCAGTTTTTTCAGACAGGTTCTCAAATATGTAGCCCTTGCTGGCCTGGAACTCACTATGTAGATGAGGTTAGCACCTGCATCCCAAGTACTGCACTTAAAGGCACCTCCATCCTCAGTTTTGATTTTATTTATGTGTAGGAGTGTTTTGCATGCATGTAAAAATGCCCACAGAGGTCAGAAGGGAGCTTCAGGTTTCCTGGAACCATAGTTAAGGATGGTTATTAGCTGCCATGTCAGTCTTGGGAACTATACCTGGGCCCAAGAGCAGCCAGGGTTGTTAACCAATGAGCCATATTTCCAGTCACAATTTTATTTTTAAAATAACTATGCTACCTGGAAACAAGCACACATTGTTTGGTAGTATGTATAATTTTCTACTTTCAAGGAAGTTTTAAAAATAAAATATACTTGCTTTGAAAAAAAAGTTATCTCAAAACTCAGCAATTTTAAGTTTCTACTTATCTCCTTTCACTTCTTTTTTTGCATTTTTATTGAATTTTTGCAATTTTCATACAATACAGTTTGATGGCATTTAGATCTGTTCCCCTCTTTGTGCCTTCTCCTGCTACACCATGCCCTAGTTAATGAACTCTCAGATATATAACATGGCTTATAGAGGATTTGTGTCTGCCAATGTCCTTTAGTGTGGATCCATCCACTGGGTCCACCAGGAGTCCCATCCTTTTACTTCTGATTTTTTTACATACTTTTTTATCTATTTATTTCTCCCAGTCAAATACTAATCAGGCTAGACCCTGCTTACTTAGTTCCTGAGATCTAACCAGATCAGGCATATTCTGGGTGGTATGGTCATAGAAAATCTTATTTCTCTGTGAGTGTACTGTAGGGCAGCATGTGCCATGTTGTGTGTGAAGGTCAGAAGACACTCCTTGCCACCATGTAGGTTCTGGGGATTGAACTCAGGTTGTCACAACTGGTGGCAAGTTCCTCTGCCTATTAAGTCATTTCCCCAGCCCTCTTTCTTCTGTAAGGAAAATCAAATGGGCAAATTTTCATCTACAGAACCTTGAGTGAACTGATGAGGCTAAGCTCCTGGCCCCAAATGACCCTTTCCTGTTACAACATAGGGAATCCTGGTGACACAAACACACGAAATGGCCTAAATGCAAGCCTGTGCTCTTCAGCAGCAGTGGCAGAGGCACCAGGGTGTCATGATGGGGCGGGGACCTCATGACTAGCTCAGCCTTTGTATCCTCACTGGCAGGAAGGCATTCTGGTCTACACCAGCTGGTAGCCAGTCACCATCTGTTGCTCATGGCCTAAAGAAAAGGAGCAGGAAAGTTTGCAGAGCTTCAGCCTTGGGAATAATCAGCCAAGGGAGCCCAACTGCCTGCCTATTCAGAAGCCTGTGCAGGTGCCACTGCAGCAGTGGCAGTGGAAGCACTCCGTGTACCAAGGACCACCATTCCATGTTCTCACAACCATCCATGGGTTTGGAAGAGGTATCTCACTTAAGGTTCAAGAGGACCAGCTGCTGGCTGCCCTCAGGCTAGTCATTCAGTTCTGCCCCCAAAACCTGCACACAGGGCTCCCTACAAACGGCACAAGTCCTAACAAGCCCAGGGACCTTCCTGTAGCCATCTTCCCAAACCAAAGAGCAACCAGGGCTCTCTTAAGTGCTTCAAGGACACCACCCTGCACTGGATCTACAACTTCCCTGACCTTTCTTCTACCTTCAGCTCACCTCAAGAAGTCTTACGGGGCCTTCCCCAACTCTACCCTCTCTTCATATCATCCCCCAAATTACTCCAAGAAACTAGGAATCCACTCCAAAACTCCAAGAGTGGCGTCATGTGCAGCCTTGTGAAGTGTCTCTGTTCTGCTCATGAAAAGGAATGCCATAATTACAGCAAGTATTAGGACACAATGTCAAGGACAAGTGTCCCCTCTTTGTGGGTAGGAAGCGAGGCACCGCCATAACACTCAATAGAAATGAGAATTTCTCATATTCTTCATGCGTAGAAAACATTTGTTTCATTCACTGGGACCAGACCTCGGAAGGAAATACAGAGCGCTTGAATTTAGAACCTTCCTCCTGTTCTTGGGAAACCTCTGGGGTCTACTCAGGCCTCAGGGACACCCGAACCACGGTGGGCCAGAGTGCAAAAAGAACTAGACATTCCTAGCATCATCACAGAGACGCCACAGGCGCTGGCTTGCACACTTTGGCTTTATTTATTTATTTTTTTTGGCGGCGGGGGCGGGGGTTGTGAAAAGAAGCCTCATGAGAAAGCTTGGCCAGCCTAGCTGACTACCTGAACCCAGCTGGAAATCCTTCAGGCCACAGGGAGCTGATTCTGCCCGTAACACTTCGGTCTCCAACCCCAGAAGCACCAAGATGCCTGCAATGCAACTCCTCCAGCAGAGGACGACAGGCCGAGGCGGCCAGGAGCGCAGGGGAGCAAGCCCGAGCCACACATCAGCGAACCCACACCTGCACCCCGATCACCTGGACCGCCAGCGGCTCCCAGGCCTGCAAACGGCCGCTCCAAAACCTGCGCTGCAGGAGGTGAGGCTGGGTGTGCAATCCCCGCCGGCCCGGACGACCTCGAACGCTGGGGCCAAGTATTTTACCGCTCGAAGCTCGGCGGGCACAAAACAGGCCGGGCTGGTGCGAGGAGACGCGGCCACCCGCCAAGGCCCCGGGAGACCGACGGGCCACCCGCCCGCCGAGCCGCGACACCACACTCACCCGGCGCCCGGTGGCGAGTGCATGGCGTGGGCCCACGCAGAGCCCGGACCACCGACAAAGCCCGCACCCGCGCCGCACCCCCTGGCCGGAAGTCGCTGAGGCCCCGCCCGGAACATTTCCGGAGCCGCTCTAGGGTCCGGTGGGAGGGAGCTCTCCTCTCGGTGGTGCCAACTTCCGGGCCAGAACTCCCAGGCCTTCCAGAGAGCGCAACGGGCAGGCGTGGCCCGTCGCGTTTGCACACGTGGTTTTTGGGACCGTGGCTCGGTTCACACCCTGCGGGATCAGTACGTCTGCAGAGACCCCTGGAAGGGCCAGGGAAGCGGGGCTCGCTCCGGGTTTTGTTGGTTTGGGTAGTGGTGATTTTTAACTGGGTGGTTGGTTTTGTTTGAGGTTTTTTCTTGTTTTTTAGTTTTAAATTTTGCCTTATTTTTTTATTTTATGTGTGTAAGTGCATGGCCTGCATATATGTAAGTGCTGTGCCCAGGCTATAGAATCCTCTCAAAAGACCACCATGGAGGTCAAATCCGATGCAAGCACAAAGGGCCTTTATTACAAACTCAGCTCGGTCCACCACCCGAGGCACCAGCGCAGTGGGCAGAGGGTAAGTGGCCACGAGGAGAGGTAGGAGGGGCTTCTTATAGGTTTTAGACAAAGGGAGGAGGGGGGGTTGCCATGCTCCCCTCAGGTTGGTCACAAAAGCACACCAAACCTGTCTTTAAATTGATTGGTTATAAACACCAGAAATGGGTTGGGAGCCTCTCATTGGTGAGAGTCACCTTTAGGGCAGAGGAATGTGCTAGCCATTACCTAAGTATATTGCAGGCTTGTTTATACCTTATTGGGTCCTTTTGTTTCCAGGCTTGCCTAACATCCCTGGGCCTGTCTCTTTTTGTCCACAGAGCCTGAGACCCTCTGTAATAGTCCAGTTGGAACGAGGGATATTTTGTGATTCCTCTTAGGCCTCGTCCTCACACTCCCCCCTTCTGAAATGCACCTGAGACTCAATCATGGGCCTCTGTCCGGCTCAATGAGGTCCGGGGGCTGATATTGTGACCTTAAAACCATAAACTGAATTGTTCCCAAGCACTCCTTCATGAACCGGACTAGTCTGTTTAAGATGCAGGGGCCAAAAGTAAACAAGAGGAGGAAGATGAACAGTGGTCCTAGCAAGATGGACACCAGGGTGGTCAGCCAGGGGGATGAGTTGAACCAGGACTCGAACCACCCTTGTTGAGCCTCGCATTCTCATTTAAGGCTGGCCAATCCTTCTCTAATTTTAGCCATGGATTCTTTAACAACCCCCAAGTGGTCAATGTAAAAACAACATTCTTCCCCCAGTGCAGCACAGAGGCCACCTTGCTCCATAAAGATGAGGTCCAGCCCACACCGGTTCTGTAAAACAACCTCAGCTAAGGAGGTTAGGGACTCTTGTAAATAGGAAATGGAGTTTTCTAATCTTTTTATGTCTACATCTATAGTGGCCCTTAGGCTAGAGTACTGAGAATGCTGGGTCACCAGGGAGGCAGTCCCTGTTCTGGCCCCTATGAGACTGACACCCAAAAGCATACTCAGAGTTAAGGCAATGGCAGTAATAGGTTCTCTCTTAACTCTAATGGGAGTCCCTTCCAACCTGGACAGAAACTCATCTCCAGTATGATAAAGGAGCCAGGGAACCAATTGGACCAAAATGCAGAAATCGTTGGTCCTGTCAAGAACTGCTAGGTTAACACACGGGGTTAGCCCAGCCGAGCACGCCCACCACGTATCTTGGTGTGGGATGAGATAGTTGCTAGAATTAGAGGTATCAAAAGACCTCGTAGAATTGCATAGCTGTTGGTGAGTGGGAGGCCCCTTCCCCAAGCATAGTCCGGAACCGGTGACCTGCTCTAAGGTCAGACGGGCTTTGGAATTCCAGCGGCACTGACTTGAGTCAGTGCTTCTATTATATGAACCTAACACCGCTATTCCCTCATAGTATGGTGGAGCAGTATCATAACAGAGCCAGCAGGATTTTGTTAGTTCTGGTCTAGAGGTATTAAGGACTATGAAAGACCATTCCAGTAAAGTCAGGAGTGGGTTGGAGTCAGGCTCTAGTGTCATTTTGGGCCAACCAGAAGTTCGGGTGGTGGCAAATTCAGAGGGCACCAGAGAAACCTTCCTCCATGTAGGAGGTGGTGTTGGGAGCTGCTGCCACTGGGGGTGTGGCCCTATCTCTGGGTTCGATCCTATCGGGACTGAAGGGGCTCTCTGTATCAGGCAAACCATAAAGATTGCCCCTGGGTCCTGGGCCCCTAAGTGAAATTTTTCGTATAGGCGCACCCCCCAGCTGAGTCCCGCTTCTGAGCCAACTCCCATTTTCCCTGTTTCTGTAAACTTTAAGGTTACAGGATTACAATTCCCTTAATCTCATCATTTACCTTTTGAAGGTTGCAGGCTGGGGTGGGGCCAGTGGTTCTAGTCACGGTGATGAAATCCTTGGTGTATGGGGCCACCCATTCAATATATCCAGTCGAGACACAAGACCAACTAGCGCAATAAAAGCTTTCCCCTCCCCCACATTGCTTATGATGGCTCTTCCGTGAAACATGTCCGGGGCAAACGTAAAAGTTCAGCTTTTGGATGAAGGTGTCTGCCCACGTGAGCTGCAGCAGGTGTGCCAAGTCGAACCTGAGATCGGAGTACCAGGTGTTGGCTGGTTGTAGTGCGGTGGTTTGATCCAGGACCTCTATGGTCGTAACGTTGATGAGCTGCCAGGTCAGGTTCATCAGGCTATGGGGGTTCTGTGAGGTGGGCACAATACACATAATTATCAAAGTCCACATCAGGGTTATGTGT
This sequence comes from Eospalax fontanierii, assembly GCA_035773235.1. Taxonomy (NCBI): domain Eukaryota; kingdom Metazoa; phylum Chordata; class Mammalia; order Rodentia; family Spalacidae; genus Eospalax; species Eospalax fontanierii. The sequence continues at coordinate 80,754,150 of CM069532.1, read as the reverse complement.
GCCGCACTAGAAGCTTGAGTGGGTTGGTTGGGTGTTTGGAGACTCTCCATCCTTCACCTTGGTGGTCCTCCTCGAATGTGAAGGATTCAGCTAGTCTGGCGTGGGAGTAATGTATCCAAGTCCCAATCCCATCCACCTTCAAGGAAGTGGGGGTGGTGAGTAGAATGACAAAGGGTCCTTTCCACTGGGGCTCTAGCGATCCCTGGCGATGTCCTCTGATGTACACCCAATCACCGGGCTGGAACTTATGAGGTTCAGGAGGAGATCCAGCTTCGTAAAGAGCCTGAAGTTTTGGCCAAACGTCTTTGTGGGCTTATCTCAGCCCCCAGATTGCTTCTAGCAGGTCATGATCGTCAAGTTCCACAAGCAGGTCTGCCTGGAGGTTAGGAATGATGGGGGGAGGGATACCAAACATTATTTCAAAAGGGGTCAATCCCAACTGATAGGGAGAATTCTGTACTCGGTACAGGGCAAAGGGAAGGAGGGCCACCCAGTCTGCGCCTGTGGGGAATAAGGCCTCCCAACACAACCCTCTCCATAGCCCTGCTATGGTGGCTGTTAGGTCTCTCTTGACAACAGGCCCTTCCCGGAGGCCATGAGACCTTCCTTAATGTACCTGAGCAATCTTGCAAGCTTTGTGTCCCTAACCTGTGATCTGTAACAAGTCATGGGACCAGGAACTTGTGGTCTGCAATACAGAGATATGCTTCAAGGTTGTAATATGCTGTCTATAAATCAGACATGACTTACGTCATGGGGCTCGCCTCTTAGAGCTGTTTTGTTCTTGATAAATGCTCAGGATGGCCCGATCTTACTCTGTGGCCTGGAACCTGTGGATAGCTTGTTTTGATCTGCACCTGTGTCTTGGTCTGGAAAAATCCATGATGTACTCCCTTTGTAATGCCAAACTAAATTGTTCTGAACCAGGTACCGTTACATACCCAGAAGTTTCCTGGGAACCTGAACTTTTTACCCCTTGCTGATTTGTATGAATCTTGTAACATTTGTGTGGGATATATATATGGGATGAATTTGCAAGTAAAAGAAAAAAGGAGCTTCCTCAATCCCGAAAGAGAGTGTTGCGTGTTTCTTTAATCCCGACGCCCGTCGCAGAGACTCGGACCCAGGGCCGTGCAGGCGCGGCATGCGCCAGTCTCTAAGGTCAATTTAGTTAGGGTCTCTTTTAGAGCCTGTTCATTTTTTCTACTTGTCCTGAACTTTGGGGTCTGTAAGCACTATGTAATTTCCAATCACTCCCCAGAAAGGTGGCTAGATTCTGGCTTACCTGAGACACAAAGGCTGGCCCATTATCTGACCCTATCATAGTAGGAAAACCATAACTAGGTAAAATATCTTCTAGCAGCTTCTTGGCCACCACATGGGCTGTCTCATGCTTGGTGGGGAAGGCTTCAGTCCATCCTGAAAAGGTGTCTACAAAAACTAATAGATACTTATAACCATAATTGCCAAGCTTTACCTCAGTGAAATCCACTTCCCAGTGTGCACCAGGTTTTTTCCCTCCAAGTCTATTGCCAGGGTTTTTAGCGTTTGCAACCTCATTGGTGAGTTGGCAGGCTTTACATGAAGATACAATTTCATCTATTTTTTTTCGACTGTCTTTGATCCTAATTTGGGTATGTTGTACCAGGTCCTGCATCTGGCGGGTTCCCATGTGTGCGGACCAGTGAATTTTGTTCAACCATTTGTTTCCCAGTTTTTTGGGTACGATAACTTTGCATTCAGCATCTTGCCACCAGTTGTCTAGGAACTGAGTCATAGGCAAGGTCCTAATCCATGTTAAGTCTTCCTTTGAATAGTTTGGCTGTTGGGGTAGTTGTGGGCTTCCAGGATCAGGGAGAACACATACAAGGATTGGGTCGGCTTGCAGGGCCGCCTGTCGAGCCGTTTGTTCTGCCAGATTGTTCCCCCGGGAGATCGGCCCCGTTTCTTTCTGGTGACCAGGGCAATGCGTGATGGCAACTTTAGTGGGCACCCAAATTGCCTGAAGTAAGGCCAATATCTCATCTTTATTTTTGATGGTTTTTCCCTCAGCCATCAGGAGCCCCCACTCCTTGTAAATGGTCCCATGGATGTGGGCTGTTGCAAAGGCATACCAGCTGTCAGTGTAAATGTTTAATTTTCGTCCTTGGCCCAGTTCCAAGGCTTTAGCAAGGGCCACAAGTTCCACCTGCTGAGCTGAAGTACCTGCTGGCAGGGGTTCTGCCCAGATGGCTTCTGTCTCTGTGGTCACTGCTGCCCCTGCATATTGCTTTCCGTCATGGACAAAGCTACTGCCATCGGTGTACCAGGTCACCTCAGCGTCCGACAAGGGGGTGTCCTTGAGGTCTGGGCGGATGTTATGGACCTGAGCCAGAATTTCTGTGCAGTCATGCATCAGAGCGTTCAAGTCAGGGTCCGGTAGCAAGGTAGCGGGGTTCAGGGCCACAGGAACCTGAAAAGTTATTCTGGCTGGGTTCAATAATAGGGTTTGGTAATGAGTCATGTGAGTCTGTCAGGAGGTTGTTTCAGCGCTCCCTCTAGGGCGTGGGAAGCGGCTACAGTCAAATTTTGCCCTAAGGTTAGCTTATCAGCATCCTTTATCAGAAGGGCCGCTGCAGCAAGGATTCTTAGACATGGGGACCATCCCGATGTCACCGGGTCTAATTCTTAGACAGAGAGGCAACTGGGCGGCAGCAAGGTCCCAAGGTCTGAGTTAGGACGCCTTTAGCAATGCCCTTATTTTCATCCACATACAAGTGGAAGGGTTTGGTGACATCTGGCAAACCCAGGGCAGGTGCAGTTAGCAAGCTCTGCTTTAGGCTCTCAAAGGCTTTCTGTTGAGCCTGTGTCCATTGGATTCCTGACTTCCCTTGATGGCCTCATATAGAGGCCTGGCCAGCTCCACAAACCTAGGAATCCATAGCCTGCAGAATCCAGCATACCCAAGGAATTCCCTTATCTGTCTTACATCGGTGGGAGTGGGAATTTTGAGTACTGTCTCTTTTTGGGCTTCTGACAACCAGTGTTTCCCATCCTTAAGGACATACCCCAAGTAGGTTACCTGTTCCTTGCATAGTTGAGCTTTCTTAGCTGAAGCACGGTAGCCCAAGTCTCCAAGGGTTTTTAAAAGTTCCTCTGTTCCTGTCATACATGCCTCTCGAGTATCTGCAGCAATCAGGAGGTCATCAACATATTGCAATAGGGTAATATCTGGATTCTAAGCTCAATACTCACCCAGATCTTCGTGGAGGGCTTCATCAAAGATAGTTGGTGAGTTCTTAAATCCTTGAGGGAGCCTAGTCCATGTCAGTTGCCCAGTGATCCCAGCCTCCGGCTCATGCCATTCAAAGGTGAAGTAGTTTTGATTCTGGTGGGCCAGTGGCAAGCAGAAGAAGGCATCTTTCAGGTCCAGAACTGTATACCAACGTCGTTCTGGAGGAAGGGCACTTAGGAGGGTATAAGGATTAGGCACAGTGGGATGTATATCTATGACTCACTTGTTCATCTCCCTCAGGTCCTGTACTGGCCGGAAATCATTGTTATTGGGTTTCTTCACTGGTAGGAGGGGGGTGGTCCAGGCTGACTGGGTGGGCCTCAGGATTCCCATTGATAAGAGTCTCTTAATGTGAGGCTTAATTCCTTCTTTGGCCTCCAGGGACATTGGATATTGGCGGACTCTGGCGAGGTCTGCCGCTGGTTTTAGCTCTATGTAAATAGGGGGTTGGTGTCTGGCTAGCCCCATGGCCCCCATCTCTGCCCATAACATTGGGTAATCTTGGAGCCATTTTTCCAAGTTAAGGTCAAGTCTTGGAGGTTCTTGGTGCAGTCTATATTCCTCTGAGAGGTTGCTGGTCATCAATATTTGGAGGGGCTCCTCTCCAATGTTTAATACCTTTGCCCCATTTCCTGAAAAATGGATCTGAGCCTTCATTGTCATTAGTAGATTTCGCCCTAATAAGGGGTAGGGGCATTCCGGGACCACTAGGAATGAATGAGTGACTTGGCCTTTTCCTAGGTCTACAGTCTTGGTAGTCCAGCGATAGGGTTTGACTCCAGTCACCCACTGGTTCTTCGGTTAGATGTAGGCCCTCCCAGCTCAAGAAGGACTGAAGTTTGAGCCCCTGTGTCAACCATGAAATCAGTGGGCTTCCCCTCCATTGTTAAAGTTACCCTGGGTTTGGGGAGGGGCACCGAACCCCGTCTCCCCTAGTCACTGCCTAGTGTCAGGACTTTAGCCCTGGTTGCCTTTCAGGAGCACTCTCTGGCCCAATGTCCTTCTTGCAGTGTGCACACTGATTTTTCCCCAGACGTGGCCGCCCTCTCCGACCTTCAGTCCTAGGGTTGTCTTCTTTCCCATCTGCCAGGCGCTGCAACCTTCTGTGTCTTTCATCCGGCTCTGAGGTGGCGGCTAGCAAAACACTCACAAGGTGCTGAGGTTTTTTTTGTTCAACTTTCTCCTGCCTCTCCTCTGCACTGTCCCTCCCATTGTAAACTCTCTCTGCCACCTCAATTAGGTCCCTGATACTCTTTTCACCTAACCGCTCTAGCTTTTGTATTTTCTTTTTTATATCTGGAGTTGACTGGTTTATAAAAGCTAGAGTAACTGCTGCCTCACTGCTGGGTGATTCCGGGTCATAATGCATATATCTCCGGAATGCATCTTTTAGCCACTCTAAGAAAGCTGTGGGGCTTTCCTCTTTTCCCTGCCTAACATCATAGACCTTAGCCAAATTCGTGGGCCACCTAGCTGCAGCTTTAAGCCCAGTCAATAGAGTCTGGTGATAGACTAGGAGGCTCCTCCTACTTGCTCCTACTCCTGTGTCACTCCATTCTGGCCGAGTGAGTGGAAAAGCAGCATCTATAAAGGCTGGGTTGGTTGTGGGTTCTCCTGTGGGTCCAGGAACCAATTTCCTGGCCCCTAGGAGGATCCTTTCTCTTTCTTCTGTAGTGAAGTGAACCTGTAAGAGCTGCTGGCAATCATCCCATGTGGTTGGTGGGTGAACAGGACAGTTTTAAAGAGGTTAATAAGATCTTGGGGATTATCAGAAAAGGAGGCATTTTGTGCCCTCCAATTATATAGATCACTGGTGGCAAAGGGCCAATAATGGTGGGGCTGATCGGGATCAACTGGCCCGATGGCTCTGAGGGGGAGGATAATACTCCCCAGTTCGGGGGTGCCCCCCCAACGACTCCGGGTCCCCTGTGCTGGCCCCCCATCATGGTCGGGTGCTGGGGCCACAGTCTGCATGGACTGTGTCAGAGCAGATGGCTGCGACGCCTGGGTAGGCGGCTGTGTCAGGGGTGGAGTTGTCGAAGCATAGGGGGATGGAGGAAATATCTCCTTCTCCACACTTCCTACTTGGTGAATGGTCTTTTCCTGGGGCTTCTGGGAGGATCTTTCTCCAGCTGCAGCTGCCACCAAGATCTTGACCTGCTTAGGGAGAAAGACCTTCACCCAAGGAGGGGGGTTTTCAACTAAATCTTTCCAAACAATTATGTGGGAACTTGATCCAAGAGGCCTCCATGGGACGGAAAGATGACTCTTTCAACCTCACAGATGATTTCTAGGTCAAAGGTTCCCTCTTCTGGCCAATCCACATTATAGGTGGGCCATTCGTTCCTGCAGAGGACAGAGAACTTGCCTTTTTTGACTAACACTGAAAGGTTATGAGCTCGTGATTTGACATCCTTGAAGTGAGAAATAACTATACCTAATGGAGTGGAAGGGATCTGTCCCGTATCTCAGTCTCAGTTGTAATCACAGACACAAATATCAATGAAACAGACACAGACAAGAAGTGTCCCCAGAGGGGTTTAAGAAGAAAATGAAAGTGAAAATTCTCCATTTCCAAAATCACGTGTGAGGGTTTCCACATCCCCACTTCCAGGATCAGGAACGTCTTCCAGTCTCTTGTGGTCACGGTTGTCCAGCGCGTCCGCTCTAAACGCTGTGGACCACAGACCCAAAAACAAATCTGAGCGCGCCCAGAGTGAGAGTAGGAAAGGACAGAAACAGTAAGGATAAGTAACACAGAAGACAGAACTTACCGGCCAGTAGAGAACCTTCAGATCTGGCGTCCGTGGGGTCTATTTTTGAGGGGATCCCGGACGAGCCCCCAAATGCTGTGCCCAGGCTATAGAATCCTCTCAAAAGACCACCATGGAGATCAAATCTGATGCAAGCACAAAGGGTCTTTAATTACAAGCTCGAGCTCGGTCCACCACCCGACACACCAACGCAGTGGGCGGAGGGTAAGTGGCCACGAGGAGAGGTAGGAGGGGCTTCTTATAGGTTTTAGACAAAGGGAGGAGGGGGATTTGCCATGCTCCCCCCAGGTTGGTCACAAAAGCCCACGCACACCAAACCTGTCTTTAAATTGATTGGTTATGAACACCAGAAATGGGTTGGGAGTCTCTCATTGGTGAGAGTCACCTTTAGGGCAGAGGAATGTGCTGGCCATTACCTAAGTATATTGCAGGCTTGTTTATACCTTATTGGGTCCTTTTGTTTCCAGGCTTGCCTAACATGCCTGGGCCTGTCTCTTTTTGTCCACAGAGCCTGAGACCTGTAATAGTCCAGTTGGAACGAGGGGTATTTTGTGATTCCTCTTAGGCCTTGTCCTCACATAAGTGTACCTGTGTCATGCAGTGCTTGTGGAGGTTAGTTAGCCACCTTGTGGATGCTCGGATTCAAACCCAGGTCTTCTGGAAAAACAACCAGTGTTTTTAACCGCTGAGCCATCTCTCCAGCCCCAGTTTTTTCATGGTTTTTATATCATTTTGTTCTATGCGTATGAATATTGCCTGCATGTATGTAAGTGTACGATGTTCATGCAATGCCTGAAGAGGCCAGAAGAAGGCATCAGATCACCTGGAACTGGACTTAGGGACAGTTGTTAGCCATCCTGTGGATGCTTGGAATCTAACCGGGCTCAGCAAGAGCAGCCAGTGCTTTTAACCACTGAGCCATCTGTGGTTAAACCCCTCGTCTTTTAGTTTTATTATTATTGTTTGTATGTTTGTGTGCATGTGTAGGTCAGAAGAGAACTTTATGGAGTCCGAGCTCTCCTTCCTCCTTTTGTGGGTCCCAGGGCTGGACCTTGGGTAGTCAGTCTTGCAGAGTAAGTCCCTTTCCCTACTAAAGCATCTCCCCAGCCTTAGGAGTTGTTACTGTGTTTTGAAGATGAAGACTGTAGCCCAAGCTGGTCTCAACCTCAGGGTGGTCACCAGCCTCATCCTCCCAAGTGTTGGGATTACAGATTTGAACCACTCTGCCTACTTCATGTTTCATTGGTCCTCACTTAATTTAATAAAAGTACTGGAGACTCAGAATATGTGAGGTCAAGGTGTTACAGCAGCAAGACCCCTGAGAAGAACCACTCAGCCTCCAGATGATCCAAGTCAGCCTAATTTTATTAGCTGGCCAGCGACCGCACTCTCTAGGCCAGGAATTAAAGAGGTGGAATTCTGAGCAGGAAAAGTTTATTATCTTATTAACACTCTAGGTATTATGCCCATCTATTTAGCATAACTAAGGTGAACCCACCTTCCTGGGAGTGGTCCTATGACCAGGTGATTGACTAATGAAACTGGAAATGTGGGTCCTCCAACAGATAAAGATTTTATAGTCTGTCCCAGTTAATCTGGGGTATTTGCTACTCTAGTAAGGAACCACTCATAGTCCGCCATCACCTGAGAATGGTAAAGTAAGTTCACTGACTGAGTGCAGAGAACAGATACTAAACCCTGCTTATATTACTCTTACAATTTTTTTTTAATAATTAGGAGGGCTCAATCATACATTCTAGGTCTTACTCTTTCTCACGTTTGTCCTTTTCTCAACAAAAATCCTATGTGGGTTCATCTCTTATGTTTTATATTCTTTTTATTTTAAAGTTTATCAGACACATGACTTTTCTGGCAAGTTTGGCTGTTACTAATTTTCTACCCTAAGCGTCTAGTCTAGGTGTGTGGGCAACTTAGCAGAGTTTGGGTTAAGGGAGAATAGCTAGATTGGCAGGGAGTCTAGTGCTTTTTATCTGTGTGATTTCTCTGCATGTCTTTAAATGCACCAATGTCATGCAGTGCCTGCCAAGGCCAGAAGAGGGTGTCAGATCCTCTGAAACTGGACCTAAGACAGTTGTTAGCTGTTGGGCCTCCAGTGCCTCTGTGGCTCTGGCCCACCCTTTTAGGGCGGGGTTACAGTTCCCCGTGGGGCCGACTGCACCGGCTGTGGCCAACAGTTTGGGGGATGGTGGCGCAGCAGGCGCCGCCAACGATCACCTCCTCCCAGGCGGCTGCCCTGGCCAACTACCCCCCCAGAGCCGCTGCCCCCAGCGATCGCCCCCTCCTGGGCCCCCGATGATCACCCCCTCCTGGGCCGCTGCCGACGAGTCACTGCCCCCGGCTGCCCCAAGCTCCGCGCTCCAGCTGCAGGTGGCGCAGGCAACAGCACCTTGTGTCTGTGGTGTGGCTCGGCACCCAGTCAAAAATGGCGGCCGCTGTCCAGCACAGAGGCCAGGGCGTGCCTCGGCAGCTCCAGGCAGGGTAGGATGCCGGCTGGCCCTGCTCCAGGCCTCTCGCAGGCTGCAGGGGCCAGTGATGGTGGCACACACCAGTAGGATAAGCTGAAGGAGGCAGAGGCAGGAGGATATGGAGTTCAAGGCCAGCCTGGGCTACACTGATCGGGTGTCCTCATACGATCCACCGGGAGCTGCAGGCTGACATGGGATGATTGCACCCAACTGTCACCAACCGTTTGGGATGCAGCTGTCAGAGCCTCACCTGAGTCTGACGGCCTATCAAAATGGACTTTGCCTGGCTGCAATTTATGGGACAAAGATCATTTGGTCCTTTACTCCCTTTTAGCCCCACCCCTACCCTATATAAGTTATTTTGTAACCTTCAATAAACGAGATCTTGCTTGGACAGACTCCCGACTCAGTGTGGTTTTTTTCTCTAGAGTGGAGAGGGTCCGTGTTGTGACACTCACCATCCTGCTCAGCCCCTGGAGGAGGCCAGCTGGACCAGCTTCTCCACTGCCCTACCTGCCGGCAATCCCGGCAGTTAGCTGCCATGAGGGTGCTGGCAACTGAACCCTGGTTCTCTGCGAGAGCAGCCAGTAACTCTTCACTGCCAAGCCTTTCCTCCAGGTCCCAGTGTTTTTTGTTCATTTGTAGATGGCTCTAAACTGGTTTAGGAACCATCAGGTAAACCATCCTGAAAAAAGGCAGAAGGCTATACAGATTTCTGCCTGCCTTTAAGGTAGGTTGCCCTGGAGCAATCATTCTGAACTTGTTAAAGAATATGCTTATCAGAGGATTGGCAATAAATCCAAGCAAAACTCTGAGGCCGTTCACATTAGTAAAATTTCTGGAGTCCAGTGTTACGGTCATGCAGAGAGGTTCCTTTTAAGGTGAAGGGTAAGTTGTTTTACCTGCTACTCTTGCCACCAAGAAAGAAGCACAGGATTTTGGAGGCAGTACCTTCCTCACTTGGGTGCGGTATACCAGTGTACACTCAGTGACTCTAAAAGCTACTAGTTTTGAGTTGGGGCCAGAATAGTAGAAGGCTCTACTACAGTGTGGGCTGTTCTGTTACTTGGGTCATAAGATCCAGCAGTCCCAACCATATTTGAGGTACCTACTAGTGGCAGACAGAGATGCTGTCTTTTTAAAATTACATGTTTAGGTATTCATGGAGTACAGCATATGTGTGGAGGTCAAGGACAACTTGCAGGAGTGCTTCACTCTGTCCACCATGTGGGCCCTGGGAATCAAACTCAGGTCATCAGATTGGGCATCCAGTGCCTTAATTCACTCACCATCTCACCAGCCCAGGGATGCTGTCCTGAGTCTTTGGCAAGCTCCCATAGATGAATCATACTAGAGGCCCTTGGGATTTTGGAGTTAAACCCTGCTGTCATCTGCAGATAACTATTGCCCCTTTGAGAGACAACTCTTGGTTTGCTATTGTACCTTAGTAGAAACTTGGATGCTTAAAAAAACTGGCCACTAAGTTGCTTTTTGGCCTAAGCTGCCCCTTGTAAACAGGGTGTTTATATGACTTGACTAAACCATAAAGCTGGACATGCACAGCAGCAACCCCAGATAGACATGTATGCACACACACATGTATGTATGACTTGGCCCAAGCAGATCCCGAAGGTACAAGTGATGTGGAGAAGTTGCCCAAATGCCTATGATTCCTATTCCTATTATTGTTCCCTCTGTCCCCAAGCATGTGTCTATGATTTACGACCCCATGGGCTATGCGCTGGGATCACCTGACTGAGGAAGAAAAGACGAGGACCTGGTTTACAGATGGTTTTGCATGCTAAGCAGGATCCATAGCCGAAGCATTATAGCTCCTTTTTGAGACAACCCTGAAGAACAGTGTCTCGGTTACTTTCTGTTTCTGTGATAAAAACACTGACCAAAAACAACTTGGGGAGGAAAGGAATTATTTCACTTTCAGCTTAACACTTTATCCAGAAGAAAGCCAAGGCAGGAGCTGAGGGCAAGGACCACAGCACAGACCATGGGAAAACACCGCTTACTGGCTTGCTCCTCTGGCCTGTGCCCAGCCTGCTTTCTTATACAACTACCCACAATGGGCTGGGTCCTCCCATGTCACTCAGCAGTCACGGAGATGCCCTACAGCTGTGGCCACAGGCCAATATAATGAAGTTCCTCCATTGAGGGTCCCTCTACCCAGGTATGTCAAGTTAACAGCTGAAGTTGTCCAGCTCAGACAGGGATGAAGTGAAGTCTTCACAACAGGTAGAACTTTGGATCACAAACATAGTCACTTATTTTGCTTGGAAGGAAGAATGGCAGTTGCGTGATTATATACTCACTCATTCATGAGCTGTAGCCAATGGTTTTCATAGATAGCTGGGGATTTGGAAGGAACATGATTAGAAAATTACTTGGACACTTGGAGAAGGAGTATGTGGATAATCTTTACAAATGGCAATGAATGTGAAGATAGTTGTGTCCCAATGTGTAACTGTTCATCAAAAGGTAACCTTGGTAGAGGTAGTCAAGAAGAGGGGATGACTTTTTTCTATGGATCTCTTCTATCATAGGCAAAGCAGTGCTTTGGCCTTACTGGAATAGATACTTACTCTGGTTATGAATTTTCCTGTCCTGAATGTAATGCTTCTGCCAAAACTACCATCTGTGAGATTTAAAGAATGCCGTAGTCACCATCATGATATTCCACACAGCATGGCTTCTGACCAAGGCACACGCTTCACAGCCAAAGAGGCATGTTCATGTCACTCACTGATATTACCACACCCCCATCTTGAAGCAGCTGGCTTGAAAGGAGAGTCTTTTAAAGGCACAAGTTACATGGCAACTAGGTGGCAGTTGCCTGAAGGGCAGGGGCAGGGTTCTTCAGAGAGCTGTATATGCTCTAAGTGTCCAGTGTATGGTACTGTTTCCTCTATAACCAGAATATATGGGTCCAGGAATGAAGAGGTTAAAATGGGAAAGGCAGCACTTGCCATCACCCCTTGTAACACATTAGCAAAGTTTTTGCTTCCTATGACCTCATAATCTGATGGTTTAGAAGTCCTAGTTCCAGAGGAGGGAGTATTTCTGCCAGGCTGAAAAATACTCCAATGAACTAGGTCCTAAGACCTCCCATGGCCACTTTAGGCTCTAAGTACTCGTTTAAAAAATATTGTTGTGTGAAAGTGTATGGCCTGCATGTATGTAAGTGCACCCATGTCTTGCAATGCCCACGGTGGTCAGAAGACAGTGTCTGGAATTACAGATGGTTGTCTGCCACCATGTGGGTGCTAGGCATTGAACCCGGGTTCTCTGTAAGAGCATCCAGTGCTCTTAACTGCTGAGCCATCTCTCCTGCCCCTAGATACTCTTGAGTGAACAAGCTAATGAGAGTTACAGAGTTAGCAAGGGTGAGTGATCCAGACTACCAGGAGGAACTTAGACTGCTCCTGCACAGAGAAAGTAAGGAAGAGTGCAGCTGGAGCACAGGACTTCCTGGGCATCTCAATGTTTCCATGTCCTGTGATTAAGGTCATTGGAAAACTACAACCCCATCCAAGCACTATGACTTTACCACCCATTCTGTAGTAAAAATGCTGTATTTCAATTTTATGTGGATAGTTAAATCACACTAGGTAGACTAAAGTATTGTTACTGTCTTCATTTAGAAATTAAACATGACATAAAGCTATGTGGTTGGATATGAAGTTGACAAGGAGTGAACTTATAATACTTGATCTTGATTGCCAGCTTGACTGTAACTGGAGCGCAGGTGGGTCTGGGAGGGTATTTCCAAGAAATATTAACTGAGAGAATGCTTGAATGTTATTAGTAAAACAATTGGTCTGCAAAAGATGAGAAACAAGAGAAGACCATAGCATCTTATGGCAGGTAGTCCAGAAATAAAGAGGTCCAAGGAACAATCAGTGCTGCCTACCTGCTGCCTTCACGTCTTGCTGGTGACCACATCTACATCATTGCCGCCCCTGTGCCCATCCTTCAGTCCAGCTTCTTCAGGCTTCTGATGTGAACTGAAGACCAGTAGCTCTCCAGGAATTGTCCAGGCATCCAGTGCCAGATTGGGGACTGTTGGGGCATTCACTTGGGGCTGAGCAGCCACCAGATTTTCAGCCTTTCTGACTTTGTTGGACAACCTAGCCCCTGTCACATAAGCCAGTCTAAGAAATAACCCCACCTTTTTTTTTTTTTTTTTTTTTTGAGATAAGTCCTCATATATCCCAGGCTGGCCTCAAACTGGCTATGTAGCCATTGACGACCTTAAATTTCTCTGTGTGTATTCATGTGTGTGGTTACTCATTTAGGACAACCTGGCTGGCCAGTGAGCCCCAGGTATCCACCTGTATCTGTCTCCCCAGAGCTGGAGAGTGATGCAAGTGACTTTATGTTTAAGTGTGTATGCATGTGTGTGTGTGCACGTGCACACACATGTTGCAGACCAGAGGTCAACATTGCTGTTGTCTTAGCTTCTTTTCCTGTTGGGTGATAAGAGTACTCTTAACAAGCATTTTAAGAGAGGAAGGGTTTAGGGGTCAAGGTTACCAAGAGCTGGTAATGTTACATATACAGGCCTTGTGTGGGGACACACATCTTTAATCCCAGCACTTGGAAGGTGTCTTATTAATTTTATTTTCCCAGCCTTGGCAGGTGGGGTTCGGTTTGCATCTGCAGAGTCTGGGCACAGTGCCACGGTGCAAGTGCACAGCTCCCATCCCATTCCCAGCCAGAGTTCCATTTCCAAGGTTGTCCACACATGCCTTTCTGGAGTGTGGGGACCTGGAACTGCTGTCCAAGTTGCTGGCTCCCCGAGTATGTGGGGCTATGGCACTTTCCTTCTGCATGGCTTTGAGTCTTCTCTGCCCTGCCGCTCAATGCCGTGCACTACTGCTGGCCGCCATCTCCCCCTGCCCATCTGCCTGCCTTCCTGCCCCCTTATTGGTCAGAGGGCGGGACTTGCCACTGAATGAACCAATAGCAAAAATTCAGAGAGAAATAAAAGCTACATTTACTCTATACTCCACCCCTTTTCTCTCTGGAAAACAAAACAACATAATACAAAAACAGCCATAAAGAAAAGCAGTAACAGCCACATAAGTTATCACAAACACAAATGTTTAGACAGTACCTAAGTAGATGTATCATATTCACCTCACAATCACAGTAGTGTCTCTACTGGTGCCTATAATTTTCTCTAATACCATCGGGGATCAACTTGCCTCCTAGTATCAGATGTGTGTTCCCTCCCTGAGGAGCAGGTCTTAAACCCAATTATAAACATGCTGGGGGTGCACATAATTGACAAGCCTCTGTCACACAAGCAGGAACATCTTGATTGGCATCTGATAGTGGAGCATGCAAGATCTGTCTTTAAGCAAAGCTTTTCAGGACCATTCTCCCATAGCAGTCTACATAATGCCCTTTAGCACTATGAAGGCCAGCCATCCATTTGTAGGGAGCTTTCAGCTTGATCCTAGCTGGATCTCTCTTTCCCATGCTCAAACCATGTCATGTCTTCAGTATAGGGCCTTATCATCTGCTTCCAGTGTGCAACCAGCAATATAATGTGGCAGTTGCCTTTTTTTTGTAGAAGGGGCTTCCAAGGCCCCCTAGGCCAACAGCTCACAGTGGGGGGAGGTGTCAATCCATGCCTGGTTCTAGAATGGCTAGATAACAATTATATAAAGTATCCTTTTACTCTCTGGCACATATAGGCCTAGGCCGATACAGCTCCTTAGAACTTCACAGCTATACTTCACCCTTGGACCCTGTATGAGTTACATTTTACCCTTGTTTCTTTAGGTGTACTTACTGTCTCTCAATTGGGTTTCACATCTGCAAAACACTCAGAAGTTAACATTATATACACAAGGTCTAACATAGCATGGAAAATTCCTTTCCATTTGTATCAGCTCTTTTTTTGACAGATCCATGTTGGGTACAATGGCATGCAACTTAGTCCTTTGCTATCTTTAGTTATCATCTGGAATCCATTTAGTGTCCTGGAGTTCTCACATGGAGCCTCCATGCATCCCTTTATCCTTGATAACCTCGTTGGTGCTGGCCCAAACAGCTTGGTCCTACATAGGGCCAAGGAGGAATAAGGCTCCTCTTGTCCCTATTGCCCCTATTGTTTCTCAGGGCCAGGAAAACTCTGGGTCTGACTGCTGGCTCTAGCCACACCTGTGGTCTCTCCATTGACCACACTGGTCTGCTGGGAGAGGCCCTGGCCAGGCAAACTGCCTCCACACCTCAAATAGCCATTCACAGGGGGGAAGTGTACCCTGTTCACTCTGAGAGGACTGTTATCCACCCTGGGATAATTTTTATCCTCTACGTGTACATTTTGTGAACTGTTTCTCAGGGCTTAAAGCGCCCCCGAGGTACTTTAGCACAGAATTTGGCTTTTTATCAATCCTTTCCTAGGAACTTGGGCTAGAACAAATCTTGCCACATTTCCCTGTGAATAACCCAAGCAGACCTCCTTTTTTGGTTTGTCTCCTTTAAACATTTTTTTAGGCTGTTCTATTCTTTTAAATCTCTATACCAATTTTAAGGTCCCTGTTTAATGAAGTTCTTCATTAAATCTCTGGTGAACACAGTCCTATCTGGTCCAGTGAACGGGGCACCATATACTGCTTTTCTCATACCCAGTTCTCTTAACAGCGCCTGTCCTTCTTGTGTTGTGCTACGACTCCTGACATTCATGGGAATCTCCGCTGGTGACAACCAAGTGTCTCCAGGGGCTTGTACAAGCCAGTTCATCAGAGACTGCTTTCTGTTAGTTAGACTGCTTCTGTTATTGCCTCAGGTTACGCAGTCTATATCTCAAAGAGGGATGAGTGGTTATATGGCTCAGCTTTTCTGCCTCTGTGGCATTTAAGATGACATCATCTGTCCCTATGTCCCATATTCTGAGGAGCCAGGTGATGACAGGCTCTTTTGTAGCTTGGTTGAGCGTCCTCCCTAGTTCCAGAAGTTCCAGGGCTGAGAACTCTCCATTCATTAAATTCTCATGTTTATTAAAACCTCCATCACCACGCTGACATCTGGATTTCTCCTGTCTTTGTATTACCAGTCGAATCTAAGGGGCATTTTCAGCTTCTTCTAAGTTGCTTGCTTCCTTTTCACTGCTTTCTCTCATGGGTTTCCAGTTGGTATACTCTGGGCTTTCTTTTGCTTTTGCTCTCTTAGTTGGGAAAGGTGGCAGGTCAAAACTTCTATTTCCTTTTCTTTTTCTTTAAGTTATCAATAAGGTCAGTGGTTAATGCAGTAGAAGCCAGACTTATTTCTCCCTCTAGTTTTAATCTCTCTCTTAACTCTTCAGTCTCTCTCTAGGCTACAATCTCTGGGATAAGTTTTTTATCACATATAGCAGAAGCCATGCTGCCTTGGCCACCACCTGCTGAAGTCTTAGCTTTTTCCCATCCACCTCAGATCCTCCGCTGTTTTCAGAGTATCGCCATAATCTTGTGGCGGTGCCCAGTGATTCAGTAAACTGGCCACCCCATGCCAGCTACAAGAGGGCTCCCATCCTGGGATTTCTCCCCCAGACATTGTCTGCTTTGGTGATGCCAGAACTTCATTTGTCTGCATTCCTTTCGTGGGCTGAGCTATTTTTCTGTTTTTGTCAGCTGAATCCTGCCAGTTACACCATTTTTCTTATTAATTTTAATTTCTGGGCCTTGGCAGGCGGGGTTTGGTCCATGTCTGCAGAGTCCAGGCGCGGTGCCTCAGTGCGCGTGCACAGCTCCCATCCCATTCCTGGTCAGAGTTCCATTTCCAAGGTTGTCCACTCATGCTATTCTGGGGCTGTGGGGACTTGGAACGCTACCGTCCAAGTCACTGGCTCCCGGGGTGTGTGGGGCTATGGCACTTTCCTTCCAAGTAGCTTTGAGTCTTCTCTGCCCCGCCACTCAGCGCTGCTGGCCACCACTGGCCGCCATCTTCCCCTTCCTGTCTGCCTGCCTTCCTGCCCTCTTATTGGTCAGAGGGTGGGACTTGCCGGTGAATGAACCAGTAACAAAAATTCAGAGAGAAATAAAAGCTACATTTACTCTATAGGAGGCAGAAGCAGGTGGATGTCTGTGAGATCAAGGCCAGTCTGGTCTATATAGTATGTTCTAGGCCAGCTGGGGCTTCAGAGAGCCTGTCTCTCAAAAAGACCAAAACAAAATTACATCTATAGTTAGAAGAGGAAAGCAGTGATTTGTGCATGCCAGGGCTTGGCTTGATTTCTCTACTTTTGTGGTCCAGGAAATGAATGACCCCTCCGCCAATCACGATGGACCAATCCCCATAGGCATACCCAAGTATCCATCTACCAGGTGATTCCAGACTCTGTCATGTTGAGGTGACAGTATCCTGGGTGCATTTCTCAGTCACTCACCACCTGTTTTGGTTTGCTGTGATAATATCATGACCAAAAGCAGCTTGGAGAGGAAGGGCTTATTTTAGCCTACAGGTTATAATCTGCCATCAGGAGAACTCAGAGCAGGAACTCAAGCAGAGATCACTGAAGGAACTCAGCTTACTTAAGGCAATTGTCCAGGTTCTCACGCAGTTACCTTTCTTATGTAGCCTAGGTTCACTGGCCCAGGAGCATCATCCACAGTGGACTGGGTGCTCCCACATCAATCAGTAAGCAAGAAAATGCCCACAGACAAGTTCACACAGAGATGGAGGGAAGTCCTCAACTGAAGTTCCTTCTTACCAGGTATATTAAATTGATAACCAAAAATAGCCCTCACAAGTCTATCCCTTGTCAACCTGACACAGAAATACATCATTGTTGTCATAAGTTTCCCCAAATTTTCATGTTAATATCACAATATAAAAAAATAACATAAATTTAAAAGTACACAGTCCTTAAATGTCTCTTTAAAAATCTAAAATTTTTTAAATCTCTTACTGTGGACACCTGTAAAACCCCAAATAAATTATATATTTTCTTATTTCACGAGGGAAGAGCCAGGGTACAGTTACAATCAAAGCAAAGCAAAACCAACATGTAACAGTGTAAAGAGCTCAGTGCCCTGTATGTAGGGCCTGCTCTTGCTTTTCTGGGCTCCAAAGTGCTCAGGAAACTCCTCTTCTCTGGCTGTACCATCTGTAGCACACAAAGCTTGTCTTCCACCTCAAGCCAGCTTCAGTCCGTGCCAGCTGCTGTCCTTGGTGTCCATGATCCTGGCATCTCTGATATCTTGGGGTCTCCACTGTAACTGCAGCACCTTCACCAATGGCCTGTCTTAGACCATCTTCAAAGAGACTGAGCTTGTTACACAGTGCCAAGCCTCAGAAGCTTTCCATGACTCCTTCATGGCTTCCAAGCTGGTAACATGGGAAACTCTTACATGTTGCTTTCCAAGTTCTGCTGCCAGATTAAGGTACAGCCTTGGCCTTCTACTGGATCACAACTTCTGTTTGCTGACCCTGAGGAAATACTTCATAGATTTTGCCTCAATGATGTCTCTTATTAATCACAGCTGATTTTCCAGCCCCAGCTAGCCTGGATACATTTTCTAGTTAATCAAAGGTTTCCCTTCTATAGATTATTTTATTTATTTATTATTATGTGTATGAGTATATTGCCTGCACAAGTGTAAACACACCTGTGCTATGCAATGCCCACAAAGGCATCAAATCCCCTGGAAATGGAATTATGGACAATTGTTAGCCACCATATGGGTGCTGGGAATCAACCTGGGTCCTCTACAAGAGCAGCCGGCGCCCTTAACAACTGAGCCATCTCTCCAGCCCCTCACTTCTATAGATTCTCAATTCAAAATATCATACAAAATGTTCTAATAGAGTCTTGGGGGAACTATCAAACTTCCCTTGGAAACATGACATCTGGGCCTCCATCATCTGCATTTCTCTGAGCATTTTAGTCTTCTAAGCTCCCACAGAACATCTCATTATCCCTCAACATTCAATGGCTTTTCCAGACCACAGCTCCAAAACCATCCAACTTCCTCCCTCAAAATCCAGGGCATAATTTGTAAGTGACACGGTCAGGTCTGTCACAGTAACACCCATATATTCCTGGTGCCATAGTCTGCTAGTTTGCTTTCCGTTGCTGACTAAAAGCAATTTGGGGGCTGGCATGGTGGTGCACTTTAATCCCAGCACTTGAGAGGCAGAGGCAGGCAGATCTCTGTGAGTTCCAGGCCAGCTAGGGCTACAGGAAGACCCTATCTCAAAAAGACGAAAATAAAATAAAATCAAAAAAAAAAAAAAAAGGCAACTTGGGGAGGAAACGGTTTATTTGTCTGACAGGTTGTATTAGTTACTTTTCTGTTGCTATGATAAAACACTGTGACCAAGGAACCTTATGCAAGGAAGAGTTTATTTGGCTTACAGTTCCAGAGGGAAAGACTATAATGGCAGGGAGCAGAACTCTTGAGTGCTCATGTCTTCAAGCAGGCACAGGAAGCAGGGCAAAACTGTAAATCTAGCGAGGCTTACGAGCATTCAAAGCCCACCCCCAGTGACGTGTTTCCTCCAGCATGGCCGCACCTCCTAAAGGTTCCATGACCTTCCCTAGACAGGACCACAAACTGGAGACCAAGTGTCCAAATATTTGGAGCCTATGGGGAGCACTCATTCAAACCACCATGCAGTTTATAGGCCATCATCAAGAGAACTCAGGGCAGGAGCTGAAGCAGAAACCATGGAAGAACCCTGGGTCTACCTGCCCAAAGATGTTACAACACAGTGGGCTGGGCTCTCTCACATCAGCAACCAAGAAAATGGCCCACACAGTCTACTCTGATGGAAAAATTCCTCAGTTGAGGCTCCCTCTTCCCAGGTATATCAAGTTGACAACTAGGACTAGCCATCACAGAACCTTGTTTTCTTTAATTAATTTAGTTAATTAACTTTAAATAGATAGGTCTTACTATGTAGCTCCTACTGACCTCAAACTCACTATGTAAACCAGGCTGGCCTTGGGGCCTGGAGAGATGGCTCAGCAGTTAAGAGTACTGATTGCTCTGGAAGAGGACTCAGGTTCAGTTATCAGCACTCATATGGTGGCTAACAACTGTCTATAACTCCAGTTCCAGGGGAGCTGACGCCCTCTCTGTCCTCCTTGGGCACTGCATGACACGGGTACACTCACATAAATGCAGACCATATACTCCTACCCAGAAAATTAAAATAAAACAAAATAAAAACAAACAAGCTGGCCTTGAACTCACAGGGATCCAACCTGCCCCTGCCTCCCAAGTGCTGGGATGAAAGATGTGCCCATAATTTTTCTTAGTTTTTAACATGTGTGTATGTACTTACTCATGCCACAGTGGGCATGGAGGTCAGAGAACAACTTGTAAGAATTAGTTCTCTCTTTTCACTGTGTGGGGCCCAGGGATGGAACTCAGACTGCCAGGTTTGGCAGAAAGTACCTTTAACTGCTGAGCTTCTTTCTGGCCCCCAACTTTTTGAGACAGTGTCTCTCTCTGACCTTGGAATTCAATGATTTGGCTAGACTACGTAGTTAGCAAACTCCAGGGATCCTCTTGTCTCAGCCTCCCCAGTGCTGGGATTATAAGCACTATCACATCCAGTTTTTGAGGGGAGAGTTGTTTTTGTTTTTGAAACAGGGTCTTTAACCTCAGCTGGCCTGAAACTCTCTATGTAGACCAGGCTGGTTTCATCTCAGAGATCTACCTGCTTCTGCCTCCCAGTGCTGAGATTAAATGCATACACCATGATGCCTGGTTTTTGTCTTGTTTTTTTTTGGTTTTGTTTTTTAATGAGTCTGCCTAGGACAAAACTCAGGTCCTCATGCTTAGGCTGCAAGCACTTTACCAACCAAGTTATTTCCCAAGCTCTTGATCTTGAAGTTCTGATAATCCTGCCTCTACCTCTCAAGTACTGGAATTATAGGCATTTTCCCCCATGGCTGATTTTATGTAGTGCTGGGAATCAAAACCCATTCTTCATGCATGCTAGGCAAGCACTCTACCAATGGAGCTACATTCCAGCCTTAGAAATCCCCTTTTAGAATATATTCATTCTACTGGTTCTGCTCCTCTGGCGAACCCTAGTACAGTGTTTGTGTAAGCAGGCAACTGTCACAAAGTGTCTGGAGCTACACAGCCTCACGGAGCAGCTTAGGAAGGTGCCCAAAAGTTGTGTCTTTGATGCTGGGTTACAGAGAAGCTCCTGAACAGGAAGACAGGATACACAGCCTTGAGAACTCCCTTTCTGCTAGACATAGTAGATCACATCTCTGTAATCCCAGCACTGGGAAAATGGGAGCGGGGGTAGAAAACTGCCATGAACTTGAGGCTAACCTGAGCTACATAGTTCAAGTCTTGCCTGGGCTACCCAGTGAGACCCAGTATCAGACAAAACAGAGAAATGAAGAGATGGGAAAAAAGAAAAAAATGTCCTTTCCTAGAACGGACCTCTGTGCAGAACACACTAGACAATCTCCAGAGAAGTCGTCCTGCAGCACAGCAGATGGGGAACCCAGGATTTCTCTAGTGCTAACCTCAGACCTTACAAGATGAACCCCGCCCCCCAAAGAGAGTATTAAGTATGACCACGTGTGACAAAAGCTTCCGATACCTGTCCTACCTCCTGAGAAACCTGCGCAGCACCTTTGCAACCCGACACTGGGAGCTGCCCGGTTGAGGCAGGTGGGTTGAGGCCTTCTCAAATGCCCCTTGCATCTGCGCAGTCAGGTCCACTTCCGGGGGAGGTCTTTGCATGCTGGCAGTGTGGGAAGCGCTACGCCTGGAAATAGGGTTTCAAAGCTCACCACCAAGAATTGCACCTGAAGAATGGGTAGCTTTGAGCTCAGGGGTTAAGTGTTGGAAATGGCTTTCAGAGTGACGGCTGGGGACTTGATCCCAAGCCCTAGCCGTCAAGGGATGTCTTCATCCAGTGGAGCCTCACGAACGTGCGGGATGCAGTGTCCGGACAGCCGCTGTTCACACAACTGCCCAGGGGCAGGACTGCGGGGGAAGGAGGTGCCCAAGGCAGGACCTGGGAAGCCAAGAGGCGGGGGGGGGGGGGGTACAGCTGGGGAGCCGCGGGGGAGGGTAATTGGGGGGCCGGGGTGCATCTTCCTCGGACCGCCTCCCACTCCGCCCGCTGCGCGTCCCTCTGCGGTAGTGAAGGGGGCCGGAGCCTCCAGCAGTCCCGCCCACCCCTCTATGCGCAAACAGGACTCGGTTTCCCAGGTGGCTGTGCGGCCTTGAAGCCATTTCCCGAAAGTGCTGGTGCCGCGGCGCGCAGCCGGAACTACATTTCCCAGAGTGCCCCGGGAGGGCCTCGCCCCCTCCACCTGGGCAGCGTGGCTGGCTGCTTCTGCGCCGGAAGCAGCTACCCGGACCGGTGAGGCAGGTGAGACCTCCGGGGAGCCCATAGACCCCCCGTGGGCGAGGCGCCGTGGGGCTGGGACCACCGGGTGTCGGGGCCAGACCCTCTCTCCTCGGGTTGACTGTGGGGCCGTGCGGCCGGGCCTAAGGCGTTCTACAGAGACATCAGCAGATTTCCCGCTCCGGTGATGGGTTCTCGGTGGTGGCGAGTCCCGAGGTCCTCCAGCGGTGAAACCCAGCCTAGAACTAGGTTTTCCTAAGCCCTGCGCGCGTGAACAGGGAGCTCCAAACAGGGGTGCCGCCCCTTGCCTCTCTGCAGTGTGTGAGGCTTGGCGAGAAGCAGGTCCCATGATCTGTGCCTGAAGCCCCCAGCCCTGATGAATGCCTACCCTCTGGTCATCCTTAGAGGTGCCTATGTACCTTTAATCTGGTCTGGGACCAAGCCGCTCTAGTTTGGACAGCAGCCTGCAGGCCTCTGTGGATCCTTCGGCAGAGGCCTTCCAAGTAACCGTCTGTGTCTCTTGGGCCTTGTGACTCCTCCCCGGTGTCCTGATTTAATGCGTGTTGGTCATTGGTCCAGGGGAATGGGGCGGGGAGGAAGGCACATCTTATGCCATCCTTGACTTCACATCATTTAACCTTCCAGGTGCAGGCAACATGGGTGAGCCTCAGGAGTCCATGAGGATCCTAGTGACTGGGGGCTCCGGACTGGTAGGCAGAGCCATCCAGAAGGTGGTTGCAGATGGGGCCGGCCTGCCTGGAGAAGAATGGGTGTTTGTCTCCTCCCAAGATGCAGATCTGACGTGAGTTGAGGCCATCCCCAGGGCATGTTCCTTTCCGGGGGAAGACTTCCTGCTGGGTCTTTTTCTGAACCAGGCAGTAGTCCCTGGTGTGGCCTCTGGAAGTTCCTGACCAGGTGACTTGTCTGACTGAGTGCTGGCTGTACTCTTAAGTAAACATCCTCCCATGGGTTCAGGGAGCCCACACCCTTACACCTGCTAAGCCCTGAACTTGGCGACTTATTCCTTTGGCTGCCTTTCCAAACACAGACCCACCCAGTTCTTGTACCCACCCCTCCCAGTCTTGTCCTCCTTAGTGATGCCTCAAGCATAGATGGTTCCTTTTTGATAAGAAAAATCAGAAACTTGTTAGTCAACTCATGGTTGAATACAAAATCTTTCAATGTATTATTTTCATTGGTAACTTCCAGGAAATAAACTGAAAACAGAGAGGTGTTTCAGGTGTTACTGGGTCTAGAAGAAGTAAATGAAAGAAAAAGACTTACAGGACTCCTACATTAAACTTCACCCACCCATGGCTCATTGCGGGACCATTGTGGAAGAGGGGACAGAAAGATTGAAAGGACCAGGGTTGGTGCTTGATCATAGGGAAACAAGCTTTTAGGCCTCTGGGAATTAACTCCTAATTCCGTCTACCTCCATGGGATCCCTGACATCCTGGCTTCCCTTAGGGACGCAGCACAAACCAAAGCTCTGTTCCAGAAGGTGCAGCCCACCCATGTCATCCATCTTGCTGCGATGGTAGGAGGCCTTTTCCGGAATATCAAATATAATTTGGATTTCTGGGTAAGTTGGAGGGTTGGAGGACAACAAGCTTTGGGGGCCAGGAGCTTAGATTTTTGGAACTTACAGTTGGACTTCCCGTTCTCACAGATTCACCCTAGGAAGTTTCTGAGGGCTATGGCTTGGTACAGCCTGGGAAGGGGGAAGTTCCCAGTGACCCACACTTAATACTGTGGACAGAGGGGCGTGCAGGTAGACCTGGGGGCGTTTGGCCAAGTGCTGACCTGCAGGATTGGGAAGCTGAAACAAGCCAGCATGTCATGCTATAGTTGAGGGTGGTTTTCTGCGCACTGAGACTGCTGGACTTCTGGATTCTTGGGCTCCCAGACTGGGCTCACTGGGTCTACTGGTTGTTCTGTGGCATAGGAATGTCTGTGGTGTGTTCTCTAGGAAGAAGGGCATAACATAAGGGTTCTGCTCCTGCTGGTTGAACTCTTCTAGACAGTGGCTTTGGTCTGATTGGCCTGTACCCAGCACTGCAGTGAGCAGAGGCTCCACCAGATTTTACTCTAGGTCTCTCACCCAAAGTTTTCCTTGTCTGTCCTGGTCTACCACCTCTTCCTTATCCTTAAATCAGTTTAGAGAAAGGAATTGGAACCTGGGGAGAAGCAGGATAAGCCACTGGAAAGTAGAGCTGGGTGTGACTTCTCTGGGGTTGGATAATGGGAAGGGGCACTTTTCTCATTTACTGGAAGTCCCACCAAAGTCTTCCCCATCCTCACATTTGCCCAGCACTCAGCATCCCTGGAGATGCAGCTGTGGCCCTAGTGGGCCGCAGCTTCTTAAAGGTCAGTGTTGGGAGGCTTGACCTTGTCCAGGAGCACTTGGGATGATTAGGCACAGATACTGGCCCATATCTGAGTATGTCCCCCACCTCTGTCCCTGAAGGAGTAGGAAAGAACCTGGGTCCTTCATGGGCAGTCTGACCTGCCTCTACTGTGTCCTGCAGAGGAAGAACATGCACATCAATGACAACGTCCTGCAGTCAGCCTTTGAAGTGGGCGCCCGCAAAGTGGTCTCCTGCCTGTCCACCTGTATTTTCCCTGACAAGACCACCTATCCTATTAATGAGACCATGGTAAGGGACAGGCCATCTGAGGTGGGGCCTGACGGTGTGGATGGAACCAGGAAGTCAGGGTTCTCATGTATCTTCTCCTCCCCCAGATCCACAATGGGCCACCCCACAGCAGCAATTTTGGGTACTCATATGCCAAGAGGATGATTGACGTGCAGAACAGGTGCTCCTTCTCGGTGCCCCCCAGGCCTCCCTGGGTAGGGGAGGATGAAGCCCCTGCGTTGGTGGGGCCTTCTTACTGCCCCATTTTTGCAACTAGAGGCCAGCTTCAGAGGGAATGGGGACATGGGACATGTTCTAGGACGATGTCAGAAGAAACTGTGCCTCCACAGGGCCTACTTTCAGCAGCATGGCTGTACCTTCACAGCTGTCATCCCCACCAATGTCTTTGGGCCTCATGACAACTTCAACATAGAGGATGGCCACGTGCTGCCTGGCCTCATCCATAAGGTGCACCTGGCCAAGAGTGAGTGCAGCTGCCCACACACTTGGCCCAGGTTACGTGCCTGATGGGCCCTGGGCTCAGTGGTGGGGGGAGCTGGCCCTGGCTGCAGAGGTCTGACACTTCCCATCTGTAGGTAGTGGTTCGGCCCTGACCGTGTGGGGTACAGGGAAGCCACGGAGGCAGTTCATCTACTCACTGGTATGTTTGGGGGAAGCAGTGGCATGGGAACAGTCCTGGTCCTCGCTGAGTCCCTGGGGGTGCAACTCTGGCTCAGCAGGGGAAAGGGCAGCCTAAAGGAGAGACTCCATTCAGGCTGAGCCCTGGCTGTGCCCCCAGGGAGCAGAAACAGCAGTGCAACCTCCCCACTAAGGGCACTTGGCTCTCATTTGTGGCTCTCACCTGCCCTTCTGACCTCCAGGACCTGGCCCGGCTCTTCATCTGGGTCCTTCGGGAGTACAATGAAGTGGAGCCCATAATTCTTTCAGGTAGGTACCCCACAGCTTCTGTTCCCTACTGCAGGTAGGACCTGTCTGCCCTGAGGGGTGGGAGCAGAAATACTTTCAGGGTTGTGAACAGGGAGGCCTGACTGTTGGCCCATGGCTCTCCACAGTGGGTGAGGAGGATGAGGTCTCCATCCAGGAGGCAGCTGAGGCCATAGTAGAGGCCATGGGCTTCTGTGGGGAAGTCACTGTATCCTTTGGCTATGGTACTTGCTGGCTATAGTAAGGTACTGTGGAGGTGTACTGTGGTGGTGCTTGCTGTGCCCCAAGCCTGTCCCAAGTAAAAACAGAGATTCTGGGTAAAGCAAATGGGAGTCTCCTTCTGCTGTGACCTTGACCAAGGTGCCCAGTTTGATACCACCAAGTCAGATGGGCAGTTTAAGAAGACAGCTAGCAATAGCAAGCTTCGGACCTACCTGCCTGACTTCCGCTTTACACCCTTCAAGCAAGGTGAGCTGCTGCCTCTCCATCCTACCCAACTCCCCTAACCTGCACTTGTAGGCTCCTTGTCAGCCAGTCCTTTCTAGATGGCCTCCATTGTCCCTCCTTATCCCCTACTGTGACATGGGAGTGGGTTGCCCTGCAGGCTTGGTTACCTGAGCCTGTACCCTCTGGGAGGCAAGATACTGCAGCTCAGAGGGAATGTGCCTGGGGTCCCCACTCTTGCTGTCTCTTGGGAGCCAATGGCACTGGCTCTCACCTGCCTACCTCTGCAGCTGTGAAGGAGACCTGTGCTTGGTTCACTGACAACTATGAGCAGGCCCGGAAGTAAACCGTGTGACAAGCAGGCGCTCAGTTGGCACTGCCCGGTGGCCATCCTCAGACCTTCTGAATTGAGGGTGGTGTGCAACAACCTGGGCCACATGCTGGCCCCTCTGCCAGGGGGCTTTATGCAGCTGTCCAGTAGGGCCCATGTCTGTCAGTCCTCAGGGAAAGGCCAGTCCACCTCATGCAACCACTCTTGTCCTGCTGTCCCATTTGTAGAAACCAATAAAACACATTTTCACAAACCTGGATTCAGCCATCCCTCACCCTACCTAGTGTTGCTTCCTTAGCCTGTCCAGTTCTGGGACTCACTCTCCTCTTGTGTTCTTCTCAGCCCCTGAGGATTGCTAGACCAGGGCCAGTGTCCCTATGTGAAGGCCCAGAGGGTAGAGATGTGGCTGGCAGGAAGCAGGCTGTGGATGTGAACTGTTTGCTGGCTCAAGTGTGGAGCAGAGCACCTCCCCAATAGCTTGCCCTTGATCTGGCAGTGCATAGCCCCTCCACTTACCATGCACATGCCTCTCCTCAGCCCTGAGGACCTTGGGGAAGGAAGCTGATTCTGGTTTTGGACAGACTGCTCTGGAGGGCACAAGGGTGGACCTTCAGGGTGACCAGTAATGGGTGGCTGACTTCCCTAGGATCTCAGGAGAGCTGGGCCAGGTGGCTCTGTAGATCAGCTTCAGCTACCTGAGTGGGATGGGTCTCCCTAGTCTCATCATAGAGATGGCCAAATCTAAGCTAGTTAGAGTAGTAGGTGAATGGACCAAGGGTGTTCCTTGACTTGTCTCACCTGAAGCTCTGGATCATTTTGTGGCTCCTGTCCTAGATTCTATTCACCTAAGACAGCTAGGATCTTTCCTTGTCTGTAATGATATGGAGCTAGAGGATATGGGCCCCTTGCCTTCCCTCAACCTTAAAACTGAGTCACCATGTTCCTGGAAACAGAGGCCAGGGAAGTGCACTTATTACCAGGAGTCAGAATCAAAGGGTGCAGTAGACGTAGCTGCAGTCAGGCAGAAGAGACAGTTGGCACCTGTGCAAAACAGGACTTCCCCCAGGTGATAGACTCCTAGCCACCCCACCTCTCTCCTCCTTACCCCCCCTCAACCCCACCCTCTGCTAAAACTGCCAGTTTGCTGCCTCCACCTGTCCCCTCCCCTGGGAAACCAAACCCATTCCTTCCAGGTACCTGCTCAAGGTGCTCAGACTGTCAGCTGAGGGAAACTAAGCCCAACCTTCTGTACATTCTTCCAGAAATGCCAAATAGATCCAATTGCTTTCCCCACGAGACTACCCTCTGGTGTCCAGAGCCCACATTTTCCATCAGGACGATCCATGGCCTGGTCTTTCACCTCTAAGGCAATGTCCGCTGGCCTCTCAAGTGTTATCTGACCCAGTCTCTGTCTGGCTCAAGCCTTTCTAGCCCTCAACCCCCAGACTTCCTGAAAGGTAGTCTATCCACCTTGGGCTGATGGGGCTTGCTCTGCCCTTTCACCAGAACCCACCAGATGCTCATTGCCCAGCCATGCCCAGTCAGCATGATAACTGCATCATGGCAAGGGATAGCCACAGTGTATTTTCTGTGACTGACAAAAATCAGAGTTCCTTGACCACTCTAGGCAGCTGCAGGTATACCTGGCAGGCTTAGCCCATGTCTCAGCCTTGGACCCCACAATGGACAACCTGGATGAATCTTCATCCCTATCTATCTTCTGTAGCTCATCCTGCAAATTCCCTGTGTTGGTCTGTTTTCTGTCCAAATCCCTAGACAATTACCTTGCAAGAAGGGAAAGGTTTATTTTACCTCATGGTTTTACGGGTTTGCCAGATCCATCATTTTGAGGCAGAGATTGAGGAAGGAGCCGGGGACATAACTCTTCACATCACAGAAGAAAAAGAAAGTGCTGTCCATCACCTCCCAGTTGTCCAGTTGTGGCAAGCAGAGAACCAGCTTTAACTGCTAGACCTCAACGTCTAACCACATCATCCCCCTTATAAATGCTGTGTGCTTATGCATGCCGTGCACTGATGACCCTGGTGGTTAGTGCTACTTTTCTTGTGGAGAAGAGGTACCCAAGGTGCACATGCTAGCAAGCACTCTACCAGCTAGGGGTACCAGCACCTCTCCAGCTAGAGCTTTAAAATCCCAACCAGAGATGGCTCAGCAGTTAAGAGCACTGGCTGCACTGCCCTTGCAGAGGACTCAGGTTCAATTCCCAGCACCCATATGGTGGCAGACAACTGTAACTCCAATTCCAGGGGATCCAACACTTTCTGACCTCCATGGATTGTGCATGCCCGGGTGCACCAAGGCATGCAGGCAATACACTCATACACATAAACAAAATATTTTTAAAATATTCCTAGCCATCCCCAAGGGTCCTTGGATGGTTGGAGCTCTTCCCCCAATTTCCCCGGAGCAGCCTTTGGGGCGACTCTAGCCTCAGGTTTCCCAGAATTAATCAGCACTCTAAAGGCTAACTTGACTGACTCACCCCGACCTGCTGAAAGTCCCGCCTCAGCTCCTCCCTCAGTGGGCAGCGGAGCCAAGATACTTGCGCCCGGCCCCGCCCACCAGGGCCAGCCTTCACCTGGGCTCGCCTTCACCAGGACCCCTCCACCCGGGGCTCCGCCCCCACCAGGACCCCTCCCCTGCGGGCCCTGCCCACCAGAGCCCCGCCCATCAGTGCCCCGCCCCGGCTTCTCCCCACCAATGCGGCTCCGTGGGGGTGGGGTCCACTGCCACCCGGCCAGTAGGCCGGCCGGGAGCGCGATGGCGGCGACCGAGCTTGACCTGCGGCGCGTAGGCTTCGTGGGTGCAGGCCGCATGGCAGAGGCCATCGCTCAGGGCCTCATTCGAGCAGGTGAGGCAGTGGGGGGCCCGGATCACGGGGCTCCTTGGGTGGGCATGCGTGCAGCTGGGCTCCAGCAGGGCCTCGGGGCGGGATGAGCCCTGTCCCCAGACGGTGGGGGTGGCTGGCGTGGTGGGGAAAGAAGTTACGCAGCTTTTTTTTTTTTTTTTAACATGGAATGTGGAATGATATTTCTTTAAATGTATCGAATGAAGGGAATTACGGTTAACTTCATCAGCACCTTCTTAATGAGACTGTTAGTTACATATGTGGCTCCAGGCAGTGTCCAGCTTCCTGGCCTCGTGGCCTCGGTCCAGTTATCCATGTGAACCACTGATTCTGCTTTCTGTTCATGCACCAGCTCCACTCCTGGGGTGGACAGCCGTGTAGATATTTGGAAGGCAGAGACTTCCCCCTATTTGAAGAGTGCCTGTCATCTCGGGTCCATCATCTTTAGATGCCAACAGCACCCTGTATATGAGAGCCAGATTGCCCTCAGCAGAGCAGATACCTCCTGCAAGGGGGTGGGGGTGGGGTAAAATCTTCCTGGCTGAGGACAGCTGGTGTGCAGCAGGGACTTTTTTAGAAGCCTTTGCCTATAGACAGCAGATAAAGTTGGTGACCTTTGACTCTGCTCTCAGCGGTCCTTCAGAGTCCAGAGGGTCATGATCCCTACAGGTTTCAAGCATTTACCTGTGAAACCTGACGGTCCACCCGCCTCTGAAGCTGTGCAGACTGGAAGTGTGTTCAGGACTAGGGTGTGTGGCCATTTCTGCCAGGATTTGCTGACTCTGTGTTCAGGCTGTGTGGTGTGCTCTTGTCTCTAACCCAGTCTCCCACTTCTGTACCCCACAAAAAAAAAAAAAAAAAAAAACCATGATTTTAACCACATGGGCATTTAGATTCCTCTAGATCATCCCAGTAAACTTGCCCTGTTATAAGGAAGCTTGCCCCATCTCGTCTTTATTAGCTATCTTTGTACCCACCGTGCTGTCTCAGCCTGGTGCTCCCTGAGAGGTTCTGCCCTTTGGCCAACAAGCCTAAGAACTCTTGTCAGCTATGTCTTCCCTGAAGGCAGAGGCCTTTGGATTCTGTGTCCTTGGAGGATTAGGCAACAGCCAAGTACCATTGATTGGATCTGATTGTCCAGCCCCAAGCATAAGCATACCTACTACAGGTATCTGCAGAGCTGTGGGCCAGCAGGAGACCATCGAACTTTTGCTGTCCTCCCAGCCCTCACCAGCTTTTGCTTTTGTCTTCCTGTCTAGGTAAAGTGGAGGCTAGGCAGGTGATGGCCAGTGCACCAACTGACAGGAACCTCTGCCACTTCAGGGTGAGTGGGGCCCAGGGTGTCCTGTCCTGAGGTATTTATCAAGGCCAGAGGTATGTGGCTTATATGGCTGAAGATATGAGACTGTTTGGGCTAGCCTGGGGAAGGGGAGATCAGAGGCCAAGAAGAAAGTCCAGGTTGTGGAGGCCCAGAGCAGATTCAGTGTGTGCCTGTGCTGGGTGGGCATAGGCACTAATTAGGAAGGAAGGGTTCAGGAAGATACAACTTGGGATTGAAGAGGAGTAGGGCCTGTTGGGTAAATCTCAGGTATTTGAGAATAAGGGCTAGTGCAGACATTTGCAACAGCAGAGGCCTGAGGGAGCCCATGAGATGCAGGGTGATCTGTGGCATGTTGTAGGATGCCAGCTCACATACCCCATCTCTGGCCCTGGTGTCCCATGCAGGCTTTGGGTTGCCAGACTACCCACTCCAACCTAGAGGTGCTGCAAAACTGCTCACTCGTCATTTTTGCCACCAAGCCCCAAGTCCTGCCAGCTGTTCTGGCAGAGGTGGCCCCTGTGGTCACCACTGAGCACATCTTGGTGTCTGTTGCTGCCGGGGTCTCTCTGAGCACTCTGGAGGAGGTGAGTGACCCATGGGAGAATGGCAAGAATAAGGCCTTAACCCTGAAATAGGCTCTGTTGACCAGACTTGGAAGCCTCCAGAAGTGATCAGTTGGCCCACTAGGGTTAGGTGGATGGGGTTAGCATTCACTACTACCACTGTGCCTGGAAGTGGGGACTGGAGCCTGAATCTGCCTGATGTGTCTGCCTAGCAGGCCCAGTCCATAGGCTGCCTGACATTGAACTCTCTCTGGCCAGCTCTTGCCGCCTGACACACGCGTGCTGCGGGTCTCTCCCAATCTGCCCTGCGTAGTCCAGGAGGGAGCCATGGTAATGGCACGGGGCCACCACACTGGGAATGATGAGGCTAAGCTCCTGCAGAACCTGCTGGAGGCTTGTGGGCAGTGCATAGAGGTACCTGAGTCCTACGTCGACATCCACACTGGCCTCAGTGGCAGTGGCGTGGCCTTCGTGAGTATTGTCTTACCACACCCTGGTAGGCAAGCCCTTAGCAAACCGAGGTCCTCTAAGACAGCCTCTGCCCTCTTGGGGCCAGTCTTGGGGCTTCCAGTTGTGCTCAAAATCTCATACTTGAGTGGGCCACTGAGGCTGACCTCTTTGCAAAGCTCTAGGTTTAGGCTTTGGCTCCAGGCACCTGTGCTCATGCACTGGACCTTGTTTCTGATGGTTCTGAGCATTCGCTAGCTGGGTGCTGGGGCCAGCAAAGTGTCAGCTTTGACATGCTCCTTTCTCCCCACCCCGACGCTCTTGCTACAGGTGTGCATGTTCTCTGAAGCCCTGGCTGAAGGTGCCATCAAGATGGGCATGCCCAGTGGCCTGGCCCACCGCATTGCTGCCCAGACCCTGCTGGTGAGTAAAGGTTTCCTCAAGGGAATGTCTGGAAGTTTCAAGTGTGAACTGCCTCCAGCAAACAGGAAGACAAGTCTGCAAAGCCCAGAGGAAAAGTATGGCTTCCTTGTGTCCACCAGCTCACCACCCTTACCCCTTCTCCACAGGGGACAGCCAAGATGTTACAGCAGGAAGGGCAGCACCCTGCCCAGCTTCGGACTGATGTGCTCACTCCAGCAGGAACCACCATCTACGGGCTTCATGCCCTGGAGCAGGGTGGCCTTCGAGCAGCTACCATGAGCGCCGTAGAGGCTGCCACATACAGGGCTAAGGAGCTTAGCAGGAAGTAGGCCAGGCTCCAGGTGAGACCACAAGCTCCTCACCTATCCCTGGCCTTGGAGTGACGAGAATAGCCCTACTGGGTGTTGTAGTGCACTGTCCTCCGAACATAACAGCCATCACCTTCATCAGAGCAGCTGTGATTACTTATGAGGGACCCTCAAGGTCAGGGTGGTTGACTGTTGATCCTCCATTACAGAAGGGAAGGGTGGGAAACATTGTTGGTCCCTCACATGAGATTCCAGCCACTTCCTCCTGTACATCGGGGACAGCTATATGTTGTTCTGCCCTGACTGTACATGAGCTCATCTTCTTGGAGGTGGTAGCGTATACAGACTGGAAGGTTAACTAAGTGGGGAGGATATTCCACCTTTGCAGTGATGCAGACATCATTCATGCTGGCGTGAGACTGTTTAGTGGTGCGGCTGCATTGGGGTCACCCATGCTCCTATAATGTAATCTCTCACCCCTGCTCTGTAAGTAAGCCCAATAAACTCATCATACTTGGGTTTGTTCTTGTAGCCCTCTAAAGAGGGGGTGGACATTTGCTTATATCTCTCCAAGGATGGTTGCTGTAACATTGGCACACCAGCCTCCTTACCTCCGAAAGAGGCAGTGTTGAGTCTCAGGTGCCTGAAAATTAGCCTGCTTTGAGAGCCATTTGGAAGCCATGACAGCTGCTCACAAGAAGAGCTTCTTGGCCTGGTTTGGCTCTTTCCTGAACTCTTCCTTCTCCTTATTCTCCTCCTCCTCCTGCTCCTCTTCCTCCTCCGACTGTCAGACTGTAACTGTGGCTGGCCTTGAACTCAAAGAGATCCACCTGCCTCTACTTCCTGAGTGCGTGGATTAAAGGCACATGCCATCACACCTGTTCCCCCTGAATTTCCATGGGACTGCTCACAAACCAGCTCTCATACTAGTGGAGGAAAGGGCTGGGGATGGAACAGAGAATATATGACATCTGTCCAAGGAACTCCCCTCCAGGAAGCCAAACCTTGACCTGCAGTTGGGCAGAGTTACTACTCAAAGCTTGAGAATCCATGTCCTGGGGAGCCAGAAGGTGGCATGCCCTTCCCCTAGCTGAGGAGGAGCCACACTCAGGGTCCCACACTGTAGCCTATCCTGGCTAGACCTTCCCAGTGCTTAGGTTGTACCAGGTAGGTGGCAGGCAGGTGGATGGCTGCTTGAGGTCTTGATGGTGAGTCCTGGCTAGATGGGAAGACTACACCCCTGTCTCTAGCTGGGCATGGGAAACTGGACTTCCTCACTCCTGGACTTAAGCTGGCTCATGGGTAGGTAGAGCTGATCCTCAACGACTCACTCTTGGGTTGGGAGTCCTTGAGGGCCCCATGGCCCTGGTACTACAACTAGCCTCTATAGGACTTGGTTCTTCAGTATGCCCTTTCATGTTCCAGCAAGTCTTCTGGACTACAGAAGAGTAAGGTCATGAGACTGAGGGCCAGAGCTCTGAGGTCACTCCTCCAAGAGTCTTCGGGTTCTCTCAGACCTCAGAGTGCTGACTCACTTCCACCCAGCAGCCTCCTAATAATAGGTGGGCTCATCCGTCAATGTGGCTTGGGGCAGCTCCTGTGGCAACATCTGCTAGTTGGATGGCTAGGCAAACTAACCACTATCTATAAAGCAGAACTAATGGTAATTAGGAACTGGAACAGGATGTTCCATCCCCATGACCCACCCCCCAGCACTGTAGCCACATTCTCTCACCCTGGACTCTTCTTCCAGCTCTCCATTCCCAGCCAGAGGGTGGTTCCTTTCAGCCAAAGGCTGCTTCATTAAGCTGGTACTCAGTCACTTGTCAGAAGGGCCATCCGGAGTCCGGTTAGCACCTGTGGAAAGGAATAAAGACGTGGTGTTTATATGTAAAGAGTTGAGGGAGCTGATCATTGATTAGAGGCTGAGAAGACAGGTTGTGTGGACAGTGGAAGGTTTCATCCCAGCTGCAGGTTACTTGTGTTATACAGACACAAGACCATCAGCTTCCCTGCAACCTGGCCTCCAAGCCATGTCAAATGTGGATAGGAGGGAGTCCTAGGGTCTAGGGTAGGCCATCTGCTATAGGGACTCCTTGGGCAATCTGCCTGCAGAGAACCCTATTAAAGGTGAGCCAACAGCCAGTTCTCTCTGGGACTGGGCTGGGAAGTAAAACACACTTCTAGTTCCCAGAGCAGGCTGTTACATAGCCTCAGTCACTAGTAGTGGGCTGTGACAGGGACATGCTGCTTACTCAATAGAGGCAACTTTAGATATGGTACACTTAAGTGCATGCAGGCAAAACACTTATAAATCTTAAAAAAAAAAACCTGATAGGTGGACATTGTGGTACATACCTTTAATCCCAGCACTCAGGAGGCAGAGGCAGGCAGATCCTTTGTAAAATCGAGGCCAGCCTGGTCTGTAGCAAGTTCCAGGCCAGCTGGGGCTACAGGTAGACTCTGTCTCAGAAAAAAAAATTTTTTTTTTTTTAATTTAAAACTGGTGTCCGTGCCCATGGCATTTTCTATAATCAATACCGTCCTAATTTTATGTTCCCCCCACCCATCCATTCTGTGGATTGTTCCAGATCCAAGCATTAGATCCAGTCACAAAAAATAAGACTAAAACAAGGTGACTGATGAAGTTGACATGTTAACTTTATTACACAAGTGCCACTGGGCCACCTAGCCAGAACTTGGCTGTGAGCAAGGTTGAGTGTTAGAGAAAAGACCCCTCAAGAAGATATGAAGCCACAAGCTCAAGATTCTCTTGAGGATAGCCACTGGGTCAAGACTCACCTGTAGACACATTCAGCAGAGGCCAGACTCGACCAGGTCCCAGTTGGACTCCCCACAGGCAATCCCAACTAGGCAGCTTGGGGGCGCTCTCCTCCCAACTAGGCAGCTTGGGGGTGCTCCCCTCCCAACTTGGTAGTTTGAGGGTGCTCTTCTCATCATACCATGCTATTTCACCAAAAGCTCAGCTGCGACTGCCGGTGACCACTGCAAGCTCCCACCTCCCCTCCCCAAAACAGCATCTTGGTGGTGGCTCCCAACAGAATTCACAGTCACCTTTCTGTGCTGCCTGCTCCTCAGACACATTTCATAAGCCCGAGACAGGGCCACTATGCAGGGAAGGCTGCCTACCCTTCCCAGACTACAGTGTTGCCATGCTTTGTGGGGAACAGGAAGACCTCCATGGCAAAAGAATGGGGTTTCCAGCATGGTGCTTGATGTACAGCAGGTGGCAAAAGCTACATAGGAAGGGATGACAGCTTCACCCTCCTCACTGGCTTTTGCAAACGTCAGTACCCACAGGGAACAGCAGCGGACAATCCAGATGGGTAAAGTTCTGAGAGTATACAGTTCTCCTAAAGGGGCCAAGAACCCCAAGCTATCCCCATCACTTCCGATGCTGAACTGAGTACAGAAACGTGGAGTGGTTGCACATCATAAGTTGAGCTGCTGCTGGTACTGAAGCCTCTATCACAGGTATGCTGCATTGGGAACCTGGGCAAAGTAGCCTCCTCTAAAACTGTACTTTTTGTACTGTGTGGACTGAACCCAGGGCCTGCTGCATGCTAGGGAAGCACCCTACCACTATGCTATATCCCTAGCCTGAGATGGCATCATTCAAGGCTTCTTGTGGGAGGTTTGCCTAACCCAGCAAGTGCCAGTATATAGACCTGTACCTAACGGGAACACACTGTGATCCAGCCAGCCTGTACCTGCTTGTTTACAGAGCAGCTATACAGGCCTACAGTCACCTCCCAGGCCTTGTGTGCCCCGAGTGGGCTTGGACAGTTGGAGAGACAGGCAAGAGGTCTTACTCCTGAGCCCAAGTCTCTGCCAACTCCAGCCTATCTGGGCCTGGGCTAAAGGAGCAATCACAACAGAAAAGAGATGTAGACAGAAACCAATGGGGACCTCCCAGAGGAGTACAAATACACCAGGCTGCAGGACAGCTATGAGGGGCTCCCCAGGCTGAATGTGCACCCAAGACCTAGGCCTGCCTCTCCTCAGTCATGGGAGCAGACCTGACAGCAGACAAGTAGCTCCAAGCCTAGATGCCTGGATGATATGGAAGCTGATGGTATAAACACCGTAGACATTCTGAAGCCCCCAACCTAGCTGCTTGTCCTGGAGACCCTCACACCTGTCACACCTGTCCAAGGATCTCTAGGTCTGCAGGTCTGAAGAGGCAGGACTCACAGGTGGCCAGATGGGCCCCAGCAGGCAGATGGAATCGGCTACCTGAGCCTCAGTTTTCTCGTTCTCAAATTCCCTTGCCTTCCTTCAGCTCAGCTTCCGTGGACTGTTAACTGGGGTGTGGAAGTGGTTCCAAGCTGTATTCTTGAACCTGCGTGGAAAGCACGTTTGGATGATACCCCATCCAGCTGTACCATCCACTACCAAGCTGATGCACAGCCTTTCCTTTTGGGAACTTCCCGCCCTCCCAATCTTGTGCATCCCCATTTCATGTTTTCAGGGCTTAGACTACTAGGACACCAGAGGGGTGGGGACAAGGGGAAAGTGTCAGGAGGCAGCCAGGCTCCTTAGCTCTGGACCTGCTCCTCACAAGAGTTCAGGGCAGTATCTCTGCAACAGCTCCTCCCCCATCCCTATGCCCTAGGCCACCAGCGGCAGTCTGCACCTACAACTGGACAGAGCAGCAGAGTGGTACAAAACTCGGACAGTCCCTTGAATGCACATGGTCCTCCTTCAAACTGGGCCATCAAACGACAGCTCCCCAGCCGAAGTGGACAAGTGTAGGGGGAGGGCTGGGGCGGGAAAGTCCTTGGGGGGTGGAGTTGACACTTAAGGCACTGCAGATTTCTCAGGTGGTTGCAACCTAGGGCCTCCTTCCAGGTAGGTGGATAGCTCCAGATCCTGGGGCTAGACAGAGTGGTCTGTGGCTTGTTTTGGCACCGGTCAGGTCACCTGTGTCTACATCCAAACACATGCGAACACCATGGAATAAAAGATCTGTTCAGAATGGTTTTGCTAAGGACCAAAACCCCAAGTAGAACAGAGTGTACCCTCCCTGCTGCACCCAGAGCCTCACGGAGAGCTAGGCTCCAACCTCCATTCCCACTCTTTGGCGGGAAGACCATCCTGGGGCCAGGTGCTGGGGCCCAGCCTGTACTCTGACCCAGCACCACCAGGGCCTATGATTTTCAGAGAAAGGGCAGGAGAGCCTGGGACCACTTCACCTGCCCGCACTCATGGTTCCCTCTGAAGAGTATCTTTGAAAACAGATTTAATGTGTTTTTTAAAAACAAACCAACAAACAAGTGCTTCCCCACTGAGATGGTGATAGGTAGCACCAGGGAGGCAGAAAGGCAGCAGCCCCATGCAGTCAGTGCACGTGAGGGGCAGGGGAGTGGGTGCAAGCCCCATAGGGGCCAGGATGGAGGTATAGACAACTGCTTTCCAATGAGTGCTGTGCTTATGTGCTCAGCATGTGTCCACATGTGTGCCTCTACCCAAGGAAGAGCATTTGCTTTTCAGCTATTCCTCCAGGACCCTGAGGATCAGAGGACAGGACAGCCTTCACCAACAGAGCTCCTCCAAGCTGGGCTGGCCTTGCATGGCCGGACCTCTATGGCAGACAGTCCCACGGGAAAGAGGTGGGAGATGGCAGACTATGGGTGCCTTTGCTTTTCCAGTGCAGTAGGAAAAAGGCCACTGGATCCAGGTGGTCACACACCATCATCAGGAATGGCTGGTGAGGGCCCAATGCCCCCGAGCCTCCGAGCCATGGTAATGAGGGAGCGTAGCTGCACCAGCCTCAATGGCCCCACCTCTCTAGGGTCCTGGCTCTCCAGCCACCTCAGTGCTGTCTCCAGACCCCAAACAGCTTCCCCCGCAGTAGGCACCAACACCCCTCCATGTTCAGTGGCCTCTTCCTCCTCTTCTCCACCCCCCATGCTAGAGGGCAGACTGGCTGGGGATGGAGGTGCTGCAGGGGCCAGTGCCGGCAGCCAGGCAGGGTCCACCTCCTCTCTGCACCCCTCAGAGAGGCCGCGATCATCGTCCAGGTGCAGCCACTCTGCCACCTCTTCAGGTGCCAGGCGCTTGTAGGCCAGAGCTGCCAGGTGGGTGAGGTCGCTGAGCACACGGCTGTGTTCAGCAGCCTCCTCTGCCTGGTGGGCTGGTTGCTGCCCAGGCTCGAAGGCAGCTCGCAGGCCCAGCAGCCAGCAGCGCTCTATGCTGCCTGCCTGCACCAGGTCCCAGGAGAGGCCAGCCAGGTAGAGCATGTCCTTGAGCATGAAGCTACGCATGAAGTCCAGTGGGGAGCCGCTGGCACAGGACACGGCAAGCCGCAGCAGCTCGCGTTTGTACAGGTGCTTGAAGGCTGCCACCACACCGTGCTCTAGGGGTGCAGGGATGTGAGCTCGGCTGCTGCCCTTGGACAAGAAGAGCACGCGAACGGCACCATCAGGTGTCTGCAGTTCCTCTGGGGACCCAAGCGGCTCAGGCTGGCACTGCCTGCGAGTCTCCTCACTCTCCTCCAAGGCAGGCATTCTGGTGGCCCAGCTTGGACAGAGCGGGTGCGCCACCAGGAGCACAGCCTTCTGCTGCAAGCAGCTTCTGCGCAGGTATCGCTTGACGCCAGGGACGAATTCCTCGAAGAACCAGCCCCGCAGAAGAGGGCGAGTGAGCCAGGCATCAGGGCTGTAGCGGTAGGAGGCAGGGAACTTGTCCTGGTTGTGGTGACGCAGGCTGGGTGGGTTGGGTAGCTGCCCGATGACTAGTGGCTTCAGCTTGTGGCTGCCCGTCAGGTTGGCGGCCAGCAGTACCGTCACTCGGTCGCCACGCCATCGCCGGCTGCAACCCCCTGGTCCGGGGTCCTCAACTCCCGGAGAGGCGGCCGGCTCCGGAAGCAACCTCCAGTACAGACCGGTGACATTGGCGTTGTAGATCTGTTCGTCGCCGTAGCCGCCCTCCGAGGGGGAGAGAGTGGCGGGCGCCCGGTCAGGCGGCAGGCCGGCGACCGAGGGCTGCGCGGGCTCCTCCTTGACCGGCGGCCCGGGCGCGGGGCCTGCGGCCGGCGACTCCACCTCGCCGTAGATGCGCTGGCTGGAGATGCCGTGGCGCTTCTGCCAGCGCCAGAACCAGCCGTGGCTAGCCTTGAAGGTGCACTCGGGGCCGTAGATCTGGCGAGCAAAGGCCTCGGCCTGCGCTTGGATGACCGGCCCGGACAGCGGCACTCCGTGCTGCCGCAAGGTGAGGAACCACGAGTAGACGGCGCGGTCGATCTCCTCCTCGTTGGCTAGGCGCATCTTCTTGCGCTGCGTGCCCACCTCGCCGCCCAGCTGGTCCAGAAACCAGCGCAGCTTGGGCTCGTCCTTGAGCCAGCCGCGCAGGGTGCCACCCGGCACGCCGAAGTCGCGGCACACGCTGGCCTGCCTCTCGCCACCCTTGACGCGCTCGATGGCCTGCAGCTTGTCTTTGATGGAGTAGGCCTTGCGGAAGGCCATCTTCACCGCCACGCGGGGCCGCGGCCCGGACGCGGGGGGCGGCGGGCGCGCGGTAGAGCCCGGAGCGGCCGCGGGGGATCGCGGCAGCTCGGCCAGGCGCCCCTCCGGGGGCAGATGCCCGCGGTGAGGGGCCGGGTGCAGGGCAGAGCCGGCCGGAGGGCTCGCGGGGTACATGGCGACCGCGGCGGAGACCACCGGGACGTGCGAGCCCGACACCCGCCACTGGGGCGGAGCTCGGGGCGGGGCCGTCTAAGTCCCTCCCTTTTGTCCCGCCCCTTCGCCCCGCGGCGCCTGCGCACTAGCTGCTTCCTGCACGTCCCGGGCGCGTGCGCCCTCCGAAGCCGCTGCGTCCCGCCCCGCCCGGCCGGTTCCACTGCGCGCGCGGTGGAGGGGCGAGGGTGGCTGGCGGTCCGACACGCGGCGGTCTGACCAGCTAGCTTCTCGGAGGGAAGAGCGGCGTCTGAGGTAGCTGTCGGCAGGCTTCTACCGGGGTCTTCCCCGTGTGCTTCGGGTTGCGCGCCCCTCGCGTTCTCCAGGCTGTGTCCCCCGCGGTGCCGGCCATGGTACATTCCACTGGGTTTTCCGGTCGCCGCGCGGATACCCACCCTCTCCTGCGCAGTCCTTAGCTCGCGTCCCCCGCTCCCGGTCGTCTTGTCCTTGGCTGGCGTGTGAGTACCGTGGTCCCGGCACCAGGAGCGCATGCGCTGCAGACGCCTGAGGGTCCCGGGCCCGCGCCGTTAGTGCTCGCGCCGGCGGTCAGGGCGCGCTGCGGGTGGAGTGGGCCGGTAGCCACGTGGCTCTCGGCTCCCTGAGCGCCCAGGCTGGCTGGCTGCGCGGGGACCCGGCCGTGTACGAGCCCCGCCCTGTGCTCGGGGGCTTGGGGCCGCCATGGCTGGTTCTGATGTGCCCCAGCTATAGTCTTTGCGAGCGCAGTTTTATTAAGCCCCTAGGGCACACGCAGTTCTAGGCAGAGAGGGGACAGTCTTAGGTGCAAACTCGTGGAACTTAGGTGGCCCACAGACACAGGAAAGGGAAAAGGCATGCTATGCCGATTAGTTCAAAAAGTAACAGGGCTCTATTGATTTGGATAGGATGGTCTGGGCAGCTTCCTTGGGAAGGGGCGTTGAAGGGCAGTCGTTTTTCTTCAAGTGAGCGTTTTCGGGGGCTCGTGGCTGAGTGGAAAAGGGAATCACTTTGTGAAAGCTAAACTTGGGGTGAACCCCTAGCTGACAGGGAGGGATGCTTATGAATTAGCTGTCTCTCAGAGGGATGACTGGGCAGTACTTCAGGAGCTTCTGTGTCTCTGACTCCTTCCTCCTGGGTGGAAGCAAAGGGTGGATATGACTGGACTGCCGCCTCTCCCCAAATGTCCCCGGAGAAAGGCCTTACTAAGTGCTAGTTGGCGCACAAACTCAGACCCAGCCAGCCGTTATTCCTGCCTCTGCAGAGTCTATGGGACGTCATCCAATCCCATGGGGCAGCAGTTTAGAGGAAAGCCCGCAAAGGAACAAGCAGTCCCCTCTGGGGCTGTGGTGGCCAGTTCAGTTTGCTTTTAGAGAACAGCCACTTACTTAGACCTGGGTGGCTTCCTGTCCTCCCAGGAGGAGGCTGGTACAGAGCAATCCTCCAGGCTTGGCTTTTGGGGATCTGGGCAAGGCTCCAGGATTTATACAAGTTGGGCAAACATACTTGGGAGGGTTTGATGGGCCTCTGGGGGGCTGAGGGCAGGAGGTGCTGGCATGGAGCCTTTGTACTGTGCAGGGTATCTAAGATGGTGTGTTCCTCTTGGAAGCATGGTGACATTGTGAAGTACAGTTACTGGAGCGTGCCTTACTCTCTAACCCCACCTCACAGACTCAGCAGGTTTGGGTGGTGGTCATGCAAGTGGGAGCTTTCCTTCTCACTGTGTGCAAGATGTTACAGAGCTGTCCACAGCTTAAGTGTGAGGTGTGGCACAGGTGTCAGGTGTGAAAGAACTGAGGAAGCAGGAGCTGTGCAGCAAGGCCAATGACCCATAGCTCGTGTCCATGTACCACAGGTTGGACCAAAGAGAGAATGGACAAGCAGTGGCATATGAGGTGAGGAGACAGTTAGGGCCTAGGCTGGGGTGACTTGGGGAGCCAGAGTAATCAATGTCTGGGTCTCAAAGTGGAGGAGCCTCTTAACACAGCACAGGCCAATGATTTTGAGTAGGGCCAGGAAGGATATCCAGAGGCAGGGAAGCAGCTGGGTGGGAACCTAGAGCTGTGGAATCAAGGCATTACTCCTAGGCATAAAGAAACTCGCACTGTGTGGTTGCCCCAGCTGCAAGTGTTAACAGACTGCAAGTGGGCACCAGACACACAGAAAGTTCTATTGGACAGCCTTGGTCCAGATTCAGACCATGTGAACCCAGAGGGTGTCCCCAACTGCGGGGGTTGAGCTAGCTGGCAGATGCCATTCCTTACCCACTTTGCTCCTTCCTACTTCTCTGGAGGGTGCACAGTTTGGGAGCCCATCATTGCAGCAGCTGATGGGATAGCATGCTGCCTCAGAATGTCCAGAGGGTTTAAGGCTCAGGAAGCCAGATAGATCTTTGTGGAACTTACCAAATGAGCTTACTGACTAGATGCAATGTCCCAGGCCAGGCCACATTTCTGCAGCTGGCCAGTAAGATCATTTGGCAGGTTCCTTCTGATTGCTTCTGGGGCTTGGCATACAGAGCTAGACAGCCCCAAGAGTCTCTTGGCCCTTGTGTACAAGGGCTGTCTGCACCCCAGATCCCCTAGAGCTTGGACACTGTCTTCCTTTCACACAGAGTCTTGATAGCTGGCCTTTGGTGGCTAGCCCCACAGCCTGGAAGTCCAGCTAGCATCCAGTACCTGAGTGGGGATTGCTTGGGCTGCTTTCCTTTGGGTCCTCTGGTATATCAGCCTGCTTCTCTGGAAGCTGTGCTCTGTTCTCTGCAGCATGCTCCCAGATCATCCTCAGGAGAGAGAAGAGCCAGCCTTGTGCTGGGATGTAGGTATGGGTTTGAGAAATTCACTACTTCCTGTTTCCAGGCTGATGTTCCTGGACAGCTGTAGGCTTGCATATATGTGTCCTTCTGTGAAGTGTTTCGGTGCCCAGCCTGGGCGCATACTGGCTAGAGGTATCATTTATTGTATATCTGTGGAGAAGGCAACCTGAGGAAGACCTTGTTCCTTGAGTGGACCCCTTGCTCCTATGCTGGCTCTTGGGTTGGCCGCTTTCCCTGCTTGGTCTCTAGCTCCCCCACCTCAGAGATGAAACCTTTCCTTTTAGCAAGAGGCCCAGTCCCAGGGGACACTGGGCCTCAGTGGCAGCAGAGCCCCCAACTTGGAGCAGCCTGGGCCACCTGGGTCCCTTAGGGTCAGTATTTTCAAGGCTAGCCAGTGAAAGGGAGAGTCTGGGCTCCTTCCACAGTTCAGGGAGCACCCATGGTGCTAGCTTACGTGGTTTCAGGTTGTTCCCGCCTCAGAACGAGGACAGGGGAGGTAGAGGTAGAGGTGGCTCCACGCTGGTCCTTGCTGATTCCCTAGGACCTATGAGGGCTCTAGCTGACCGGAACCCCAAGAGCTACATCTCAAGGGATGACAGAGGAGTGTTGCCTCAAGCATATGGACCAGGCAGCCCCTGGGATTTAGTGGTTTGTTGCCCGTGCTTCACCCTCCGTTGCCATGCCACCTTGACAAGCAGCTTTGGAAAGGCCATCTAGCCTGCTCAGTCTGCTTGAGCTGTTGTCTGGTGTGGCTGGCCTTTCCCACTGCGCTAACCTTGCTACTTTTCCTTCATGCTGTCCTAGGAGGCCAAAGCAAAAAAGTAAGTACATCTGTGTGGTGCCCATTGTCTCCCTTTTACTGATCACCTTGCCTGAGGGAGGTGTGCAGAGTTGAGCTTGCTCGGGACAGGGCAGTGATACAGTAGCTGCCCCAGAGGCACATGGGCACCTCACATATCCCTGAGCAAAGGCCCTGATCTGTTACCAAGCAGGTCAACACATAGCCCTCTGCCCTGTGGGCAAGCAGTAGCCAAACGTGAAGATGTGGCCTGAGGAAGCATCACATCTCTATGGCCCTGACTCTTGTTTTGAGGCACCTTGGAAGTACCTACAGCCCTTGACCTGGAGAG
This sequence comes from Eospalax fontanierii, assembly GCA_035773235.1. Taxonomy (NCBI): domain Eukaryota; kingdom Metazoa; phylum Chordata; class Mammalia; order Rodentia; family Spalacidae; genus Eospalax; species Eospalax fontanierii. The sequence goes on along the minus strand of CM069532.1, from coordinate 80,710,379 downwards.
AGCTCCTGGAGCCTAATCTAAATCTGGTGGGGGTCAGCTTAGTTGGTACTGCTAAAGGACCTGAGGCCAACCTAGACCTAAACAGATCCATGTGACCAGAACAGATGGTGAGAGCCCCAGGGACTTAATGCCAGGAGGTTGGGAGACAGACAGGTCCTGCTGTGATGGTGTGTGTTGCCCCCTTGTGACAGTGGGTGATGTCACAATGCCCTGGCTCCTGGGCTCCTGTTCAGCCCCTGCCCCTGCCACTTGGCCTAGGTAAGTGAGGGGGTGGCCTGGAGACCTCTCCGTTCTGGGCCTCTGTGGCTCCTGGTCCTGACTCCTCACAGTGGAGGGAGCCTGGTGGACTGTACCAAAGTTAGCTCTCACGTAGAGGTAGGCTTCAGGCTGACAGGTAGTGTTCTCCACGGTTCTCTGTGTTGGTGGGATTTAGATAGCTAAACCCTTGCCAGGACAATAAGAGACAGGTATTGGTTTTGTTAGGATAGGGTATCCTAGGTCATGTGATTGTTTGCTCTTTGGCTAAAGGCTGCCTTTCCTCTGCATAAGGCCCAGAAGATAGTCCTGGTGTTGCTATAGACCCTCAGAAACAATGTGATCACCACATTCCTTCTCTTAGACCTGGGCATAGTTGAGTTCAGATTGTAGGGATCTTGATAGGGCCACCTGGGACAAGACAACCAAGTGGGTGTTTACGTCCATTCTAAGAGCATTATTACCTGTGTGGCCTTCTTGGTTGGCTCGTATCCCCCCCTTTCCATTGGTACCACACCTGGCTTCTGGAGCTGTGAAGGCAAGTCTGGTGGCTGTAGTGTGTGCTTCAGAGCTGCGCTCTGCACAAGGGAGCAGACATCTAAAGTCACTCGGAATTTGAGACAACACTGTGTCTAGTAAGGAAACTGAGGCTCCTCCAAGAGCATTGTCCATTGACTACAGTAGCCAGTGGGATATGGTGTCCTAAGACTCTTGAGGGTCTCATTATGCCTCTTTGGTTCAGGTGGATCCAGAGTTGTGGCCTCCCAGTGTGGCAACTGATCCCGACCCCTGTTGGGGTTCCCCTTCAGGGTGGGCCTTCAACCTCTCTGGTCCTGACTGCTCCCTCTGAGTTCATTCGGACTCAGGGATAGAGTCCCTTTTCTAAGACTTAAGCCCCTGCTCTAGGTAGGGTGGTGGTTTGGCCAAGGTGCGTGCAGGTGAGTTGCAGCCACGGGCAACTTGCTGGTGTTCCATCCAGCTTTGGCAGCCACAGGTCCTCCTGGTGAACTAGACACAGCTTCAAGGAGGTACCAGGCTCAGCACACACAAAATACAGCCTATCTGTCTGACTCCACACACATAAGCAACAAGCAGAGCATCTGGTGGCTGTCCTTAACGCTAGGAAGCTGCCAATCTCCTGTGTAAAGTATATTAAGATCAGAGTCTGGCTCTTGGTTTGATTTGATACTCTACCTGGAAGATCCTTGAGGAAAGGTATGGGAAGGTGTGTGGCGAATTTTAGGTATCGTCTAGATCCCTTTTGGTGGCTGTAGGGCCTATGGGGTTAACAAAGGTAGCACTTGTAATAGGAAATACGTGAATGTATATATATATACATGTATGGTACTTTCTTTGATTCACAAAAGTTCCCAGTGTGGATTTGACTTTTGTGCCCTTGCATGTCATCTGGTGGAGCCCCTCTGGGAGGCCTATCCACCCATTTCCCAGGCCTCCCTGTCTGCCCCTGCCTGCCAGACTAAGGAGGGCGAGGGAGGCAGGTGCCTCTGCTGTGTTGCAACTGCCTTCTTGTGCTTGCTTTTTAACGCTGTACCCGAAGATGAGGAGTGGGAAGGCCTCTTGTGCGCTGGAGACCGTCTGGGAGGACAAGCACAAGTATGAGGAGGCCGAGCGGCGCTTCCATGAGCACGAGGCCACGAGAGCCGCCACCTCTGCCCAGCAGCTCCTGGCCAAGGTGCCAGCTGTGAACGGGACCAGCCAGGAGGACGCAGAGGACACCGACGAGTCAGAGGGCCCCAGTACCAGCAGCAAGAGTGATCCTAGGAAGAGCCAGGAGTGCAAGAAGCCCCTTCAGAAAAAGAGGAAGCGTTCCCCCAAGAGCTGCCTTGGCCAGGCAGACCTTGCCCTCGTGGGCCTCACAGCTGACCATGTGTGGCTGGAAAAGCCACTCTTTGACCAGGCAGAAAGCTCCTACCGACAGAGGCTGGCAGATGTGGCTGTCCAGGCAGCCCAGCAGACTGCCTTAGCCCCTGGGGACCCCTGCACACATGGGAGCCATGTGGCCTGCCACCATGTGACCTGGGGGATCTGGGTCAACAAGTCTTGCTTTGACCAGGCGGAGCGAGCTTTTGTGGAGTGGTCTCAGGCCTTGCTTCTGGCTGCAGAGGGGAGCCATAGGCAGGAGGCTCCTGACACAGGCCAACAGGCAGTCACTCCTGACTTGGTCTTGGCCTGCCACCCTTGCCCACCAGCCAATGGCCAGCCCTCTCTAGGAAGCCTGCAGGCATTGGTGCGGGAGGTATGGCTGGAGAAGCCCCGTTATGATGCAGCGGAAAGAGGCTTCTATGAGGCCATGTTTGATGGCCACCCCCCAGGGAAAGTGCGCCTGCAGGAGCGTGCCAGTCAGGCAGAGGGTGCCCGGAGGGGCCGCAGAGACCGTCGGAGCCGGAATGCTGCAGGAAACAAGCGAGCTGGGTCCCGGAGGGCTGATGGGGAGGCCCCCTCTGCTTTGCCCTACTGGTACTTCCTGCACAAGGACGCAGAGGCCCCTTGGCTCAGCAAGCCCACCTACGACAGTGCTGAGTGCCGCCACCATGCTGCTGAGGCCCTGCGCATAGCTTGGCGCCTAGAAGCTGCCTCCCTGGCTCATCGACCATCGCCCCGTTCTGGCCCATCCATGTGCGGCCTGAGACCCAAGTAGGGGAAATATGACGTGCAGTGCCAGGACTGATGTGGGCTACAAGTATTTGGGTTCCTCATACTCCCCTAGGGATCTGACTAACCTAAATATAGGGGTGGGGTAGATAGCAGTAGTGCTTTGTCTTTGAGGGTTACACAGTTCTGTGTTGTTGGAGTTGGTTGGGGAAAGGGTCAGCATGAGTCAAAGTCATCTTAGAAAGGAGCTGAAAAGATAGGGTTGTCTGCAGGGTGATAGGGAAACCTTGTAGCTGGGTCTCTGGCACCTGAGTTGCTCTAGGGTGAGGTGTAGGAACCATGTGTTGACACAGCCTGGCTTATAGCGTGTGTCCATTGAGGTAAGATGTGCATTAGATCCAAGAGCATGTGGCTGGTCCCAACAGCGTCTGAGGGACACTGATTTGTTAGTCCTTCCTATGGGGAAAGAAACCTTTCATTCACGGTCTCCAAGGAACCTTGCTCCAACACAGGTGGACATAGCTCCAGCATTGACTTCTGGCAGGGACCCGAGGAAAGTCTCTTGGGATGGTGTGGGGTCATGGAAGATGGCCTCCCAGGCAGGTGTAGAGGGTAGACACGAAGGAAGCAGAAGTGGTCAGGAAAGGATTTGGAGGGTCCCAAGTAACTGCTTGGGCCCCTGAGAAGTGGCACTAATCTTGGCTTCTTCTGGGTGACCAGGAAGGAGTGGGAATGGGACCCAGTGATGACTGAAGTGTGGGGGAGGCTTACATCCTATCTGCCACTTACCTGCCCTGGATTTACCATGGCCTAGCTCCTCACCAAGGTGCCCTGTATAAGGGGAGCAGAGTCCAGGAGTTCTGTTCCTGTGAACAGACGTACTTGGGAGGTCTGGTGGTGGGCTGAGGTCTCCACACAAGGAATCGGTGGAGTGAGATTAGGTTGGTTTGTTACATCTGGTGGGGCAATAGATTGTGAATGCTGTGGGCTCTGTCAACACTGCACACCCCAGCTCCCCTACTGTGCCAGGAGTAGGAGCAGCATGGTAAGGCCCGACCTGCAGAGATAGTGAGCTGGACCTCACCCTAAGGCTGTGGAACCCTGGTCTGGAAGAGCAGATCTCACATTCTTTCTGTCTTGGTTCACATAGAGCTTCCGTTCTATTGATTTTTGCCATCTTAAGTACTGAAAGTACTTGTCTGTTGAAGGATGACGTGCTTCTAGCATGTTAGCATGAATAACATGTTTTTGTGAAAAATAACCTCTTAGCCACCAGAAAAAAACATAATGGGCAGAGTGACCTTGTCCTATTGTTACAAACTTATTTGGCTTCAGGGGTGGGTGCTGGTTCTTAGAGCTGCTTTTTGCTCTAGCTGCTGATATGGGTTATGACTGGACTATGTGGTTGGAAAACACATGGCCTGGGTGTTGAGTTTTCTAGAGGACTGGCCTGGGGATGGGAGGACAGTTGTTTTATCCTTTCATGTATGGGAGAAGCTTGTTAACATTGGGAACAGTACCTTTGTCATCCGGGGCTGGCAGTTCTTGAGTCAGCGGAGCTGTGTGCTGGCCAGATTTGGCTTTGAGAGCTGAGGTGGGCACCCTGTTAACTCTAGGCTGTTGTAGGCTACTCATGTAGGCCAGGCCTGGAGCCTGTGGGGAAGGTAATGCCAGAGGTTGAGGACCTGCAGTCATGCTGACCTAACCTTTCCTCCCACTCTCAGCAGAAAAATGGCTACAAACTTTCTAGTACATGAAAAGATCTGGTTTGACAAGTTCAAATATGATGATGCGGAAAGAAAATTCTACGAGCAGATGAATGGGCCTGTGGCTGGTGGCTCCCTCCAGGTGAGAACTGTGGATTGGGGCTGCTGGGTAACTGCTGTCCAGCAAGAGCTGACCAAGCCGGGTGGGCCCGTCACTGGGGCCAGGTGGCTCTCTTGAAGGATCTTCAGAGTGGCCTTGGCTGGCTTCTGATCCTAATATGTGGGACAGCCCACTCCTGCAGTTCCCAGGCAGCTGGGACAGACAGCAGACAAATGTCTAGGGCTGGCAGGTGACCAGGCCTCAGCATTTACTGCTACCTGTAGGCTATATGCAACCAGGCTCTGTGGTTCTAGCCTCCGTCATCTGCTTTTCACTGTCCTGGGAGTTTTCTTTCTCTGTGATGCTCTCTTGCTCCATGAGCCAGGCAGGATTCAAAGAGTTTTTGGTTTTGTGTATGTCGGGTTTTTTTGTTTGTTTAAAAAGATTTTTTTAAGCAAAAAAAGAAAAAAGACTGGTTCTTTCTGCACTATCTGCAGGAGAATGGTGCCAGCGTGATCCTCCGTGACATTGCGAGAGCCAGAGAGAACATCCAGAAATCCCTGGCTGGAGTGAGTACCCACAGCCCGTGTACTCTTGGGCTTGTGCTTGGCCAAATAGCATGTCTGATTTTTGTTTTTTACCCCTCAGTCCTGCTGACTGTTTGGGCCCTTTGGAGCAAGTTAGGGCTCAATGTGTGGTGCTGGGTTCTTGTGAGCCATGGAATGCTGAGACCTCAAAGCCCACACTGGCATGGGAAATGGTCTTGCTCTCTAGACTTTCCTATCTCTCCTTCTGCTTGTGGTGGTTTCTCTGACCATTCCTACCGTGCCTGCCATGAGCTGAGCCGTGTCATTTTGCAGTGGGCGTACTGGAGGCACATGCCTCACAGGCCACTACTTCCTGATTGTGCTCTTCTGTGGGAGCACTTGCCTCTGTTAGGCCCTTCAGGGAAAGGGGTGGTTATTTAATAAGGTGTGTTGCATTCAGACCACAGAGACAATACCATCTAAGACTTCAGATTCAGAGAGGAGCCCTGTGCCCTATGTGGCCTCCGAGTCCCAGATTGAGGTCAGGTGTGCCAGATATGCCCCATCTGGTTCTGGTCTGTTGGGAGTAGCTGAGGAAGGTGTGCTATTTAGATGACAGGCAGACTTGCATCCTTATTCCAAAGGAGCTTGGACCTTGCTCTCCCTCTGGAATGGGTTATGTGCCCTGGAATACGTTCCACATTGGCTTCTGTAAAGAGTTACCACAACCTTCCTGCCCCAAACAATGCAAATTCATTATCTTACGGTCCTGAAGGTCAGAAGTCTAAATAGGACTCAAAGCCAAGGGCTACTAGAGTTGTGTTCCTTTTGAGGCGCTGAGATTCCATTTCCTGTGTGTCCCTATTTCCAGGTGTAAAGAAGTCTTTCGGTGTGGTACAGAGGGTAGTCTAATCTTCCAGCCTCTTTAATCTCTCTGACCCTCCCACACCCTCCCATCTCAGGACTCTTTGTGACACGGCCTAGCAGTCCAGGGTTCTCATTTTATGTTTGCCATTTGTGAAAGTTTGCCATGTAAGGCCTTGGGCCCTGGGGGTTGGGACATGAAATCTTTGGGGGGGTATTTCATACCCTAATCCGCCCTGTGGCCACCACGGGCTCGTAGCCATGCCAGTTTGTTCCACACCAACACCCTCAAGTCTCAGCCTTTTACAGTGTCACTTATGTATAACAAGAATGGAGAAGCATGGGGACGGCACAAGGCAGTCTGTTCTGAGGCAGAACTGCCACGTAGGCATGAAGTGGAGGTAGAGCATAGGGTTATCTGCTCCCATATACAGCTGTGGAACAGACACAGGGAAGGCATCTTAGGCATTTCCCCAAAATGGGAAAAAGGGTATCACAAGTCACAAAGAATTTCAAACTGTAGCCAGGCTTGCTTCATGAGCTTTGAAGGCTTGAGAGCAGTTCACTGTGGCTCACACAACTAGGAGTCAGTTTTCACTTAGTACTGTTTGGGGTTGGAAGTGTAACAGCTTTCCTACCTATAGAAGGTAGAGGCCGTCAGCCTTTTTTTTTTTTTTTTTTTAATTAAAAAAAAATCATTCTGACTTTTGGTCTAAGTTAGTTCTACTATAAAAGTGTCAAGGGTTTTACGTATATATTTTGTAATGGAAAGTTGCAACATGGCAGGAGGCTCCTCTGTGGTTCTTTATTTGAGGGGCCCATCCATTTCTTGGCACCTGCAAGATGGCTAAGGGTCACATACCTGGTCTCTGTTGGCTTTTCATAGTCTCCTCACTTTCTCCCAGAGCAACTGCCAAGCAACTACGGGCCCTCTCCACATCTTGCTTTCCTGGCAGTGAGGTGCCTTGTGTTGGTGTCTTTAGCTCTCTGGAGAGACTGAGAGTTTCCCCAACCATCTAACCCTGGTTTCTTTGTGCTTGATAGTTCTTCCCTCGATTTCTCTCCCATTTCACCATAAATGGTAGAAAGAAAGCAGGCTATGTCTTCCCCACTTGGCTTAGAAACCTCAGCTGAGGAACAAAGCTTCCTGGCCAGGTATATAATCACAGCACTTGGGAAAGCTGACACATAAAGCTTGCCACATGCTGGAGGCCAGCCTGAGCTGTAGAAAAAGACCCTGTTTCAAAAAGCAGAAACAAACTGAAGGTTAAGTCTTTTAGCGGACCTACACTGCCCACCTGTGCGTCCACCGGTGTGGATGCCCATAACTCCTCTTTGTGGTGGTCCATGCTGCTGGTTTCAAGCGTTTTTTTGTGTGATGTCTCCTGCTGTCCTCCTCGGGCCTTCCAGCTGTGCCTGCTGCCACCTCCACCTTTTAGGGATGTGTTTTAGCATCCCAGGCTCCATGGCCACTGCTGCTCATTTCCAGTGTGTAATTTCCCATAGCCTGGTGACTTCAGATGATAGAAATCTGTCGTCTTAGAGTTCTGGAGGTCAGAGGCATCCACAGGGTTCTTCAGGAGTCTGGAGAAGACCTGCGTCCTGTCTTTTCCAGCTGTGGGATGCTGCCCTGTTGCATTAGCTCCAGACTCCCACCAGCTCTCTGATCATTCCTGCCTCTGTTTCTCTTGCTCCTGCCTGTCTTTCATAGAGCCTTGTGTGAATGTCAAGGTCATTTCCTATTTAGGTCTTTAGCCCATCTATAGAATCTGCTTTGCCATGTGAACTAACAATATGGTCTTTAAGAGACTCAAGTGTGGCTGTCACTAGGACACTGTTCTGTCAGAACAATCAGGAAGGAATGTGAAACCTTTTCAGGGTTGCATACTTGGCCCAGTCTTTTAGCGCTCGTCCCATGATCCCATGCTTGCTCAGTGATGCTTAGGCCAGGTAGACATGGGGCCAGAGTTACATAGACTTGTACACTTGACCAAGCACTTTGAGCTCCAGTGCCCAGAAAGCTGGGGTGAGAGCTCGGTAGCCCTGGAGCTGCAGGAACATTCCCTGCCTTGGCTTTGCTGGTCTGTCCCTTGCCAAGTCTCCTGCTGAGTACTGTCTCAGAGGAGGCCTTTTTCTCATGCCCCAACCTGCTGTGTAGCTTTAGCAAGGCCCTAGGTATCCCCAAAACAGCCCTAGCATTCTAGCTCAGCTTCTACTCAGATACACTGGCCTGCTCTGGTCTTTCCTGCAAGATATTTCTGCCAGGTAGACTCACAGGACCTCCTTCTGATGCTAGCTCTGCCAAGATCCTGCTGTACATTGTTTCTTCCTCCCGCCACCCTGCAGAGAAAGTCCTGTTGGAGCCTGCTCAGATGGGGTTAGGTTGGGGCTTGCATGCAGCTATGTCCTCAGAACCAGTAACCCTCCTACCTGTGGTGTGAACCCCCTCCCCAAGGACTAACATTTGGGAACATGAAATTAGAAGCCCGGATTTCCTGCCCTGTGCTCTCCAGAGCCTTCTGAGGCTTAGGAGCAAGATCCCAGATGCTCGCACAACTCATTCCTTTCTTCAGTTGCTTCCTTCAATTAGCCCCTCAATTGCTTTCCCCTCCCATTTCCAGCTCAAGGTGATGCTGCCCAACTCCCCTGAGGCCTTGGGCCAGGCCACCCCTGGGACTGTAAGTCCTGCTCTTTGTCTGTTTGGGCTCCCTAATTCTTGTCCTGTGCTCTGCTTGGCTGAGAATGTCACACTGGGCTGTACAGGCATTCTTTCTGAGGTCAGCTGGTCTTCACCCCTCATTACAGTGAGCTGGACCTCTGCGAGAAAGTTGTCCCTTACCTAGATCTTTCCTGAGTTGCATTTCCAACAGGTCCTTAACCCTGTCTGTATAGTAGGGGATCCATCAGGGCTGACTGAACCTTTGTCAGACCTTGAGTTCAGTCTGGGGCTCTGCTTCTGAGGGGCTATGAGGGGATACTACCTAAGAGCAGGCTAAAGCACTGAGTTCAGCTTTCTCCTCCCTTTTCCTCCCTTGCAGAGCTCAGGCCCTGGGGCCACCAGTGGGCCTGGTGGAGACCACAGTGAGCTTATTGTACGAATTGCCAGCCTCGAAGTGGAGAACCAGAACCTTCGAGGCGGTGAGAGCTTGGGCATGACAGGTGGGACCCTGGCTCCAGTCTGCTGTCTGACTAGTGTCCCCCTTGTGCCTACAGTGGTGCAAGATCTGCAGCAAGCCATTTCCAGGTTGGAGGCCCGGCTGAGCACTTTGGAGAAGAGCTCACCCAGTCACCGTTCCACAGCCCCACAGACCCAGGTGAGCATCCTCTGTCACCTTTTGGGGGTGGAGTTAAGGCAGCGTGCTATGTGGTCTCCAACTTCTACCTCCGGCTGTTGGCAGGCTTGACCCTTAGGATAAGGTGACTGTAGCTTGTCTTCTTGGGGACCATGTGCCTGAGAATATTTCCCAAGGGCTGACTTTCCTCCAGTCACCTGGAGTGGGAAGGCCTATGGGGGTCTCAGCCCTCTCTTCCTCTGGTAGCATGTGTCCCCCATGCGCCAAGTGGAGCTCCCAACCAAGAAGGCAGCCACTCCAGCAGAGGACGATGAGGACAACGACATTGACCTCTTTGGCAGTGACGAGGAGGAAGAAGACAAGGAGGCAGCCAGACTACGGGAGGAGCGACTGCGGCAGTATGCAGAGAAGAAGGCTAAGAAACCTTCCCTCGTGGCTAAGTCCTCCATCCTCCTGGATGTCAAACCTGTGAGTGGGCATGGTAGACCTCTGGGGAGTGGGGCCTATTGTGTGGCTTGCCCAAAGGTTTAGCTTTTGACACAAACCCACACCTTCCTGGGTGCTGGTGAAAGTTTAAAGATCATGGCATAAGAACACGTGGAGTGGGGCACCTGTAATTTAGACTGTTTCCAAGGACCCTTTAAAGAGGCAAAATTGTGGCTTCTTGTGCTATGCGGGCGGGGCGGGGGAGGACCTCATGGGTGTTTTCCCTAGCGTTCTAGAGGTATCTGAGATGGCTCGCTCAGCCTCCCATATTCTCTCACAGTGGGATGACGAGACAGACATGGCACAGCTGGAGGCTTGTGTGCGCTCCATCCAGTTGGAAGGACTGGTTTGGGGGGGCTCCAAGCTAGTGCCTGTGGGTTATGGTATCCGGAAGCTGCAGATCCAGTGTGTGGTGGAGGATGACAAAGTGGGCACCGACTTCCTGGAAGAAGAGATCACCAAGTTTGAGGAGCATGTGAGTCAGCCATGGGCACTAGGGTTGGGAAGACCAGATGAACCCTGGAACTCCTGCTCCCCTGAATCCGTGGGAACCTCTTGAATCCCACTATGGAGTGTGAGCAATTCTGAGTAACACCACTTGTCCCCATCCACAGGTGCAGAGTGTAGACATCGCAGCTTTCAACAAGATCTGAAGCCCAAGAGTGTGGTTCATGTGTGTGAGGCCCTGCTGAAATTAAAGACTTAGACTCTGCATTCTGGCTTTTCTCCTGTTGTTTGGTGTGCGACGATCTGCGAGGCCTGGGCCATATGTGTCCAGCTCCAGACCACCTGTGTTTTGGTCTTACTTCTTCACCTTGTGTTGTGAACAATGAGTCTGATAACAAGCTGTTCAAGCCAGAAATAATCTTTTGGGCCCACATTTCTTCACACTGAGCCTGCTGTCTGCTGCTCTGACCATGTGGAGTACCCCCCCATCTTGACAATAGTATTCCTTTTCACTCTCCTTACCTCTGAGAGCACAGCAGTTATCTGATGTTCTGACATGGTCAGGATACGGACCATGCTATTAATTGTCCCTGCCCATTCCCCAAAACCCCTGTGGTCAATGCTTGGGTATTGATGGTATTTGGACTATAGTCTAGATGGTGAAACTGTGGATATTTGGGTGAAAGGCGTGCCGAGTGTGGTGGTTTCCTGTTGTTGCTGATGTCCTTGGTCCTTAGTCATCAGGAAGAAATGTAGTCCCTCCCCCTCAAAAATTTTAAGAGATTTTACCAAGGGGCCTGTAGTGCAGGACCCAACAAAAGTCATCGCCTTGGGATCCTGTCTGGGCCTGCACAGCTGTAAAGTCCATTTTGGTACCAGCCTGGGTTCCCTTCTCATGTCGGAAAGGCAGCCAAGGCCTGTGGGGGCTCCTGATTCCCAGCCAGCTGCTGGGTTATCTTCCCCTTGCACCACGCCTAGGCTAGGACAAGAGGCCACAGTGCAGTACAGCTTTATCTGACAAGTTTTCACTTGCTATGCCTCAAAAGGCGAGCTCCACCCCTCCGCCCGGAACCTGGCCAAGTTCCCTAGAGGCTGACCAGGCAGGATCTTGGCATGGGACTCCGCCCCTGCACCCTGCTGCTGCCACTGTAGCCGGGGAAGTGGCTCGCCCCGCCCATGCGGCCTCCCGGGATTTGTTCCAGCTCAACACCAGGGGCGGAGTGGGCGGGGTGGAGTGGGCTGGGCGGGACCGGCCCTTCGCCCCTCCAAGGGCCCTGGACCTGCCGCGGGCTGCAAGATGGCGGAGCAGGCGGATGGCGAGGGGCACGCGGCGGCGCGCCCGCTGCTCACGGACCTCTACCAGGCCACCATGGCCTTGGGCTACTGGCGCGCGGGCCGCGCCCGCGAGGCCGCGGAGTTCGAGCTCTTCTTCCGCCGCTGCCCATTTGGCGGCTCCTTCGCCCTGGCCGCAGGCCTGCGCGACTGCGTGCGCTTCCTGCGTGCCTTTCGGCTGCAGGATGCAGGTAGCTGTGGCCCCTGGGATGCCTCCCACCACCCAGGACTCCAGCTCCCGAGGGAACCCTGCCCCACCAGGGCTCCAGGTCCTGAGGGTTCCCCCTTTCCCCGACACCAGCTTCCGAGGAACCCTGCCCTCCAACTCCAGCTCTCAAGGGCACCCCCCAGGACTCCAGCTCCAGAGAGACATCTGCCCGCCTCCCCGGATTCCTGCCCCGGAGGGACCTCCGCCTCCCCCCACTCCAGTTCCCGAGGGATCCCTACCACCCAGGACTCCAGCTCCCAAGGGACCCCTGCCCCGCCCCCCCCACTCCTTCTGAGGAACCCTCTTCCCCCCACTCCAGCTCTCAAGGAGTCCCCCGTGCCCCCCAGGACTGCAGCTCCGATGGACCCTTGCTTCCCACCCCAGAACTCCTGCTCTTGAGGCACCCTCACCCCCCAGCACTCCAGGTCCTGAGGGACCTCCTTTCCCCTATACCAGCTCCAGAGGAATCCCCGCCCCCTAATTCCAGCTCCCTAGGGACAGGTCTCTGGCTCCTGACATTCCCTGAACAGAGTTCACTTGCCTGGCCTGGCCCAGTGCTCTCCACAGACCACATGTCTTCTCTGTCACCCCAGATGTGCAATTCCTGGCCTCAGTGCTACCCCCAGACACAGACCCTGGGTTCTTCGAGCACCTTCGGGCCCTTGACTGCTCCGAGGTGACTGTGCGGGCCCTGCCGGAGGGTTCCCTCGCCTTCCCAGGCGTGAGTGCAGTGCCGGCAGGGAAGGGGTGGGGCAGGAGGTCCTGCGCAGAGCTGATCCCCCTCTCCGCAGGTGCCGCTGCTGCAGGTCTCAGGGCCGCTCCTGCTTGTGCAGCTGTTAGAGACTCCACTGCTCTGCCTGGTCAGCTATGCCAGGTGGGCAGCGGCCGGGGGTGGTGTGGACTATGTCGACCTCTGGAACCCAGGAAGGCCCACCTGCCTGGGTGGCTTTGCAACCCTCACCTGGGCCCGCCTGGCCTCTTCCACAGCCTCGTGGCCACCAATGCTGCTCGGCTTCGCCTGATTGCAGGGCCTGAGAAGAGGCTGCTAGAGATGGGCCTGCGCAGAGCTCAGGGTCCAGACGGGGGCCTCACAGCTTCCACCTACAGCTACCTGGGTGGTGAGGCCTGGAGAGACCATGGGTTGGAGAAAGGGAGGTTCCACCTACCCGGGGTTCTGCAAGCCTGCTTGTGTTTTCACCCAGGGTTCGACAGCAGCAGCAATACTCTTGCTGGGCAACTTCGAGGTGTGCCTGTGGCAGGGACCCTGGCCCACTCATTTGTCACCTCATTTTCGGGTAGTGAGGTGCCTCCTGACCCGGTTAGTACCATTTTGTTTTTTGTGTTCCATGTAGCTCAAGCTGGCCTTGAAATCCTGATCCTCCTCCCTCCATCTCAGTGTGTGCCACCAAGCTGGGTCCAGTCAGTACCTTTTTCAATCCTGCTCTATTATATAGGACAAGATCCCAAGACCAGTTCTTATCAGCAGGGCTAGGTTGGGCCCTGCTGTGCATGCTGGCAGATGCTGGCCCTGGGCATATGGCCCAAGACTGCCCCAGGAAGCTGACATGGAAAGGCATTGCCTTTGCCCTGAGGCCAGGGTATACTGACCACGCCCAAGCCTCACATTGTACTCTAGATCTATCTTTCACTGATCCTTCTCCACAGATGTTGGCCCCAGCGGCTAGTGAGGGCCCCACAGTGGACCTGGCCGCCAGTGTAAAGTTGTGGTTGGAGCGAGTTTGCACCCACCTGGAGCTGGAGGTGCAGGAGCCACATCCAGGAGAAAGGGCAGCTTTTGTGGCCTATGCTCTGGCCTTCCCCAGGGCTTTCCAGGGCCTGCTTGATTCCTACAGTGTACAAAGGTGAGCCGTGGACATTTTGCCAAGGGTGACCTTGGTAGAACGATGGCAGTCCCTGACCTCTTCTTTATGCCTATAGGAGTGGTCTTCCCAACTTCCTGGCAGTAGCCCTAGCATTGGGGGAGCTGGGCTACCGGGCAGTGGGTGTGAGGCTGGACAGTGGTGACCTTCTTCAGCAGGCTCAGGAGATCCGCACAGTCTTTCGAACAGTTGCCGTAGAGTGAGTTCGCCCCAAGGAATGTACCTGCTAGAACTCCTGTTGGGAACCTATGAATTGGGGCTGGGGGCGGGTGATGGACACAGACAGACAGACTCTGCCTCCCTGACAGTGAGGCCCTTGAACCAGTTTCAGGGGTAACTGGGCAGGCCCTGGAATGGAGGGATAGGGTAGGACCACCAGGAGCTCCTAAGCAAAGGATAGATGTGGACATGATGGTTGAGGGAAGGGAATGAGGACAGGGAGGATTTGAGCATTTGAGGGGGGCTGCCTGTGAACCCATCGCATGCAGGTTCCAGGTGCCCTGGCTGGAGTCTGTTCCCATTGCCGTTAGCAACAACATTGATGAGAAGGAGCTGACCCGCCTGGCCCAAGAGGTAGAGTGGAAGAGGAACAAGTGGTGGGTAGACTAGAGGGCTCTGGCACCCTACAGGTGGCAGCCAGACTCAGAGTTACCTCTTCTCCCCACAGGGCAGTGAGGTGAACATTATCGGCATTGGCACCAGCGTGGTCACCTGTCCCCAACAGCCTTCTATGGGCTGTGTCTACAAGGTAGGGATAGTATCCCGTCCCAGGCAGGGCAAGTCTGAAGGATGGTGGGTGGTAGGGGGCAGGGGTCCAGGTATGCCAACACCCTGTCCTTGCAGCTGGTGTCTGTAGAAGGCCAACCTCGACTGAAGCTGACAGAAGACCCTGAAAAGCAAACACTGCCAGGGAGCAAGGCTGCCTTCCGCCTCCTAGGCTCTGATGGTGAGCCCCTCCGGCCCCAAGGTTGTCCTTTTTCAAGGCCCAGCCCTCCTCTGATGTTACTCTTGCCTCCTACCCAGGGTCTTTGCTACTGGACCTGCTGCAGCTGGTGGAAGAGCCTCCACCACAGGCTGGGCAGGAATTGAAGGTTTGGCCTCAAGGGGCCCAGGAGCCCTGCACTGTGAGGCCAGCCCAGGTGGAGCCACTGCTGAAACTCTGCCTGCAACAGGGACAGGTGACTGTCCCCATCTGCACCTTTAGCTTAGCCCTCGCCCAACAGTGTCAGCTTTTTCACCTTCCCCTCCACTCTCCTACAGCTGTGTGAGCCGCTTCCGTCTCTGGCAGAGTCCAGAGCCTTGGCCCAGAAGTCTCTGAGCCGCCTTAACCCTGCCTACAAGCAGCTGCAGAGTCCTGAAGTGTATCAGGTAGGCCTGCAGATGGCCTGCCTTGTGTGCCCTCTGCCCCTCACCTCCCACCGCAGGTGCTCACTAGCCCCCATCCCGTCTCTACAGGTTGTACGATCAGAAAAGCTCCAGGCACTGGTGAACAGTCTGAGTGCCAGAGGTCCCTTGTAAGAAACACAGGCACCGAGCCAGGTGGGCAGATCTCTGTGAGATGGAGGCCAGGCTGATCTACATAGAGAGCGCCAGGCCAGCTGTGGCTACATGGAGACCCTGCCTCAAAAAGACCAGAAGAAGAAGAAAAGGAAGAAGAAGAAAAGGAAGAAGAAGAAAAGGAAGATGAAAAAGAAGAAGAATAGGTGTGGTGGGCTGCCAAAAATAACATGAATCACTTACTGTTTCCACAACTTTTGATGTGTCATTACTTTGTGAATCTCCGCCACTAACTTGTGCTCTGGGGGCTTCCAGGGCTGGGCTGGACTGTGAGGAAGCACAGGCCCAACATGCAGCCACGGGGCTGCACAGTGGGGACCAGCTCTGAGTGGAGTGGCAGACAGAGGGACAGAAGGAGGGCTTATGTTTACCTCTGTTTTGAGGAAGTTGTGGAGTTCTCCAAAGTTGGACTGGGGTGTCAGTCCAAGCATAATCCCGGGCTCCCATACCTGCTAAGGGAAATGTCCTTGGTTAGTGTGGGTATCTCAAGCCTCCCAATCCAGCCCTACATGACCTATCATCTGTCATAGGTCAGCCAGGCCCTAGCCTTGGGGCCTTAGCTCCTTCCCCAGTAAGGAGGGAGAGATTTGTATAGCTGAGGCTCTGAGGAGCTTTTTCAGTGGGGGTTGGTTCTACCTGGGTACAGCAAGCTGGACAAGGCTCCAGGGGAACTGATCAGGAGGGAAGTTCATGGCTTGGCAGGAGGCAGTGTGGGGGCTTGGGCAGCCTGAGGTACATGGCTGAAAGGGTCAATGCCAGCTGTTAGGGTGCTTGTATGTGTACTTCCGCCTGCCCAGGTATTCTACCAGACCAGCTCATCCAGCTCCCCTGACTCAGGCAGGGCTGGGCAGTGCCTAGAGTGTGGTTGGGTGAGGGTGGAGGGTGGGGATTCAAGGCAGAGGCCTGGTCAGGTCAGTTATGGGGAATACGAACCTGGAGAGAGATACACTCAGCATACAGCAACACACATTGCCTAGGTACCCATGGCAGGGGCAAATCTCAGCTAAGGAATGGAAGGACATCTAAGGAACGAAACAGTCTATCTCAGGGCTGTCCAAGACACAGAAGGGCCCATCTCAACAGCAGTGGGCACTTGAGAGGTATCAGCTGCCCTCACCTCATTTTCTCTACACTTGGGTGTCCCAAGTTCAGAAATGATGACAGTATCCAACCACACCCATTCCCAGGATGTCTGGCTGGGTGAGACTGCTGTGCCCAGTCCAGGCCTTGACCCTGCTGGGGCCTTCTCAGGACTGTCTACAGCTGCCCTGGACCAGTCTCCCAGGCAAGAAGGGCAAGGAGTTAGACTGAAAACCCTCTTCTTCTCTGAAGTCCACTATCTCCCAGGGCACTGGTGGGCAGAGGCAGACTGCGGACACTCTTGACTAAAGGCTGGCTGCCCATTCCACTGGCTCCAGCAGTGGAGCATTGATAAGCCCATGCCAGGACACTTCTGTTTCCTCAGCCAACCTCTGGCACAAGCTCACACAGGCATGCACATACTTACCCACGCAGCCACGCCTGTCTGTAGGCCCGCCTGTGGGCCCGCCCCCCGGGGCCTGATTCTAGGTCATCCCTGCACACAATTTCCCTGGAGGAGCAGTGGCAGGTGTTGCTGCTGGAGGCATCATGGCTGGTGGTGTGTGGGGCCGAGGCAGGGAAGGCCCTGTGGGATCCCTAACTCTGACAGCACTTGCTGAAGGGATCCGGGCCAGCCAGGGGCATCCTGTGGGACACCCTCCCCCAGGCCCTCAGGCTGAGGCCCTGGAGTTTGGACCTGAGGATGAGAACCATACCCAAACACCTACCACTGCTTTTGACACCCAGCCTAAGAGTGAGGTGGCTTCCCCCACAGCTGGCAGTGAGCACTGCTCTACACGTAATGTTCAGGAGCCAGTCTCTCAGGTGAGTATTAAGAGGTGGGGGTGCTGGAGCTGGAGCTGGAGACCACCCACAACAGAGATATTGTTTTTAGCAAGCTGAGAGGGGTGGGAGTCTGGGAGATCTAGGAGGAGAACTAGGAGAGGCTTGGGGACTTGACATCCTCCACTCTCCCTGCCCCAGGTCCGCCAGGGCTCCTGGGAGGAAGGGACCCTTGCTGACCTTGCGCTATACACGGCTGCCTGTCTGGAGGAGGCGGGCTTTGCTGGGACCCAGGCTACAGCACTCACTCTGTCCTCAGCTCTGGAGGCTCGGGGACAACGACTGGAGGACCAGGTCAGCATTCCAACACCACCACCTCTCTCTGAAAAAACTGCAAGCTTCCTTTCAAGGTGGAAGGTTGAAAAGCAGAGCCTTGGACCACACTCTTTCTGAAGGCTACTCCCGCAGGGTGGTGGTGGGGTAGGATGTCTTTAAGAAGGTCCCTTAGAAGGTCAAGAGGGCCTGACCACTGACATTTGGCCATTCCACCCAGGTGCACAGTCTGGTGTGTGGGCTGCTGGCACAGGTGCCTAGCCTGGCAGAGGGGAGACCTCGGAGGGCTGCCCTACGGGTACTGAGTGCACTGGCCCTGGAGCACGCACAGGATGTGGTGTGTGCCCTGCTACCCCGCTCGCTGCCCCCGGACCGGTAACCCACCTCTACGCAGCTTCCTTCCCCTTCCTGCTTGACCCAGGAGTCTGGTCCCTAGAGTGGCGGGGCCTTAAGGGAGCAGGACCTCAAAATCTCCTCCCCTCAACAGCTGCACCAATCCATCCCCTGCTTTAGCTCACTGCCCCCCGCCCCCCCACTGTCCTGCCCTCTCTTTATAGGAGTCATCCCTGGACTAGAAACCAGCCAGGTTTCAGGGACAAGCAGACAGGGTCACTTGGGTGCCTGGAAGCCTTTGGCTTTTCAGTTAATTTGCCTCAGAACTTCTCTTTGGCTTATAATATTATAATAATATTAATACTAATATCAATGCTCATAATAACATCGGTTTTGTTTCCCTATCACTGACCTCACATAGCTAGGTGTGGTCCTGATGGCAACTGATTTCTAGGACTGACCCTGTTGCAGTCCACACTGGGATTTGGGTGTGGGAGAAGGGTAGAAGATGCCTTACATCTGGAGCCTCCTCCTGAGTGCTAGTGGCCTCTCCTAAGCTCCTCCAAGCAACTCCTCAACCACCTGACCCATCATCCCTCCAGGGCAGCCGCGGAGCTATGGCGAAGCCTAAGCCGGAACCAGCGTGTAAATGGGCAGGTGCTGGTGCAACTGCTGTGGGTGTTGAAGGGCTTGAAGGGCGGAACTAGTCCTGAGCCTGAGGCACTGGCGGTAAGTGGCCCCAGCCAGCACCACCTGAGGTGTGGCAGCCTCTCCTTCCCTCCCTCCCTCCCTTCCTCCCTCTGGACTGGGGATTAGCTCCTGAGTCACACTTGTGTGAGATGGCATGGGCACATTCAAAGCTGTCACAGCTCAAAAGAGTGAATGGGCCCACTTGGTCTGCAGGCCACGCGTGCTCTTGGGGAGATGTTGGCTGTGTCTGGATGTGTGGGAGCCACCCGAGGTTTCTACCCCCACCTGCTGCTTGCTCTGGTCACTCAGCTACATGAGCTGGCTCAAGGGGCTTGCTCCCCTGACAGCCCTAAGGTTTGGGGGCTCACACACCGAGGGCCACCACACAGCCATGCCAGGTGAGAGAGGACACCTGGGTAAGCACGGGGAAACTCAGGTCCTCCTGGGCCTTCACTGCCCATTGCCCTATGGCTCCCACCTCCAGCTGTACGGTGGAGGCCTTGAAGGCGCTGCTCACAGGGGATGGCGGCCGCATGGTAGTCACATGTATGGAACAGGCAGGAGGCTGGAGGAGACTGGTAGGACCCCACACGCACTTGGAGGGTGTCCTGCTGCTGGCCAGGTGAGGAGAAGCCCCAGGAGAGCGCAACAGTAGGAGGCTACCTGCTGGCCAGGTTTGAAGCCCATGCACAAGGGGGGGTGGGGTGTGTACTTGGTCAGGGGTGAGTCCCCCCAAGTGAAGGAAGAGCCTCTGTTTGTCCCACTCCAGTGCCATGGTGGCGCATGCTGACCACCATCTTCGAGGCCTTTTTGCAGACTTGCTTCCTAGGCTTCGCAGTGATGATGACCCTCAGCGCCTCACAGCTATGGCCTTCTTCACTGGGGTGAGTCTGGTTCCCATGAGGGTGGTGAGGGGTAACTGTTGCTTGGATCCTAGACAGCCTCAGTTTGCACAAGGATCAGGTGCGCTGACTCAGTTTCCTTGCCTAGCTTTTGCAGAGCCAGCCCACTGCACGACTACTCCAGGAGGAGGCCATCCTGCAGCGTCTCCACACTTGGCAGCGCGACCCCGAGCCCACTGTGCGCTGGCTGGGCCTGCTCGGCCTCGGACACCTGGCTCTGAATCGCGGGAAGGTGCAGACCTGCGGGTGCAGGGCCTGGAGGGTCCTGGG
Source organism: Eospalax fontanierii (assembly GCA_035773235.1). Taxonomy (NCBI): domain Eukaryota; kingdom Metazoa; phylum Chordata; class Mammalia; order Rodentia; family Spalacidae; genus Eospalax; species Eospalax fontanierii. The sequence continues at coordinate 80,690,720 of CM069532.1, read as the reverse complement.
CGGAGTTTGCAAGGGTCTGGCCACTAATCCTGTCTTCTCAGTTACGGCATGTGAGTACACTGCTGCCAGCGCTCCTGGGAGCGCTGGGCGAAGGCGATGTGCGGCTCGTGGGTGCCGCCTTAGGCGCGCTGCGTAGGATACTGCAGCAGCCTGGAGCACCTGTGCAGCTCCTGAGCTCTGAGCTGCGGCCACGCCTCCCACCATTGCTTGACGATGTAAGCAACCCTGTCCTGCCCAGGCGGTACACCCCTCGAGATCCCGTTTGGAGCTGTCTGCACAAGTGCAGCCCCTCCCCCTCCCCAGAGTGGCCCGCCAAGTCACCTCTGGGCCTGTACCCAGATGGAGGCCCAGTCTGTAGCCCTCCTCAGGCAGTCCCTCTCCATCCTTGCTCAGCGCTGACTGCCTCTTCCACCCTTTTACCTCTCGGGCGCGTTCTGACTGCATTCTCCCAAGGTCCGGGACTCGGTCCGCGCCTCGGCAGTCGGGCTCCTTGGAACGTTGGTGCGGCGGGGCCGGGGAGGGCTCCGGCTGGGGCTCCGCGGACCCCTGCGGAAGTTGGTGCTGCAGAGTCTGGTGCCGCTGCTGCTGCGCCTACATGACCCCAGCCAGGATGCGGCTGAGGTCAGTACCTGTCCCCGATCTGTCCCATTCAGTACCCCATTCCCACTGTGGCCTCAACAAATATTTCAAGACTGACACGAGGAGCTCATGAACTCTCAGGTCTGTCCTTGGCCCCCTCCCTGGGCTCTGCCGCGGTTTCCTGGACACAGTCCATTCCCCTCCACCACTTGCCGTTTCATGGTCTCCTAACCCTGCTTGCTTCCTCTATGCCAGAGCTCAGAGTGGACGCTAGCCCGCTGTGACCAGGCCCTCCGCTGGGGTCTGCTGGAGGAGATGGTTACTGTGGCCCACTATGATAGCCCTGAGGCTCTAAGTCGCGTCTGCCACCGACTGGTTAGTGGTTTCCTCTTGTCCGCTCAGCATGTGGCACTGCTTGCCCAGGCCCAGGGCCTACCACGCAGCCCCACCTCTTCCTCCCTTGTCCCAGCATTCTCTAGACCAAACCCTGCAAAGTAGGGTCTCCACTTGACTTGAGCTGCACATGACCATTACCTGTGCTCCTGGTCATGTTTCCTGAGCCCCCCATGACCATTATGGGCCTGTGAGGCAGGTCCATAGCCCCTGGTCATATTGCTTGTTCCAGCCTCTTTTCCAAACAGGGCCCGTCCTTCTGTTCTGCCATGAGCACGTCTGTTCCTAGGTTCAGCGATATCCAAGCCATGTTCCTCGCTTTCTGAGTCAGACCCAGGGCTACCTGCGGAGCCCGCAGGACACCTTGCGCCGGGCGGCTGCTGTGCTCATAGGTGAGGCAGTCTTTCCCTGCTAGGGCTCTGCAAGCTGGACCAGCCTCTTCCAGCGTGGGGTCAGAGCTCACTGGTTTGCTTGTCCAGGCTTCCTGGTCTATCATGCGAGCCCCAGTGGAGTCAGTCAGGATCTGCTGGACTCTCTGTACCAGGGTGAGGACCCGAAGTGCCACAGGATGGTATCCTGGAGAGGAGTGGGCAGGACAGGATGGGAGGGGGCCTGGGTGCTCTTTCCACCCCAGCCTGAGCCTTCCTTTCTCCTAGACCTGGGGCAGCTGCAGGGCGATCCTGAGGCTGCGGTGTCCTCGGCAGCACACGTGTCCGCTCAGCAGGTGGCATTGCTTGCCAGGGCCCGGGGCCTACCACGCAGCCCCCGCCTCTTACGCCTGCTCTGGCGTGGCTCAAGTTCGCCTCGACCGCAGCCTCTCTATGCCGACAGTCCGTTCCAGCGCAGGAGCCTTGCAGGCCGTTGGAGCCGCCCCGCACCCCGCTGAGCCTGGCCCGGTGCCTAGATTCATGGTCACCCCACCCATGCTGTTGCCAGTTCCCACAAAGGCAAAGCTGCAAGAGAGGCCCCACCCAAGGAACACACTGGACCTGGTGCTGGACATCAGTGCCCCATGCCCTGGGACTCCATGGGCCCACCATGTGGCAGCCATGTCACCAACAAGGACAGATGGCACATGTCACCCCAAGCCCTCCTTGCATCCTTGGTCCCCTGAGGCAAGTTCTGCCAACTCCCTGGAGTATGTCCTCTGCCCCAGCTTGGACCAGCTGCTTGACATGGATAACATCTACCTCCCAAGCAAGGGCCTGATGGGGACAATAAAGCTGGTACCACCACAGGCTGCCTTGCCCCTGGCTCCGTCTGCTAGCCTAGTCCCACCTGTCAAGGCCTTTAATTATCCAGTACTCAGCATTCCTGTTGCTTCTGCCCTCTTTCTGCTCAAGAGGCACTGACCTACCCTCCTGTCCACACCCGCTGTCCCCACTCCTCTGTCTACTCTACTTCCTACCCCTACTCATGTCAGAGCCCACATGGACCATGGCCTTCTCTAAAAGGTGTCCATGAGACATTCCTTCCCGTGGGAGAACCCAAGCCAGGATTACACCTGTGGACTGAAGTGTAGGGAGCAGGCACCCCACGCCCATCAGACTGTGAATGGCTGTGCCAATACCACGTGTACAGGGCTGAACAGGGATGGCTTGGCTCGACAGACAGAGAGTGTCACCATAGCTGTGCCCTCATCCCTCCAGAGACTTGCATAGGTGGCTTCCTCCACTTTGAATGCCTACCTTGGAATGTAGTTTGGTCTTCAAGCTGCAGTGAGGCCTCTGGGTGTGCACAGTGTGGTAGGGTGGGGGGTGCTGTGTCCCCACCCTGGGGTCTCCTTTGGGACAAATATGGACTCCTGCTTACCGTTGCCTCCCCAGCACCTACATGGAAGATGTCAAAATAAACATGAATGGTCGAGGTTGAACATCTATCAGAAAATGGTTGTAATGAGCTCAGTCCTGCCCAGGACCCAGCTTAGGTTGAAGAAACAAGCAAAGCTGCGTCCAGAGGTGATGTCACTATGAAAGCGGGCTGAGGGTCAGGTGGTCCCAGGCAAAGGCTGGTTAGGACCTGGCTGGGTTCACTCTAGGGCAGAGAAACTGTACTGAATAACCCTACTTGGTTATTACAGGCCAGCAGTGGTAGCACAGGCCTGCAATCAGGTAGCTGAAACAGGAGGACCATAAGTTCAAGGCCAGCCTGGGCAACTTAGTGAGACCCTGTCTCAAAAACACAGGGACAATGAAATGGCTCAGCAAATAAAGGCACCTGTCACCAAGCTTGACCACCCAGGGTTGATCCCTGGGGCCCACATGGTAGAAATAGAGAACCAGTTCCCACTGATTGTCCTCTAACCTCACACATTGTGCCATGACACATGTGTACCCCCACACATACACACAAATAAAATGTAATTTTTAAAAAGCACAAGAGCCAGATGTGGTGGTGCATGCCTTTAGTCCCAGCCCTCAGGAGGCAGGCAGGTCTCTGTGAGTTCAAGGCCCACCTAGTCTACGCAGTAAGTTCCAGGCCAGCTGGGGCTATAGTGAGACCCTGTCTCAAAAAGACCCCCCAAAATATGAAATGAGGTGGAGATATAGTTCAATGATAGAATGATTATTTAACATGCTCAAAACTCTGGATTCACTCTCCAGTATTGCAAAAAATAACACAAAATTATGAAAACATCAGCTTTAGTTGGTCCTCAGGGCAGGATAGCACCAGGTCAAGGGTGCGGGTCTTCCTGGAGTCAGGGAAAGGATGGTGTATTAGCTTGGATCTTCAAGAGCAAATTCCAAAATGAGATTCAACATTTAAGAAATGTATCAAGGGAGATGGCAGTAGGCCCAGTGAAGGAGGAGGAGGAAAGGAAAGGAACTGGAAGCCCCGTGAAGCTCTCTTTCATCCTCTGTTCTCAAGTTGACCAGGAGTCTCACACATGTAGGGCTGGTGTCAGAATGTGATTCACTATATCCCCTCATTGGCATTCCCCCAACAAAGAAGCAAGCCTTCCCATCTTCCCTGAAGTCTGGGAGCATGGCCTCAACGAATACATGATGCGTACTCCCCCTCCAAGCACATATTCACCCCAGATGGACTGGTTAATGAGCAAATTCAGAGGTGCCATGGAACCCCCTCTGAGATGGGGACTCAGGTGGGCACACAGCACCCGTCACCCCATTCCCATGGCTATTTGGAGCCAGGCTGTCTCTTGCCCTATATGCCCAGTGTTCAGGATACATATCTACCCTGCATTGACCCTGACCCACTCACTGACAGTCATGCTGGACTCCCTGCAGAGTATAAGGCTCAAGTAAGACATGCACAAGACTTGGGGATGTGTGACTCAACCAAAATATCTTTGCGTCCCAATCCAGGGATGCTTCAAGTAGCACTGTGGCCTGGCCTTCCCCAGGGATGCTGTAGCTCTGATGCTTAGACCCATCTGAAAGCTTACCCATGGTAAGTCTTGTAGCTAGGGACTAGGAAGCCTGACATGTGCTTCCTTTCTACATAGGCCCAGCCAATCTCCAGTTTCAAATAGTTTCATATGGCCCCTTTCACTAGAGATCTCACTGGGCCCTCCAAATGGGGCTTGGGTGTGGCTGGTAAGACCAGCCTTGTGGCCTGGCCTCCAGAACCTCAGGCCAGAAGCAGTGCTGTGGTGCAGTGCTCTCTAGGGCAAGGGCTGCTTCCGTCCCATTCACCCAGTCTTGCTTCTCCAGGTACCCAAAGGAGTTTTTCAAGGACTTCGTGTGGCTGCCTTGATAAGAACTAATGAAAAAGAGTGTCAGAATAAGAAAAAAACAGCTGGCTGTGGTTTTTAACCACAACCCTTGGGAAACCGAGGCAGGCAGATCTCTGTAAGTTGGAGGCCAGCCTGGTCTACATAGTGAGTTTCAGGTCAACTGGGACCACATAGTGAGAGCTTGTCTCACAAGGAAAAAGACTGAATAGAGAAAAAGCTCCAGAAATCCACAGAAGTGAAAGAGACTGGAGAAAGAGAAGTAATGTGTCACACAGAGAAACAGATGCCCTCAGCCACACAGCTCCATGACTGGACAGAGGACTCTAGCAACTTCTAAAAAGTAAGCTAGTCAAAGCTAGGCAGTCCTCTCAGGACAAGCCCCCAGCACTCATGAGGCTCAAATCCACTTGCGAGTTTTAGTGAGGGAATTGATTCCTCTGGTGGAGTCAGCAGCCCAGTGAAATTTCACTTCATTCCACTGTATGACTCAGATAGCAGCAGCCATTGGCCCCCCCAGAGAGAGTCTAGTGTCAAAATCTCAGCTACCCTAGGTTCTGGGAAGGGAGCGCCCACAGGTCTGGGAGCCTCAATTTGGCTTGCCATGTCTCCTGGAAGAAGGCAGGTCCAGGGAGGCAGTGGTGGGGATCGCATGGCCACAGAGTGACTCACAAAGTGTGCAGAAAGCAGGAGGCTGGGCTCGACCAGGCCCATCCTTGGTGCCAGGAACCAATTTCAACAGAGAGTTTCCCTGGAGCTTGATAACTCTGTGCCTGAGGCCCTCAGGTGAATTAAGTTCTGGGGCTACCTATCTGTGGTTCAACTGATGATGATGAATCCAGGAACTCTGGAGTTCCAGGAGCGTTCATAATGCTCCCCAGGAAAGTAATTGCTCAGAGGTAGGTCATCCGCCTGTCCCCATCTCAGAGAGCTTTCTTACTTTTTATACTCACAATGCATGTGGGAGGCACCCCTTGACTAAATCCACCACCTCAGGAGGCGTTGCCATGTCTTCACTACTGGGAAATCTTTTTTTCCCTTTTCTTCCCCTAATTTCTCTCTTTCTCCCCACCCCAGAGCATTCTTTTCTAGTCCACTTTGTTCTCCTTATGTCCATCCAACCTTGCTTCTCCTGTTTTTATTCCTTTGTCTCATTCATTTTCTATTTCTTTTTAAAAATTATTTATTTGTTTCTATTTTATGTGTCTGAGTGTTTTGCCTGCATGTGTAAGTGCACTCATGCATTTCTGTTTTATGTGTCTGAGTGTTTTGCCTGCATGTGTAAGTGCACTCATGCATTTCTGTTTTATGTGTCTGAGTGTTCTGCCTGCATGTGTAAGTGCACTCATGCATTTCTGTTTTATGTGTCTGAGTGTTCTGCCTGCATGTGTAAGTGCACTCATGCGTTTCTGTTTTATGTGTCTGAGTGTTCTGCCTGCATGTGTAAGTGCACTCATGCGTTTCTGTTTTATGTGTCTGAGTGTTCTGCCTGCATGTGTAAGTGCACTCATGCGTTTCTGTTTTATGTGTCTGAGTGTTCTGCCTGCATGTGTAAGTGCACTCATGCGTTTCTGTTTTATGTGTCTGAGTGTTCTGCCTGCATGTGTAAGTGCACTCATGCATTTCTGTTTCATGTGTCTCTGAGTGTTCTGCCTGCATGTGTAAGTGCACTCATGCATTTCTGTTTTATGTGTCTGAGTGTTCTGCCTGCATGTGTAAGTGCACTCATGCGTGCAATGCCCACAGAGGCACCCCCAGTGCTCTTAACCCTGGAGTCATCTCTCCAATTCCTCACTTACTATTTCTACACTTATCCTAAATAACTTTTTTCTTGAGATGGAGTCTCATGTGGCCCAGGCTGGCCTCGGTCTTGCTGTGTGCTCTGAGCTGGTCTTGAAATCCTGGTCCTTTTGCCTCCACTTTGCAGATGCTTGGACTACAGGCATGTGTTACCATGTCCAGTTTATGTGGTGCCAAGGATCAAACTCAGGTGGGGACACTCTACTGAGCTACATCCCCAGGCCAGTCTGAATAATTTTCAACTTCTTAGCACATTCTGCACTAAGTTCTCCATTTTCAGTTTTATGATCACTTCCGATTTACTCCTGGATTTCAGTTGACTCTAAGTATTGTTTGATTTGATGCTGTTACTGCTGTAGCAGTTTATTTTCTCCTCACTGAGTGGTACTGGAAATTAAAACTTCAATAAGAAGATTCCCCTAAACGTCCAAGAGAGATATTCACACCAACTGATGTTCAAGTCATAACACAGAATGTAACAAACATGAAAAGCAATGGGACTCCTCCAAAAGATCACAATTTCTTAATTACTGAATTCAAAGATACTGAACTAGGTTAAATATCAGACAAAGATTCAAAAAGTTTTCTCATAAAAATGCTCAATCACTTAAAACAGGATACAAATAGGCCAAGAGGCTGGAGAGAGAAAGATCAGTGACACAGAAGAAAAGGCAAATAAATGAAAAGGACCAGTAACATAGATGAAAGAACAACAAGAGCTTTAAAAAATTGACAGGGGGGCTGGGCTTGAGGGAAGGCTCAATGGTTAGAGTACTGGCTGCTCTTGCAGAGGATCCAGGTTCAAATTCCAGCATTCACATGGTGGCTAATGACAATCTGTAACTCCATTTCCAGGGGATACGACACTCTGTTCTCCGTGAGCATTGCATGACTCAGGTGCACTTATACACATCACATGCAGGCAATACAATCATGCACATAAAATAAAAATAATTTTAAAATTCTTTTAAATTGACAAGGAAATTTAAATTTTGGGAAAAAATAGAAATGTTAGAAATTTAAAAAACCACAGTGGAAAGCAACAGACTCAGCCAAGCAGAAGAGGACAAGGGTGACTAAATAATACATTCAGATATCAGTAAGGATCAAGAGACCAAGTCTAATCCATAGGCTAGGTCGAGGAGCTGGGAGAAAGCCATAGAGCATATACTCAATGAAATCATAGCAAAACATTTCTCAAATCTAGAGAAATATGGACATTCAAACACAAGCACCTCAACTATACATAACTAGAGAAGAACTTCTCCACAAAGTGTTATAGTCAAGATATTAAAAATACAAGGAAACAATACTGAAAATTCTAAGGGAGAGGCTGGGGAATATAGCTTAGTTGGTAGAGTCCCTGCTTAGCATGTTTGATCCTTGGGTTGGATCCCTAGGACTGCATCAGTCAGGTACAGAGGCACATGCCTGTAATCCCAGAAGTCAAGGGGTAGAGAGAGGTAGAAGGATCAGAAGTTCAAGGTCATCTTCAGCTACATATCAAATTTGAGCTCAGCCTGGGCTAAATGAGACTCTATCTCAAAAGTTCAAACAGGACTAGAGATGGCTCAGTGGTTAAAAGCACTTGTTGCTCTTACAGGAGACCCAGGTTCTGTTCCCCTCACCTACACGGTGGCTCATAACTGTCTGTAACTCCAATTCCAGGAGATCCAGTGCCCACTTCTTGCCTCCATGGGAAGTGCACACACACCACACACACACACACACAAACACACACACACACACATATATATATATGTATATATATATATATATATGTAGGCAAACACTCAAACACATACAATGGAAATAAATAAATCTTGCCGTCATCTACAGCCATATCACCATGAATGCAGAAAAACAAAAAACTATAAGGAGAAAACACTAGCTCACTTACAAAGAAAAGAACATTAGGATAACATCATCAGTGACCCTCAAAGCCAGGAAAGCATGGAACGACAGATTTCAAGCCCTAAAAGAACTGCCAACCAAGAATAGTCAGCAAACTTGTCTTTTAAAATAGAAACAAAGACATTTCAAGACAGAACAAAGGCAGTTCAAACGACACTTAAAGGAATACTGCACACAGAAAGAGGAGGAGGAGGAGGAGGACAAGGAGGAGGAGGAGGAGGAAACGGAGAAGTGGGGGGAGGAGGAGGAGGAGGAGGAGGAAGAGGAGGAGGAAGAATAAGAGGAGGAGGAGGAGGAAGAGGAGGAGGAGGAGGAGAAAGAGGAGGAGGAAGAGGGAGGAGGAAGAGGGAGGAGGAGGAGGAGAAAGAGAAGGAGGAGGAGGAGGAGGAGGAAGAGGAGGAGAGCCTCCATCACAAAAACATGGGGAAGAATAAATTTTGTGAGAACAGCTAAACAAAGGAGAGTGAGGAAGAAATCCCTCACATCCATCATCAATATTCTGTTACAAATAGGGGGAGAATCAATGAGCAATAATCCAACCAAATCACAGGCCTTAGTAAACATCTTTCAAAAACATTAAATATAAGCAGCCACAACTTACCAACAAGGAGACAGACTGGGTAATCAGACTGAAAAACTAGACCCAGCGGGCTGGAGAGATTGCTTAGAGGTTAAGAGCAGTGGCTATTCTTGCAGAGGACCTGGGTTGGAATCCCAGCATCCACATGGTGGCTAACACGCATTTGTAACTCCAGTTCCAGGAGATTTGCCACCCTCTTCTGACCTCTGTGGCTATTGCACGACATAGTTGCACTTATATACATGCAGGCACAACACTCTTATGCTAAATAAATAGTTAAAATTAGAACAAAAACAAACAAACAAAAAACTAGATCCAACTAGCTAGTTTCTCCAAGAAGTAGAAAAACTTGGCCTTATTGGTAAAGACTCTGAGAGTCAAAGAATGAAAAACTATATATCAAAATAAGTGGAAGCTGAAAACGAGCTGGAGTCGTTATTCCTATAAGACAGTCGTCAAAACAAAATTAATTGGAAGGGATGAAGAAGATCATTGCACGTTAATAAAAGGAAAAGTTCACCTAGAAGATATAATTGTAACTATGTGCACATCAAATGCCGAGGCTCCAAATTTCATAAAGCAAGCAACAATGAACATAAAAGGTCAGATAGGTACTGATATATTAATAGTGAGTGATTTCAATGCCCCCATCTCTAGATAGCATATCCAAATTGAAAATCAAAGAAACCTCAAAGTTGAATTGCACCATAGAACAAATATGGAGGCTTAGCAAATATTTCATGGAACTACTGAATATTCCAACCTAAAGAAACAGAATACACATTTTTCTCAGTAGCCCATGAAACTTTATCTAAAATAGATTGCATTCTAGGCTACAAATCAAGTCTTGCCAAATACAAAAGAATTAAAATAATCTCATGTCTAATGAGATTGTAGTGCAATTAATTAGAATTCAATAATTAGGAAAGTTGCAGAAACTTTACAAATACATGGAGAGCGAACAATGCACTTAAAAATTTTTAGATTTATTTTTATTTTCCTGGGCTGTTGATGAACACCTTTAATCCCAGCACTGTGGAGGCAGAGGCAGGCAGATCTCTCTGAAATCAAGCCCAGCATGGTCTACAAAGAAAGTTCCAGGCCAGCTGGGGCTACAGAGAGACCAGGTCTCAAAAAGACCAAAAATTTTTTTTATTTTTATTTTATGTGTATTAGTGTTTTGCCTGCATGTATGTAAGTGTACATTATACATGCAATGCCTGCAGAGGCCAGAAGTGGGCATCGGATTCCCTGGAACTGGAGTTTAAAGATGGGTGCTGTTAACCAACGCAGGTCCTCTGGAAGAGCTGTAAGTACTCCTAATCACTGAGTGATCGCTCCAACCTCCCAAACATTATACTCTTGAATGATCAGTAGTTTCACTGAAGAAACAAGGGAAGAAAGTTTAAAGTTCTTAACATTTGCCGAGTGTGGGTACACAAACTTTAATCTCAGTACTCGGGAGGCAGAAGCATATGAATCTCAGTGAGTTTGAGCCCAACTTGGCTATGCAGCAAGTTCCAGGTCAGTTAAGGTTACATAGCGAGACCCTGTCTCCAAAACGGATCAAAAACCTTAATGTAACATCTGAAATTCTGGGGCTGGAGGGATGGCTCACTGGTCGAGAGCACTAGCCACTCTTGCAGAGGACCCAGGCTTGATTCTCAGCACCCACATGGCAGATAACAACCATCTGTAACTCCAGTTCCAAAGGAATCTGACACCCTCTTCTGTCCTCTGTGGGCACTGCACAACATGGGTGCACTTACATATATGGAGGCAAAACACCCATACACATAAAAATAAGAACAGTAAATAAAAATATTTTTTAAAAAGATTTATAAACGACCTGAAACTTTGAAACTACTATATGAAGATGTCATGACAAAACCCATTATTTGTATGCTAAGCTAAAAAACGAATAAGGTTTCCAAAGGAGGTGGTGGGGCAGGGAGGTGTGAACTTCTTCACTGCGTGGAGGCTGATAGGAGAGGCTTAGCTGTAACATGATATTCACTCTGCCTTCTCTTTCAATATGATTTTCATTGTTGGATTTTCTTGGGGTTTAATTGCCTCAGCCACAACAGAACCTTTGTTTCCTTTGTGTTAGCAAGGCCTGAAAGTTGCAGGTCCATGATGTGTCAGGACAGAAGGGGGTGCTGTTTTTTCCTCCATCTCTCACCAAGCTGAGACTGAGCTGTGCTATATAGGTTAGGGTAGCCTTCACCAAATACAGACATGCTTCTGGCTGTCTAAGCTTCCAGAAATGATGTACTGGGCTGCTGAGCCTTCCAGAGGAACAGACTCCCCTGTGCCAAGAGACTGTTGAAATTCCCAGGGTCTGTCTGCCTGTCAGTCATATTTGCACCCCTGTGTAATACAGCATTGTGGCCAAGTATGGGTCTGCTCCTCAGTTGTATGTCCCAAATCCCCAGAAGCAGAAGGTCATGTTGTCTCAAGTCTACATTCATTACCCCAAAACTGTTTGTGCATCTTTTCCAGGCCAGTAACTGTGGGCAAGCTGGGATATGGCTATGTTCAAAGACAGGGCAAGCTCATTTCAGCCTCAGGGGATGATGAGAGTGAGGTGATGGCTACCATATACCCCTGATTTTCTGAGGATGGTCCCCGCCCGTCCCCACCATACCAATGATCCAGGACTCCTCAAAAACTGTTATTTCCTTTGTACATTTATTGAGTTTTTCCAACTCCTGGGCTTCATAGTATACTGGCCCTGTGGTCAAATTAGGATCTTGGCTTTCCTAGGACTCCCAATGGATGGGCACCATTCTGCCCTGGTTGGAGAGCTTCCCAGGCATGCAGACTAGCAGGGCTCCTGGCTTAGTCCTGCCAGCAAGGCCAGAGCAGCATAGAGTGCACACGTGGGGCCCTGGGCTTTTGGTTCCCAGTGCACCTGAGGGGTATCCATCTGAAGTTCTAGGCCACATTCCTCAAGCAAGACCCAGGCAGGAGCCTCCTCATCCCAACTTCCCCCAAGAAGCCTGGGGGACAAGGTCACAGAACTCTGCTCCTGCCATGGGGTGCTCTGCTCCAAGAGGTGCTCCACCTGTCAGCACAAAGGGGGAGGCTGTAGAAGGGGAACTGCTCTCCTGAGTCCTAGGGCATGCAGCACCTGCCCATGCCAACATTCCCAGATGCACCCAGAACCCATTGCCTCCCCTGCACCCTCTCACCAGCTCCAGCTGTCCTGATAGCACCCTTGTCTCCAGCGCCTTAGCCAGCAGCTGGTGCTGGGTTTCATTCAGCACTGGGGAAAGATCTGGACTGAGAGGGGTTCCGGAAGTCCCAATACAGAACCCAGTCCCTCCTTCCTGCCCCATCCCCATCTTCCCCAGGGACTGCTCACCAGTCAGTGCTCCCAACAGGTAGAAGACAGGGGCAGCCAGTTGTGGCACCAGCTCTCCAGAGGGGAGCACTAGGCACTGGAGGATGTTGCCTGCTGGGCCATCCAGAAGTTCCACCTGCCCACCGCTGCACAGGCCCTGCTCCAGCTGGGACATAGATGGGGTGAGTGAGGCACGGCAGGTTGGGGTAGGACATGCACCCCCAGCACCCTCACTCACTGAGGCCTCTAAGGCTTCCAGGCTGGGCAGGTCTTGAAGGAGCCTCTCAATGTTCACCAGTAGCTGTTGCTTCAACTCCATTTCCAAGTGCTTTAGTTCTGAGGAGCCAGCCTCCACCTCTACACGCAGGCCTTGGAAGTCTTCACTGACCACTCCGTCCTCAGGAGTTCCATCTGTAGGACAGAAGTCAGCACTACCTGATGCCTACAGGGTCCTGGGCTGCACTGGTTGGGAAGGGTAGTCCCGGGGGTAGAGGCAAGGCCCACAGGGGTTCTAAGGTGGTCAAGACAGTACTGACCTGACAGGAACCTGAGACGCTCATGGATGGATCGTAGTGTGGAGAGCAGGTTAAAGGTGTGCTGCCGCTGGCCATCTGCATTTTCGTGGCCTTGGGGGAGACATGGGGTTGCCAGGAAGAGGGAGGGTTGCTGGGTGCAGAGATGCAGGGACCGTGTCCCATGCTAGAGAGGACTGAGACCTTCCCTGAACCCTCTGAGCCCTGCATCTCATCCACTACCAGCAGTCTATGGCAAGTGGGAGGTCAAGCAAGCCCAGCAGCATCACCTGAGCATCACCCATTTAAGTGTGTGTGTGTGTGTGTGTGTGTGTGTGTGTGTGTGTGTGTGTGTTGGACCACTTCATGTCCTGAGCACAAGAGGGTCTCATAGCTGAAGGACAGTGCTTCTCTCACTGAGCAGGCATGGCCAGAGGGTCTGGGGCCTCACCTGTGGAGGGCAGCTGGAAGGTCCTCTTCTTCTCATCAGGGAAGAGAAGGATATCTGGTCGGGGGTTGGAGCAAACATGTCACCAGCTCCCTTATTACAGGGCCCTTGAGACCACATGAGAACCTGCTCTTCCACCCCACACCAGTGCCTAAGACAATCAACCATCCTGTCCAGGAAGTCACACAGAGGCTCACAGAATCCCCCAGATAGCTGGGCCCTCCACAGGCTTCCTGCTATAGTCTGGGCTCTAGAGCCAACCGCCCACTCACCCCAATTAGAGCCAATGAGCAGCTGGGACACTCGGAATGCAAGGATGCTGCCTGCAGGAATGGTCACCATCTTCTTCTGGCTCAGGTGGCCCTCGCCCTCACCCTGAGGGATGGATATAGGATCAGGGCTGTGGGTGGACACCGCTGACATGCTTGCCACTGGCAGTACTCAACCCAGTCTTTGGAAGGTCCAGCTCACTGGCCAAGTGTGGGGCTGTGGCCTGCTTGTGGAGGGGTCACAGAAGCTCCCAGGCTGGCTGCTGCCTGGGATGTCGTCCCCTGGCCCCTCAGACTCCTGCTACTGCTATGTTGGCAAATGGGACCAGTAGGGCCTAGGGCTTGCCACACACCTGCAAGCACATGGCTCCAGGCAGTGCAAACTGGCCTGAGCCCTCCTGCTTGTGAGTCCGGGTGACCTGCACCTCCTCCTGCGTCTGTAGCACCTCTGTCACCACAAACACGTCGTCCCTGCGACTCCGCAGCTGCTGCAGGACTTTGTGTTCTGGCTGCCGCAGGCGCCTACAGAAAGATGGTTGGTGTTCGCCCATCACAGACCAGCTACCCTCTCCTTTGTCCTGCTGACAGGTGGGTAAAATGGATAGAGCATCCAGGAGTCTGTGGACACAAGCTTGGGCATCCTTCTACATCGCTACCAACAGTGTCTAGATAGTTAGGAAGGAGAATGAGCAGGGAGAAATGGCCACGTGTGACTCCGTTCTGCACCGTCCACCCATGCCTTCTCATAGTAGTCTGGGGCTTGGCCTGGACACCCTTGGCCCTCAGGAAATAGTCCTGGCAACTGAGGTTTGGTGACTCATAGAACCTCTTTTCCCCACCTTGCCCTTAAGTGCTCCCTCCCTTCCTCCAGGGCTTCCCTTGCCTGGTGCTGATAGACACTGCCTAGGAACCGTCTTTCCTGATGTCCAACAGCCAGTGGCCTCCCCAAGAGCACGGTTGCCCAAGGTCGGAAGACCCAAATCCCCTTAGGGGCTCACCTCTCCTGGTGCATGGTCTCCCAGGTGTTCGGAGCCACACGCAGTGTACACACGTTCATTGAGGCACTGGAACTGCCAGACACCGTAGCCCCACCTGAAATCTTCCCTTGTCCTGGGGCTGCCAGCTCCACACTGCCCTGCACCTTCCCATCCACAGCATCGAAGAAGTGGAAGGGGCCACCACATTCCAGTTCTGAAGCAAGACCAGACCTGAGGTCCTGTTCCACTAGCTACTGCCCTGCCTTTCCTCTGCAGCACTGGGACCTTTAAAGAGGTTCCTTCTCTAGAAGCAGGGCCAGAAGAGCAGAGCTGGTGGAGCTCAATGAGATGGTAGGCTGGGCCTAGTCCATTCCCCTCTTCTACCTAGCTCTCCGACTCTACTCAGAATGGAGAGGTTGGGGGGAAAGTTGAATACCTGGTTCTGGGACATCAGGTTCCAGGATGTCCTTGATTGACAGGTTGACACATGTGTAACGGGGTTTCCAGAACCAAGAGCTTGGGTGCTTCCTGCTGAGTAGGCAGTAGGGCCTGAAGCTGGTAGAGTTCCGAAGGCTATCCACTGGGATGAGATCCCCTCTGTGGTCCAGCTCTTGGACCACACTGCGGACCACCCCCTCAAAGGCTGATGGCATGGTCCTGAGGGCAGATGGGTGAGTTGGTACTTGATTGCCTCCATTGCTGGGGAGCTCAGTTCCTTCAAAGCAGCCCTGCCTTTTTAGTCTTGACACATCTGGCTGACAGGAAGGTTCTGCCCTGACCACTACCCAACATAGAAAGAAATAGTGTCCACTTAGTGCCCACTTATCTGTCTCTCTCTGGGGCCATGAACACTTGGGGGAGGGAAGATAACTTTGAGCAGGCCCTGGACCATGCACACCACAGATTCTTGTGGACAGCCCTTGGCCACCTGCTGAGGTCTATGACACTTTTCAGGACTCTGGCTGAAGACGCCAGAGGGCTGGGAAGGGAACAGAAGCACCCACTTCTGGGCACTTGGCAAAGAGGCCCACACAGCAAGGCCAGTGTCCCAGGTTCCAGCTGTACCGCCTAAGCTCTCTCTGTCGTGCCTATAGCTGCACCTCTCTAGGACCAAACCTTCAAGAGTCAGAGGACAAAACAAGCCTGGGACACAGGCAGGCAACCTGGGGAAAGTGGAGGGTTGGTCCTACCCCTAGGGAGCTGGGCACCAGGGCCAGTTGAAGGTGGGGGGTGGGGCAGGAAGGCACTTGGGGTCCAGAGGCCAGTATGGGGTCCAGGAAGCCTGGAGAGCTTTCCTCAGAGTCAAAGCCCAGAGCAGGCCCGGCCACCCTGGCGTGGCTAGTGCGAGGCCTTTCTTTTACAGAGTCTAGGCTCTCCTTGCTGTTTGGGTTCCGGGGCTTCTGGGAAGAGCTGCATCCCCACTCAGCTCGGGGGCAGCGGGGCCACAGTGCAGGCCAGGCTGGGGGAGAAGCAGGCGAGTGCAGGAGAAGTGGGGCGGCGGGATGGCTCACCTGGGTGAGGCGTCCTTGTTCACCAAGTGAAGCGAAGCGAGGACTTGCCGCAGGATCGGGGTCTCACGCCTGCTCAGCCCGGGAGCAGCGAGCCAGCGCGCCCATGAACCCAAAAGTGAAACTGCTTGCGCCGGGAAGCAGCGGCGCGCCCAGGGCGCCCTCCCGGAACCGCACGCAGCCCGCCCAGCCTCCTCCTCCGGGGAGCCCGCCTGGGAAGCGCCAGCGATAGTGGCAATAGGGAGCTTGGCTTCATCCGGTCCTGGATCTAAAACTGAGCAGCGCTTTTCCTTTCTTAAACACCAGGGGCCATGGCAAAAGAGCCGAATGAACGTTTCTAGAGCTGTACAAGCGCACACACTGCCAACAAGCATGTGAAAACATGTTCAACATCGTTAGTCACCAGGAAAATGCAAATCAGAATTCCTAGATCTCATCATACCCACGAGGTTGGCTGTCATACGAAGTAACCAATAGCAGGAACCTGGAGAAACCAACCTGCAAGCCCTTGCCAAAGGGCAAAGCTGCTTTACAATGAATCTGGCAGCTTTTCAAACAAGGATACAGAGTTACAGGTGACCTATCCATCCCACGTTTAGGTGCATACCCAAAGCAAGAGGTCAGACTGGGGATGTGGCTGCCAGTGGTGGAGCTTCTGCATAGCATGCCAGAGGCCCGGGTTTGATTTTCACAAATAAATGAGTAAATAAATAAACAACAAAAAAAGAAAGAGGTCAAATAGATATGTGTATGTATACCAATGTTCATAGCAGTGTTTTAAATAGCCAAACAGTAGGGATAACCCCAAATAACGTGAATGTCCATCAACTTGCATGGATGAGAGAGAGATGGTACATGTATGCAATACTTTGTCCAGTTCTGGTTCCTGCACACGGTAGGCAGACAAGGGTTCCTCCACTGAGCTACATCACCTCCCCACAATGGAGTACCATTTGGCAATTAAGAAGCACCGGCTCACCGCAGAATGTAGGTAAATCTTGAAAACACCACAATAAACAAAAGAAGTCAGTTACCAAAGACCACACAGGAGGCTGGAGAGATGGCTCAGTGGTTAAAAGCACTGGCTGCTCCCTCAGAGGACCCGAGTTCAATTCCCAGCACCCACATGGCAGCCAGTTCCAGGGACCCAACACCCTCTTCTGACATCTGTGAGCACTGCACAGCACGGTGCCCTTATACACAGAGAGCCATTGCACTCATACACATAAAACAAAATATTTTTTAAAAAACAAATGACCACACACCATTATCCAAGTCAATTTGTGTGGTGACTCCTGATTCATGGGATCCACAATGTGGTGGTATCCTGTTAATGAGAAGGAGTAGATGAACTCACATTCTTGGAGTAGGTGAACCAGGATGGGCCTATCTTATTCTGAGGCGTTCTGATTCCTCTTAGAACTATGTGTTCTCTCTTTTTGTCTCCTACTCCTCTCCCTCACAAAGGGCTCTGCTCACATCTATTGACCAGCAATGTATCAAGCATGGTACGGGAAAGGTGCTGACAGTCTTAGATAATAACAGTTTTACAAAGGAGGAAGTTGTTCTTACGACCCCACTGACTCAGAACAGCACACAAAGCTGCAGACAGATGTCATCAACCTACGCTCCCATGTCGCTTCCAACATTTGAGGAGGAGACACTACCGCATCGTTGTTCTCAGTGTCATTGCTGTCACATTGCATGCAGACATACATTGTTGTGAGTCGGGGGCTTAACTGAGTCACATATAGGGAGCATGATATAAGATTGACACTACGCACTCAGCTTAAGCTTGCAAGAATTAATTACGTTGGGATTCCAAATTATTGTAAGGCTGATTACATGGTTTTTCTTAGAAGGAGTACATAGTTCTAAGTGTTCACAAAGCATGTGATTGCTGGGCATGGTGGCTCATGCCTTCAGGCCCAGCACTTTGGAAGCAAAGGCAGGAAGATCTCTGTGATCAAAGACAGTCTGGTCTACATTAAAAAAACAAAACAAAACAAAACAAGAACAAAGAGTCTTTCCCAGAAAAAAAAAATCGTTCCCACAAATTTGTATGAAACTCCCAGAATAAGCAAATCTGTTAGTGGTTGCCAGAGCCTAGGGAAAAGGATGGAAGGAGTGAATCCTAATGGGTTTGAGGTCTCATGCTGGGGTGATAAAATGCTCTCACTTGATTGCTGTTGTTTTGAGACAGGGTCTATCTGTAGCCCCACCAGGCCTATAATTTTCTACGTAGATTAGGCTGGCCTCATTCTCACAGAAATCCACCTGTCTGCCTCCTGAGTACTGAGACTAAGGGCTTTTGCCCCCAAGCTTGGCTTTGACCACACACTTTTATATGCTAAGCCCACAGAATTGTGCATTTTAAATGCATGAATCATATATGAATTACATTTTTTTTTTGGAGACAGTTTTCTTGTAGTCCCAGCTAACCTAAAATTCAATATGTAGACCAGGCTGGCCTCAACCTCACAGAATCTGTCTGTTTCTGCCTCCTGAGTGCTGGGATTAAATGTGTGCACCACAGTGCCTGGCTTTCTATTTATTTATTTATTTTTATTATATATTGCCTGCATGTACGCAGTGCACCCGTGTTGTACAATATCTGTGGAGGCCAGAAGATGGCGTTATATCCTTTGGAACTGGAGTTACAGACAGATGTTAGCCACCATGTGGGTGCTGGGAATCAAACCCAGGTCTTTTGCAAGAACAGGCAGTGCTTTTAATCACTGAGCCATCGCTCCAGTTGCCCACCTCCCCACCCCCCTTTTAAGACAAGTTCTCACTATATAGCCCTTGCCAGCCTGGAACTTACCATGCTGGCCTTGAACTCACATAGATCAACCTGCCCTTACATCCCGAGTGCTGGGATTTAAGGTGCTACCATGCCCGGCCTTAACTGAATCTTAATAAAAGTGTTTATTTTTAAGATCTTGGGTGTGGTGGAAACACACAAACCAGTTACAGGCTCCTCAGTGTCTAGAGTTCTGGGTCACCTTAGGCTGATAACTGGGGCCTTGGACCTACCCTCTGAACACAGTTCCTTACAACTAGCCCTCTCAAGCCTCTCTTAGGTCATGGATTAGAACACTTTGGCTTGAATCCCAGGCTTGGTGTAGGGCCCTTGGGAGTGTCCCCTCTCCGAAACTGGGTTGTGGCAGGGATAGGTTGCTGTCATGTTGCTGCTGCCCAGCTCTTCAGGAATGTTTGCAGGGGAGTGGGTCCAATATTTCATTCGAAGACATGCTGTTGGTCAAAGTTAACCTCCCCCAGGACCCTAGAAACCAAGGAGCTCATCCATACCTCTAACTTTGGGGAGTGGCAGCCTCTCCAAACTAGAGGGACCCACAGTGTCTTTGTGTGATCTCTCCATGGTGAAGATTAGACAAACAGGGCCAAGCCACAGGTTCAGGGGTGGGAGGGTGCTCCACTCTGCCCTGTCCCTTCCTGAGGAATCAACATCCTGGCTTCCTCAAGGGGCTGCAGAGCCAGTCCTGCTCTCCTAACCCAAATCCTGCAGCCTGACCTGGAATCTGGTTTGATGTAGCCAGGGCAGCGGCAGCATGAAGTCTTGCATCCCTCCCTCTCCTACTTCTATATCTCCTCTCTCTCTCTCTCTCTCTCTCTCTCTCTCTCTCTCTCTCTCTCTCTGGAACTTGCCCTGAAGGCTCTGTAGTAAGCAATGTTTTTCTGCATCAGGCTGTACAGATGGAGAAGGCCTCACTGAAGGTGGTTTCTGGTGTGTGCATTGGAATTCTGCCAATGCAGAAAACCAGACACTCAGATTCGAACAAAAGGGAAACATTGCTGAATGTGGTGGTGTATGTCTTTAACCCCAGCACTCAGGAGGCAGAAGCAGGCCAACCTCGGTGATTCTGAGGCCAGCCTAGTTTACACAGAGAGTTCTAGGCCATCCAGTGCAAAATAGTGAGACCTGTCTCAAAACTAGAAAGAGCATTAGTTTGTGTTGGCAGAAGCCCAAAATCAACTCCTCAGGCAGAGGGCTTATGGAGTGGCGACACTCTTAGCTCTGACAAGCTGCTGGAACCCATTTATTGGCAGGAGGCTCCAAGAAGGGTAAGGACAAGTGTGTGTTTATACATGTGTATATGTTGTAGGTTTGTATGTGTTTATGTCTTTGTGTATTAGATTGGCACATATATATGTACACATGCTCACATGTTTGTATATGTAGGTTTGTGTGTTCATGTTCTACATAAGTGCATGTGATATTGTTGGCTGGCAAATAGCTATCTAACTGGGATAGACTATAAATTCTCTAGTTTATCTGTTGAAAGACCCACATTTCCAGCTTCACTGGTCAATCACCTGATCACAGGACCACACTTAGGAAAAGTGGGTGCACCTTAAGTTATACCAAATAGATGGGTGGAATACCAAGTGTGTTAATGAGACAGTGAACTTTTCCTGCCTGGAATCCCGCCTCGCAGTGCAGTGCTTCTGGACCTGCCGTAGACATGTAGCTCTCCATTAGTCTGCCCGCTTTTCTCAATTCCTCAGAAAAGCGTAATCTTTCCTTCTCTTCTTCATATCCCTTTTCTAGACATGCTTTCTCTAAGGCTTTGGGCTGCCTTGGAATTTTGTATTTCTCTACATTTTCTCTAAAGTTTCTTCTTCTGGTTATGTGGCTGCCAGTCGGCCAAGTGTCTGACCTTCATGCAGGCCTTACACCTACATGACTTTTTGGGTTCTTTTCTTCTCCCTCCATTCCCTCCTCTGGGCAACTGCTGAACACCCCAGCTTTGCTGCCCTGAGGATTCTTCTTTAAATTCCAATAAAAGTGTCCTAAAGTTTCTGTTTGGGTCCATTCTTAAATTCTTTTATGAATGAGACTAAGAACCCACTAGGTGATGCTTTCTTTCTCCCAGGTTCAATGTATGTCTGTAATGATGCCTGTGTTTGAGTGTGTCAGTGTGTGTGTCTTGTGCCAGCCCACTGAGGAAGGTGACCTTATGGGACATGCTGTCTCCAAGCTAAGCCTGGCTCTCCTCCCCCAAGCAGCATTGACCCCTATCAGCCCAGCCCGTGTTTCTATCTCTCTGGTAGGGCCAGCTCTAGAATGGTGGCAGTGGGCAGTGGGGTTTTGAGTGCAGGGTGGGTTTCATCTCTGCTGTGGGTTTCCACTGGGGTGTGATGAACTCTGTTTTACTTTTTCATTTTGTAGCTTATTTTTACAACTTTTTATTACATTTTGTTTCTTTGTATGTGCACTAGTGGAAGTTAGAGGACAACTTGGGAGAGTTAGTACTCTGGGTTCAAACTCAGGTCCTGAGGCTAGGTGGTGAGTGGCCGGATTTAGTTTTCTAGGAGGCCAGGATGTGAAGAGTCCTGAACATCAGGCCCTGCAGGGCTCTACCGAACAGGCTGAGGCTCACTGTGCCTGCCTCTCTGCAGGCAGTGGTCTGTGGTGGCCACAACTTCCGGCTGGGCCCTGGCCTGCGTGAGGGCACCGATGGTGCAATTTCTTGTTCACATTTTCAGTTCGTGACTCAAAATCCAAAGTGCTGGGCTTGTTGGCTCCCAAGTGCAGGCAGAAGAAGAGTCAGTCTGAGAGGGCAGCATGTGAGACGGAAGAAAGGTGTTTGTATGTGTGCAGAGCCTGCTCCCAGCCCCGCGGGACCCCGTTTACAGGCCACGGCCCCTAGTACCTCTTCAGGGTCAGATTAATCCTTTTACCTTTTGCATAATGAATTAACTAGAAAAATCATAACTCTGGGACACCCTGCTGCAACTCTAGGCCATCTGGCGTGTGGCAGACTTCCTTCTGGTTAGGTTACTGGGGAGCATGGGGAGGGGTGGGCCCTGTTAGGCTGTGCTGGGGAAGAGGTAGCTCACTGCGCAGCCGCCTGGGCCTGCCGCCTTGGCACCTGGCCCGGGCCAGACAGCAGCGAACCCCTGGGACCAAAGAGCCTGTCTGCTAGGCAGGGCCAGAGTGTGGAACGAAGGAAGGCCTGGGGCAGGAGGTACTTAGGATTGCGCCAGAGTCCAGCCTCAGATGGAGCACAGCCGGGGTGCAACAACCCAAGGGTGCGAGATGGGGAGAGGGGCGGGTAACGGAGAGGGGGAAGGGGAGGGGGGAGAGGGGGAGGAGGAGGAAAGTCTGGTCTCCCTGCCCTGCGGCTTCCGTTCCTCCGCCTGGCCCACCCTCCGGGCGTCACCCTAGCAGAGTCTTTATCCTGCCCTTTGCGTTCACCTCTGTCCCTGGGAATGACCGGCTAGCCTGGGGGGTGGGGGTGCGGATGATGGGCCGGCACCTGGAATAAGGAGTTTCACTTCAAGAGGGTTTAGGAAAGGTGGGGCATGGAGGGGAGGAGCCTAGGAAACTGCCCAGACGCGCTGCTGGAGGCCGGCTGAGAGTGTGGGGAAGAGGTTCCAGGGCTCCACTTGAATTTGCCCAAGCCTACACGTCCTGCCTGACCTATGTCTTTTTGAAGGGGTGTGTGTGTGTGTCTGTGTGTCTGTGTCCGTGGACCCACTTGGTGGGTTGAAAGTTCATAGAGCACTCCCTTCCCTCTTAGCTAGAAGGAAGGCTTTGGGAGTGGAACTTGTTCTCCAATAGTTGAGACCCTTCATGTTTTCCCGGAATTTAGCTGGTGGAATGAGGTTAAAATAGGATAGAAAAACAGGGAAAAGATGGGACATGGGAAAGGGAAGGAGCCCCTTCACCCTCAAGTCTGACTGAAGTCCCCCGCCAGGTGAGAAGCAAGGTCCAGCACAATTAACATTTGCTGTGAAGGCTGCCCACATAGAAATGATATTCCTTCCATGTATTTTATGTTAGAGCCAGCAATGCCAGGCCTAAGGCCTGAATGTGCATGACTTCCGTAGGACCCCTTCCTTTCCCGAGACATCTCCTGAGCTCCTGCTAACTTTGCAGCAAAGAAATTCCTCAGAGCTAGACTTCCACCTTATTGACTGTAGTGCTGCCAGTTGTCCCTCAGGAACCACCCAGTGATCTCATTTAGGTCTCTTAGCAACCTTCTGAAGATCGTAACTTCAAACCCCATCAAAATCCTCTATGTGAGACTGTAAAATGAAACCAGTCCACCGGCTGTGACTCTCCCTTGAGGAGCCCATTTCTGCACAGGGTCACGTTGGGTGTACTTTACTCTCTGGGCCTCTTTTCAAGGCCCACACCCATGTTGGGTGTTCTTTCTCTCCTTTTGAGCACCTCTTTCTTTTGATCTTTGTGATAAAGCCTATCTTAAAATATCTTCATTAAACCCCAACTCTGCTTCTCATTGGCTGGTCCTGAAATTATTTTCTGTGTCAGAGTCACAGATCAAGTTTGGCTTTAGTTGAGGTCCCTAAAAGTTTTGTAATACGGAGAGAGATGCACAGAGGAATACTCCATAATGATGGTCAAATCAGGAGTTCGTTATTAATAGCCATCGGTCAGAGAGGGGGCTAATGCCCAAAAGAACTCCTGACTCTGAGGAGAAGCAGGGCAGGGTTAATAAAGCTTAAAACCACAATGATGTCATGCCAGAGGCAAAGCCAATAGCCATAGCTACATCAGATCACCATAGTTACACCAGATCAAGGGTAGGGGTTTTCAATTGACAAAAAGTTTTGATGAGGAAACAAGTTTATCAAAATGCAGAAACAATGGGCTCCGTGGAGATACAGGTACAGCTGGAGGGAGGACAGGCTACCTGACTATCTGTAAGTTTCCCAGTATCGCAGGAACAATGTACTCCTGGAAACTGCTTGCGTCAGATGTTCTGCCTTTCTGGCTGTGGTGGGAATGGCTCAGAAACACAGGGTAAGGCAAAAGTCAGCTTGAGCCAAGTGGAGTTAGTTTTGTCATTTCAGTTTAAAGGAACTCCTCAGGTAGCTGAGGGTAACAGTGGGGAACTGTACCTCCTGCCTTTGCCCCCTCAAAATGCTGACAAGTTCATACCATCTGTCTATCCCCAGTAGCCTGGTGGAAATGCCTATCCTAGGGAAAAGGAGACCAGATTCAACCTGTATCACACAGATTCTCCAAAGAGTAGTTTCTTATTCAGCAAGAAGTTTTATTTATTTTTGTATTTTTGAGGCAGGGTCTCCCAGCTGACCTAGAACTCTCTATGTAGACCAGGCTGGCCTTAAACTCACAGAGATCCGCTTGACTCTATCTCTCAAGTGCTGGGATCAAAGGTGTGCATCACTATGTCTGTCTTCAGCAAGACATCTTTTAAAGGTGAAAAGACCTGTGTATGGGTTGTTTGGATACAAGTTTGTCTTGGAAACCAGGAGCTGGGTTGGTGGCAGTGGTTAGTGGAGGTGGCTCTACTGCATTGTCCAGAGCATCTTGTCTGAATTATTGCAATTATAAAAATCTGTGTGTCGTGTACTGGGTGTGCAAAGCATGGGGTATGTACAGAACAAGGAATCTGGATGGCTTCTGGGAAGTTTTTGAGAAAATCATTGTCCCAGACACATGGGTGTGTGAGAACCTTTGCGTCACAACTTCCTGTGCCTCGTTTTCTTGGGCCTGACGAGGCCCAATTCATGCTAGAATTATAAACTTTCACACTAAAAGAATATACTCACTGCCAGAGGGACTGGCTTTTTGGGTCTGAGAGGTTTTGCAGTGGGGTCAGTGGGATGCTGAGTGTAGGGGGCTCTCTGTCCTTTGAGCAGTTCTCTTTCAGTCACATCTTATTCTTCTCTCTCCAGAATATGGGGCAAAGGGGGCATCCAAGAGGTACAGAACACAGCCTGCCAAGACCTGTCCCATTGCAGGGACCAGGGAGGCAAGTTTGTTGACCTCCTCTCTAGGCAAGGAAGGAGGCTGAAGGGCCACACCCTGAAGGTGGGGATGGAAAGATTCCCCACAGTACAGGCTGAATCAGTGCAGGGGAGAGGCAGACACTTTTGTAGGGTAATGTGTATATGTGTGTGTGTGTGTGTGTGTGTGTGTGTGTGTGTGTGTGTGTGTGTCAGATAAGATGCACCCAAGGGATCTGACATTCTATGTTCCCCAGATAAAAATACCTTCAAAGTGGAGACACTGTATTACCTTAGGTCAGCACCAGGAAACCCTCCACTGAGAGTGGGCCTGAGGTGGTCTTTGGAGGTAGAGAGGGCTGGAGAGAAAGGGCTGGAGGGCTCAGGGTACAGCCACGGTGGGGTGGGAACAGTTGAGGGAGAAGGCTCCTCGAGCTGAAGTGAAGAGAAAGTCCCTGCATCAGAAGAGCTGGAAGGAGGTATGGTGGGAGTGGAAGAGAAGAAAGAGGATGGAGAGAGACCTGAAAAATCTCCTGGGGAAGAGGAGGGAGGAGTCAACCACAACATGGGCAAGAGAATGTGTAACCCGCAGGGCTGTGTATTGCTAGCCCTTCTCCACTCCACCTTGCATCTGGGCAGCTCTGCGAGCAGGCATGCCGCACAGAAAGGACACAGAGGAAAGAAACCCGAGGCATAGCAGACCATGGGGAGATAGCCACAAAGCAGACATTCAGGGTGCGTAGGGCATGGGAAGGCAAGGGAGTCAGTGGGCAGGGTGCTGGAATTGGCTTGCATTCTAATTGTATGAACTGGATAAAGTGCTGGCCACTCAGGCATGGACTCCTGCTCTATATTTGGTGGGGTTGTTGTGAAGACTGAATCTGTTAGACCTGGGGATGTGTCTCAGTGGTGGTGAGCTTGCTGAGCACAAGGCTAAGCTTCCTAAGTCTTCTGGTGGGAGATTCCATCCCACTCCCTCTGAGACATCTCCCTTCCTGTTCTGAGTTTTCCTGGGCTCATCTTCATCACTGCAAAAGTCAAAACAAGCATGTTCGTATTCTGTAAAGGACTTTAAACATGCCACATATTTTTGGAGTTCACAGACAACGTGGTACTTGATATTTAGTTTGTATGTCTGTGCGTGTGCTCCAGTGCTTCCTAAGAATGAAATGGTCAAGACATATCGTGGTCTTGGCACATACTGCAGACTGCCTTTCAGAAAGACTGCCGGGCTTAGAAGATCACATGAGAGTACTGCCTTGTTCTCAACTCTGGAGGTAGATTTATTTATTTATTGTGTGTATATGTATGTGTGTGTGTGTGTACATTTGTGTGGGTCAGACTGCGCCCGTGGAAGTAAGAGGACAGCTTGAAGGAATCATTTCTCTCCTTCCACCGCGTAGGATCCAGGGATGGAACTCAGGTTGTCAGGCCTGGTGGAAACTCAGGTGCCTTTCCTTGCTGAGTTATCTTTGTGGGACCTGGGGGTAGATTGTTTAAATCTTCAATTTGACAGATGTCAGAACTTTAGGTGTAACTGCCAAGATCAGTATCTGTAAAATAACCCTGACAGTGATTGTCTGCTTTACAGTTGCATAGCCCTGGGCAAATCCAAAATCCCTGGCCTCTCAGAAAGTTCCTGAGACTCTTCTGCAACCCTAGTATGGGATCTCGGGAGTGTAGAATTCATCTAGCACAGCTGAGAATACACTTTAGTACTAGACCCATGAGCCCATCAGGTTTGATTTTGTTGTTTTTTGTTTTTTGTGACAGGGTCTCCCTGTAGCCCCAGCTGGCCTAGAACTCATTATGTAGACCAGACTGGCCTCGATCTAATAGAGATCCACATGTCTCTGCTTCCCTAATGCTAGGATTAAGAGTGTAAACGCCCCACAATCCATCAGTTTTTGCTGCAAATCAAACCTAAACTTAGTGGCACAAGAATATCAATGGATTTTCTCTAGTTATGTGAGCTGGCAATTTAGGCAGGGCTCTGTTGACATGATTCATCTCTATTTCTTGAGTTCAAGTTCACTAACTTGTGCTCAGATGGCAAGCAGTGACTTAACAAGTGTAGCAGATGGCTGTCTGTCAGGAGGGTCAGTGGCATTAAATGAGTGTCAGTCGGCTCAGGCTGTAGTGTTGTAAACCCAAGTATTCCTCACAGTCTATAGACTGGAGCTCAGAACAGGTGCTAACATGGCTGAGCTCTTGGTGCAGTCTTCTTGCTGTGTCTTCACTTGGTGGTGAATGAGCAAGCATAGCGAGTTCCAGGCCAGCCTGGTCAACACAGCGAATTCCAAGTCAGTCAGGTCCACATAGCGAGTTCGAGGCCAGCCCGGACTGCGTAGTGAGACCTTGTCTCAAAAATATAAAATAAAATAAAAAAGGATGGGGAATCAGCTTGAGTCGAGGGTATCTGTTACCAATCCACCGCCCTACGTCTCCCACGGGACACACAGCGGCAAGCCCACCCAGAATGAAGCACTGGAGTAGTTGTGCCAAAACCTTGACTGCGAGACCGCCACTTCCGGGCGCTTCCGGATGACGTCACGCTCAGGTCGCGCTACTCAGGCGCCCCCTCAGTATTGCCGGGGCGACTGCGCATTACTGCCTCTGGGGCCCCGCCTAGTCTGGCCCCTGGGCTCTCTCGGCCCCAGCGCTCGGCCGTTCCGGCCCCGCCCGCGGAAAACGGTCGCGCAGCGATGACGTCGAGGGGGCCTGGCTGGGCGTCGGGGACTCGGGAGATGGAGGAAAAGGAGCAGCTGCGGCGGCAGATCCGCCTCTTACAGGGTGAGCGGGCCGCGGCCCGGTTTGCGCCCTGACCCCTGAGGTCGCCGCGGACCCTTCCGGGAGCGGTCGTTGTCGGTCGCGGGCTCCCGACGGGCGGCTCGGGTGGCCGTCAGCGGCCCGGCGGGTGCGGCCCGCGGGTGACAGGCCGGCCGGCGTGGAGCGAGAGCCGGTCCCCGCGGGCTGGGAGGGCAGGTGGAAGGGCGGGGGCGCAGGAGGACGGTGGGGGACAGGGTGTGGAGGGCTGGGGGACACGGGGACCGGGGATGGCACGGGGGGCGGAGGCCGGGAGGTGTGGCCGGTGGTCGTCTCCGGGTGTCGCGCCCACTGTGGAGCGCGTTTGGGTTGACTGCCTTTCACGGGACTCAGGCACAGTCCCTTGGTACTCCAGGGACTATCCAGGCCTCAGCACCTGAGCTTAAAAATTTTAGACTCGCGTTGATCTTTATATACGCTTTAAACCTCGTTTTCAAAGCTGTTCCCAGCTAGGACACAGGAAAGCGTGTATTGGGGAGAGTTCAGGTGGCCCGCCTCTTGCTTTGGACTACTTGTCTCCCACACACCCACCTGGAGTGTCACGTGGTCTGGACGTGTCATTTCTGGGAAGGGGGCTGGTAACTGGGTGCACCCGTCTGAGTTCTTCTCTCTTACTCCAGGGCGCCACGAGTCACTTCATCGGAAAGCCCTGTGGTGATAGTTCTGTAGGAGACAGTGTTGATATCTGGCAGGTCGCCAGTGAGTGTGCTGTCTTTTTGTTTTTGTTTTTTTCTGTCAAGTGCTGGGTGCCAGAGGGATCACCTCCTTGGAGATTACTAAGGTGCAGTCCTGCATCTTTTGCATGTGTGGGCCAGCCAGAGGGCCTCTGGGAGGAACTGACTTGTTCTTGTCTAGGCATTACAGGTTGGGATTTGACAGGTTTGTCTATATGGAGTGACATTTGCCTTCAAAGCATTGTGGATCCAGGTGACCAGTGAATAGAAGCAGTGGAATCAAGCCTGCATTTCCAGAATAAATAGGGCTGGTAGGGGATTGACAGGCCTAGAGATTTAAAATCTCTTTCTTTATTACTTTATTTTATGTGTATGAGTGTATTGCCTGAATGTATGTAAGTGCTCCTGTGTTGCACAATGCCGGCAGTGGTCAGAAGAGGGGGTCAGACCCCCTGCAACAGGAGTTATGGATAGTTGTTAACCACCATGTGGGTTCTGGGAATCTAACCCAGGGTCCTCTGTTAGTGCTGCCAGTGCTCTTAATCGCTGGGCCGTCTCTAGCCCTGTGCCTAGAGATTTAGGCTGACCTGTTGGTAGTTCTCAGGCGGTGGAGGCTCTTCTCAAGTCAACAGGGGCTCAGGAGAGAGATGAGGTCTGGGTTGTTGGGTAGTCTGGGTTGTTGCTGTTTGTATTCACACCTCGTGGTTAAATGAGCCTGTGATTCTGTTTTCTTAGGTCTAATTGATGACTACAAAAATCTCCATGGTAATGCCCCTGCCCCGGGCACCTCAGCTGCTTCTCGGTGGCAGCCATCCACTTACCAGGGTGGCAGGGCCTTTGGTGCCCGCTACCCTCGTCCAAGTCGGAGGGGTTTCTCCTCACACCATGGCCCTTCATGGAGAAAGAAATACTCCCTTGTGAATCGGCCTCTGGAATCCTCTGACCCAGCAAGTGATCATGCTTTGCCAGCATCTCTCAGGGCTGAGGACAACCAGCAGTCTGATCCCCAGCAGTGTGTACTAGAGAGACAGGTCCAGCTCAGTCCAGATCAGAACATGGTCATCAAAATCAAACCACCATTGAAGTCTGGCTCTATCAGTGCTTCAGGGGTCCAGCGGGGCTCCTTGGAGGACTATGATGACCTTCCCTGGAGTGACCAAAGACCCCAGGGAGATGAGGGTGAGCTCCCTGGTGGGCAGCTGCAGCCCCCAAGGCCAGGAAGAAACAAGATGGGCTGCAGTGTGGAGGACCCCCTATTGATCTGCCAGAAGGAGCCTGGCAAACCCCGGGTAGTGAAGTCTGTGGGTAGGATGAGTGACAGCCCCTCAGAGCACCGGCGGACAGTCAGTGAGAGTGCAATTACTATCAAGGCACACTTCCCTTCCTCTGTCCTGCCTTCATGCCCTGGTGTGGCCGTGGGTCGGAAGGTGGGCCTTCATTCTTCTCCAGTCTGTGCGGAACAGCTCATTGGGGACCACAGAGCAAATGCTGGCCATGCAGATCAGTCAGCTCCCTTGGGCTCCATGGTAACTCCAGTCAGACCATCCACAGGGACTAGGCAGGCCAGAGAGGCCTCACTGCTAGTGTCTTGTCGAACAAACAAATTCCGGAAAAATGACTACAAGTGGGTAGCTGCCTCTGCAAAGAGCCCCCGGGTTACTCGGAGAGCTCTCAGTCCTAGAATGGCTACGGAGAGTGTGAACAAGGCCCCCTTTGGCACAGTTGGAAAGACAGAGAAATCACAGCCTAGAACTGACCCAGAGACCAGGCCTGGGAAGCTGACTACATCATCGAAGCCTGGGCCCTCCCCCAGCAAATATAAGTGGAAGGCTTCTAGCCCCTCTGCTTCCTCCTCTTCCTCCTTCCGTTGGCAGTCTGAGGCCGGCAGCAAGGACCATACCTCTCAGCTCTCCCCAGTCCCATCTAGGTCTCCTCCAGGAGACAGGCCAGCCGTGGGACCCAGCTTTAAGCCCCTCTTTGGAGAGACTCCGCTTTCTGCTTACAAAGTAAAGAGCCGCACCAAGATCATCCGGAGACGGGGTGGCACCAGGTGTGTACCGTACCATCCTACTGTGTCCTGTCTAGGTGGGCAGGGCAGGGTGGGGTTCACGAGTCTTTTTGGCTCTTGAACTATGGAATTTGGGCCATTGTTTACCTCAGCTTGTGCTCTCTCCACCGTCTTCATGTTGGGGGAAAAGAAGGCCCATGTTGGGTGTATTCAGCACCATTGATGTGTGGCCTGAATTGGGAGCTTTGCGGGTGATTATCCTCATGTTTCTAGCAGCAGTGAGACTAGTGGTATTGTTGTCTTGAAGATGTACAAGGTGAAGCTCATGTGTCTAAGGGGCATACTTCGGATCCAAGGTGGGCGCTGGGGATGCTCACAGACTTGCTGTTTTCCTTGTTTGGGTCCTAAGTGGGCACTTGGGATGCTCACAGACCTGTCATTTTTCCTGTTGGGGTCCTAAACTAGAATGTCGTTGCGGGTGGTTTCACTTCCAGATGGGCAGAATTCAAAGACATATGGTGTCATGTCAGGCTAGATGATTGGGGACCAGTATCCTAAGCCTGTGTAGCAGAGGTAGAATGCTGTGTGAGTGCTTCATGTCTGCTCTGACCTGGAGCAGTGGACCACGTGTCTGACTTGGTTGGTGGACTGGGATGCTGGCTTTCCTGCTTTCCCGCTCTGCCCTCACATTAAGACTTTAGGTTCCAGGAAGTCAGGCCTCATGGGACCTCAGCCTTGGCCCAAGCAGAGGTTTGTACCATTTGCCATGGTGGGTGCCAGTGAGAGGGACTGGTGTGCTGCAGTGCCCAGGCTTTCCATGGTTGGGGCTCTTTGGCTACCTTTGAAGAGTGCTGAGGTGTTGGGTGGCCATCACCCCGGAGGAAGCAGCTGGTATGACATCTTAACTGGCCCCTTGGTGGTCAGGTGGCTACTGTCTTCTGAGTGTATGTCACTTTCTGAGATCCCCACCCTTGCCCGACAGTGGGAGTCTCAGAAATGGCATCATAGCCTAGAGTATTTTGGTTTGAGTTCAAGAACTTCAGATCAGCAGCTAGTGGCAAGGATGCCGACTGGGCTGACCGGCCTGCCTAGGTCATCAGACAGTGTTATTCCCAAAGGGTGCTGACGGAGCTGACTGGGCTGCCTGGGTCATCAGACAGTGTTATCCCAAAAGGCACTTATCTTCCTTGCCATGAATTCCCCAAGGAAGTTCTTCCCGCTGTCTGACCTTGTTCTTTGGCTTTGCATGAGCTCACTCCCTCTGGCTTTGTGCCCCAGACAGGTGCTGGATACAGTTACCTGGCCCTGACTCTCATTCCTCACAGTGGTGGTACCTTCTTGAGGACCTTAGAGCATCCCTCTTGCAGATGTGCTGGGACATGGCTTGTGGCAGCTCCTTCTCAGGGAAGCCATCCTTCTCTACCACTTTCTCCCTGTGTAGGGACCCATCTGGTTTAGGGGAAGGGTAGATGCCCTTGGAGTGGGTCAGAGGCTTAGACCACTCTCCTCTGCTCTACTGGGATAGTATGGCAGCCTGTGATAGCTCCAGGTGAGGAAGGTGGTTGGGCAGATCCACACAATGAGCCTATTGGTAGCTGTTTGTGTTTTGTCTCTGTAGCCTTCCTGGGGAAAAGAAGAGCAGCCCCTCAGCTGCTGCCACCACCAAAACCCACCTCAGCCAGCGACGGAGACAGGCCCTCCGTGGGAAGAATAGCCCCATTCTGAGGAAGACCCCCCACAAGGGCCTGATGCAGGTCACCAGGCATCGGCTGTGCTCTCTGCCACCCAGCCGGGCCCACCTCTCCACCAAGGAAGGTATGCCAGGGAGGAGGGACTCTGGGTACAGGCTGAGAACAGGCTATATTTTCCTAGGCTGGTTAGGAACCCTGTTAAGAGGGTGGATATGGGACCTAGGTGAAAGGCTGAAGGGGCCATGCAGTGGGCCTGGGACCACAAAGACATGAAGAAGCAAGACTGGAGGGTGCTGGCTGTCAGGGCATCCTCTGGGGTTGACAGTATGGATCTTCCTATGTGACCGAAAGCAGGGGCTGTGGAGGAGGTGCTGGGTAGCTGTAATGAAGGGACTAGATGGGAATGTGAAGAGGGGTGAACTAGACAGTCTAGGCTGGGTTCCCTGTGGCCTATGGGGAGGGTGGGTTGAAGAGAGCTTTGGGAGAAGGAGGTAGAGGGACTGCCAGTGTGAACTGATTGGGTGGGAGGAAGGGGTTCAGGACTCTTGCTGGCATCCCTAGGTCAGTACCACTTGCTTGTACTTGTGGCTGGTGTATT
Organism: Eospalax fontanierii; assembly: GCA_035773235.1. Taxonomy (NCBI): domain Eukaryota; kingdom Metazoa; phylum Chordata; class Mammalia; order Rodentia; family Spalacidae; genus Eospalax; species Eospalax fontanierii. The sequence goes on along the minus strand of CM069532.1, from coordinate 80,658,158 downwards.
CCTTCTTTAGGCAGAGTGGGGCATAGACTTCGGATAGCAGAACAGGAGTGCTGGCATAGTGACTCCTAGCCCCACAGGTAGGCAGAGAGGAATTGAGGGGTCTTGAGGTCACTGGCTCCACAGTTGGGCACACTGGGTATGTGAAGGGCTACTGGAGCTGCTGCTGCCTCCACTAGGAGTCGGGGAAGGATTCCCCCATAATTACAGACAGATGTGATGGCTGCATGGGGGCGGGTATTCCTTTTGGAGAAAGGGCTCTGGGAGGCTTTCTGCTTTCTCATGCACCTACCTACCCACTAAGCATGTGTTGAGCACGTTGGGGCTAGGCACCATCATCCGCTCCTGGGCCATGATCCAGTGGTGAAGACAGATGACTACCTGAGTCTTTGTAAACAGCCAGGACAGTTGGTTTTGAGTGGTAAAAGTGTCCTGAGAACAAGGAAGCAGGAGAGTGTAGTTATGGGCTGCTGTAGGGAGGGTGTCAGCACTTGGTAGGCACTGGGGGTGCTTCCTGAGGAGAGCCTAGTGAGGAGAGGAAGTAGTGCTCAGTTATGCAGGTGGAGATGGTGGTGGGACCCAGAGTAGAAGGAAGGCCGTATAGCCAAAGTACTATTCAGGATCAGAGAAGGGGATGACCCCCAAGGGGGAGGACACTAGATCATAAGGAAGTTCTTTTAGGTCACAGTAAAAGGAGTAGGTTCTGGTTAAGTTGGGATGGGATAGGATAGAAGGGGAAGCTGGGAGGAAGCTTGAGCCACTGCTCTCAGGAACGTCAGGCCACAGTGCTGGGCCAGTAGGCTGGAGCAGGCAGAGAGTCAGGATGGTGAATATGCAAGGCCTGGCATGTGAGGCCAGGGGAGGGGCCTCATTTTCTCTAGCAGGTTGAGCCTGTGCCTAGTATGGCCACTCAGGCAGGTGTTCCCAGAGACTGCTACTGCAAAACTTCAGGCAGGCAGAGGCCACTGAGGAGACTGTCCACAAGAGATGGGCTTGGTGAGGGTTTCAACTGAGTTGCAGGTATGGACAGGAATTTCTCTGGACTGGGCTTGGATAGACTTGGTTTGCACCAGGAACTGGCATGTGGTTTTCTTAGTTCCCTCCCACACAACTCAGTCTGCCTTCTTGCCCATGAACCCCAGCCTAAAGGATGTTTCTGGCTATGGCCAGCTTTTGAGCCTTTGGGCTAGGGTGCTGTCACATTGATGAGTGGATCTCTTTCTGTCTCTAAGGAGTGGAGCCCCTAGGCTCGTGTGACTGCTAGAGGCAGGGTCTTCCAGTGGAGAGGGCAGTGGATAGGGGCTGCCTCTTCATCTGGTTGCTTATTGAATATTCTCTTTTTGCTTCCTTTCCAGAAAGTGCTCAGCCCTGATTCCTGATCTCTTGGTGCTGGTGCCCTGGTGTCCAGGGAGATCCGTGATTGCTCAGTAGATTCTGTGTGCCCAGGAGTGGGTGGTTTGGCAGCTGCTGGTTAGCCTCTCCCATAGGTCCCTACCTCAGCCCTACTGAATGGTCTAGTAGCCAGCAGAGGGCGCACTTGCCCCTCTTATCCCTTCATCCACCTTTTTCTGGTAATTGATTGCCTAATTTCCTCTTTATGTGAAAGAAAGCAGATATCAAGTAATTTGCAGCAATAACCTGCTAATGCTGGGCCAGTATCGAAACTCCCCTGTTCATTTCAAGTGGCAGATAAAACACTAATACATAATTATCCTTGCAAATTGGATTGTTTTAAATAACCAAAAGGCTACAGCCAGGAGAAAGCGATCCCATCTCCCTCGAGTTACTCTTGCAGTGTAATTGCCGCGTTCAATCAATTTCCCTGGCATTAGAAATTCCATCACAATCAACATTAAGCTTTATTCATTGTGATGGCTAAGAGCCGGGCCATTTCTCCTCTTTTTCTTAACTGGCAAAATTAATCAGGGAAAAGATTTTAAACATTTACCCGTGTGAAAGAGGTCAGCCCTGCCACTATATTGCTCAGCAGATAAGGGGGCTAATAAAAAGAAAATTGAATTACTAATGATCACCAAGAACCAAGTATATAAAACCTGGCAATCGCCAGTTCAGGGGAAGGAGAATCAATTTTCTTGGGACAAGGTGCGCTCATTTTTTATTTTGGCACATATTATCAGCAATTTAATTTGAGAGCGCATAAACAGGAGGAAACAGTTAGGGAATAATGAGCCTGGAGGTGTAAAGTGCCGCAGGATATATGCTGTACACAATTTATTTGGCACAACAGATAATCGCTTTAATTGAATTCAAAACTGCATTGTTCAGCAGCCATAGGGCTGCTCATGCCTGGGGACTCAGAGTGTCAGGAAGGCTCCAGCCAGACATGGTGCCTCCCTTCCAGAGTCAGCCTTTGGTTGCAGGATGGGATAAGAGCCCCCAGAGAGAGCCCTGAAGGGCCAAGGAGCCATGTTTGTTAGATCTGCAGCTGAGACTGTCTCTCATGGATAAATCCTCAAAAAGGCATCTGAGAAAAACAGGTGAAAGCTTTAGGGACTACAATTTGTAGTCACAGTGTGATGCTCTGACTTTGGCCAGTTTGGGGATGTGGGACTTGAGGGTTTTGCAGCCAGCTCCCAGACTCGCTCACCAGGCCATGGCCTAGGCCTAGTTTGTGGCCAGGCTCCCTGAGCTGTGTGCAGAGGCTCTGTTTCAATCTGACATGCCAATCAGCTTTCCACCTGCTGCCCTGGATTGGGTAGCTGCCTAGTGTCAGTATGTCATGGGATTCTTAACCAACATCTCCCTGGAAATGTTGGCTGCCCAGTGCCAAGGAAGAGCTACTACTGTGGGAGGGCAGGCTGTGTTGTCATCATCTCTCAGAGGTTTGTTAGGTAGGAAGACCTTTCTCCTTTATCTGCGTGGTGTGGATGTGTGACTATGACTTGTCCTTCCCTTCCTGAACTTCTGTGTTAAAACCTTGGCCATGCCTTGGAAGTGGAGCCTTCTCAGATAAATCTTGAGTGTGACAGGTTCCTGATTGGAGTTTGCTAGACGACTGGACATGAGGGGCCTGGTAAATTCTCACAGTGGTTTCGTGCTGACAGTAGGCGGCCCAGGAGACCTGTGGTTACCCAGGCTTTCACATGAGCCTCCCTGTCTCTAGCACAGAGTTCTTTGGCATGTGGCAGGAACCCTCCTTCAGTTCAGTGTAGTGGCTCCATGATGCAGAGGAACCATTGGTCAGTGCTTATAAGTGAGAAGCTCAGTGTCACTGCATTGGAGCTGAGTGTCCACACGTCTTAGATTAGTTGCAGAAGACTAGGTGAGGGTCTTGGCTCCATGTTTGGCCAGGTGTCACTCATGCCAGGTCCTCTTGTCTTGCCTAGGGTGAGAATCTGCTGGGATGGGTGCTTTTCCCAAGATTCAGAGGTTACCACGGAAGTGCCCAGGGAGTCCTCCCAGTGTAAGCTCTGTTGGCCTCTTCTCGACCCTGTATAACCTTGACCTCTCACCACCAACTAGGTAGCTCTTCTGCCATCTTTAGCCTAGGGCTGGTGCCCATAGAAGGCTCAGGACCCTGTAGACTTCTCTTTGGGCACAGATCCTATCCTCTGGTTCCTGACCTTCCTGAAAGCAGCCTCCCCAGAGCTCTGGCCAGTCCCTCCTGGTCTCTGGGTGGGGACTTCCTATTGACTGTGGGGAGAAACTCTTCCATTCTTCCATTGTCCCTTCCTGCTGCACAGGCAAGTATGCTCAGGTCAGCTGTCTTGTTTGATCTCTTGTGCTTTTAGGGCCTGTCCATCAAGGCCCTTCTCTGACTCCTCAGAGGTCCTTGTGTCCTGGGTGCCTCTGGTGTTACCCCCCCTGCCCTGGACAGCGTTCTCAAGCAGGCTTTTCCTGGTACATGTGGGTCCTTTCAGAATCACCTCATCCAGCTATACTGGGGAAGAGGCAACTTGCCAGACTTCAAACTCACTTTGTTCCCTGATCTTTGGTACTGGGGATTGAACTCAGGGCCTTGCACAGACATACCAAGCAAGTGCTCTTCCACTGAGCTGTACTCTCAGTCCTCACTTTTGTTTTTCACTTTTAGACAGGGTTTCGTTAAGTTTTTCAGGTTGATCCTGGACTCACTTTGTGACCCAGGAGGCCTTGCACTTGTGATCTTCTTCAGCCTCCCAAGTGCTGGGATTATGGACATGAGCCACTATACCTGACTTTCACTTCCCCGTTTCACTAAAGCATGATCAATTCTTGCCTCTGATTAGGCCTCCCTTCTCTCTGGCCATACTTGTTCCTCTAAAAGCCCTGGTCCTTTCTGAAGGCCTTGCTCCTCCCTGACTAGGACCTATTCATTCATGGGCCAGACCCCACCCTTCCTTGGCCAGACACTATACTGACGCAGACTCTGCCCCTTTGATAGGCCCTGCCTCTGAAGGTCTTGCCCATCTCTACTCCGACCTCTCTTTCCCATAACTAGGCCCATCACTCTGACTAGCTCTATGCCAGCACTCTGTATTTGTCTACTTCCGTTTGATCCTCTATCAGACTAGTCTTCCCTCAGATATCCAGAGCTCCCTGCCTTCTTCATTCAGGCATCTGTTGGGTGCCCATGGTCAGCCTTTCGAGCTCATCTGCTTTAAGGTTACCTTGGCTTCCTACTTAGGTGTCATTTTCTTCATTGTATGAATTGCTATGTTTATTTATCTGTATTGCCCCATTGGAAAGGTGCTGCAGATAAGGGCTGTGCCCCACTTATGCTCTCTGTCTGATCCTGGCACATATCTGTGAGTCTCTTGGTACAGATCAGAAGTGGGAGTGACTCATTCCATTATAAAGGCTGTAGGAGGCACTGTGTGGGGTAGGGTCCTCACACGCTACCCATCCAAACCCTGCTACTTGAAGGTGGTTTTAATTCTTTTTTTTTTTTTCTTTTGAGACAGGGTCTCTCTGTAGCCCCAACTGGCTTGGAACTCACTATGTACACCAGGCTGGCTTCAGTCTCACAGAGATCAAATTGCCTCTGCCTCCCGAGTGCTGCGACTAAAGGAGGGTGTCACCACACTTGGTTGAGGTTCTAATTCTGTCTGTTGGAAGCCAGTTCCTGGCCTCATCCTGGAGCTCCTGGGAAAGCAGGCCTGCTGTGCTGGTAATCCCTCCCTCATCTGACCTCCCAGGCTGGGCAGAGCTTAGGGCTTAGTCAGTACCTGAGTAGGAAAGTATGTACCATAGTGTGTCTGATGGCCTGTTGAGAGCCACATTGCTTACCTGTGAGACTTCAGGTCCTTCCAAGGCCTGGCCTGTTTGAGCACTATCAAGTTCAGCAAGGAGGAGAGCCTGGAAGGGATGACTTGCCAGGAGAAGCAACAGGTTTCCCTGCTAGGATACTGCTTTTGCCCTGTGCATTGTGTATTTGGTGGGGGCTGGTAGTGGTGTGCTTGGAGGGCCAGTGGGCAAAGAGAAGAACACCACTGTGTTGCACTTGAGTTTTCATGGGATGGCATTTTCTTTCCACTTGTCACTGAGGGCAGTTGGGAAAGAGAGGAGCAGAAGGGTTGCCAGACGAGAGTGCTCACAGGCTGGCTGTTTGGCAGCACTGTGAGCTGCATTCTGTCTGGTGCCTGCCTTCTGGTTGGTGCTAAACTGAGTGGCCCTCTGGGAGCTGACTACCAATGAATTGCATCCATTGAGCACCAATGGCACAGAGCTTCCGGAGTGGCAGCATCTTTCTCTTCCTGATGCAGCGTGTGCAGTAGCCTTGGCATGCTGGCTGGCTGCCTTCTCCTAAGTCAGCTCAAGGCATGGGTCCTCTCTTGTGGGGAAATACAGAGCTGCAGTCAGAACCCAGGATGGACAGCAGGATGAGTGCTGCTGTCTCCCTAGCCCTAGCCCGAGAGGTGCTGTGGAGAAGGTGGTGGAAGTGCACTGGGGCCCAGAGTATTTGTTGGGATGCTCAGGAAGAGCTTGCTGAACCTTCAGGGAAGGGCTCAGGGTCAGGGGCCTGGGTGAGAGGACAAGCTAGGTGTCTACCCTTTCCTGCTGGGTGCTGGGAGCAACCAGATCTGGTGCTCATGGTGCTCAAGTTCTGGAACCTGACTGAGATATAGTGCACATAGGTGGCTTAACCTGTCTAAACTGGTTGGTGCCATTACCTTGCAGAGGGAGTTTGGGCCCTCTGTGTTCTGTGCACTGGTATCAGTTTACCTATCTGTAATTAGAGTTTACTGCTCTCAGTGTTGCTGTGCAGGTTGAGTGAGTGGAACCTCAGGTGCTTTAGGCCAGTGTGCTCTTCTTGTGTACTGTGTGGCTGCTGCTGCCGCTGCTGCCACCAGCGAGGCCCTGCCCAGTGCCTCAGGGGTCTGTGATCCATCATTGCTCGCTGCTATGCAGCTGGCTGTTCGATTTTACTACAGCAAACACTGTTAAAGGGCATGAAAGCAGTTAAATCTGGAGTCCTGCTTTCATAAGGGAAAAAGAAAATGCTGAATTAGGCTCTAGGAAAGGCAGCCGCAGCGATCCTTGGATCGTGCATAAATTATCAGGCACGCTGGAGGCCTCCAATATTATGTTTGTCGTGGCCATGCTAATTAATTATTCCACAAGAATTGGCATGAGAGTGCACAGCCATGAAGCTAAAGACCAGACTTTCCCTGTCTGGCTTCTGTCTTGGAAAGCCTGGTAGTGTCAGGGTGACCAGAGGTTTGACCTCTAGGGCAAAGACCTTAGAGGTCCTGGTCCTCTGGTTAGGACTTTGAACAGCTTCTTTGTAGAGTGAAGTGAGTAGATCCCTTGTCACTGTGGTCCTGGCTGGAGTTTGCACACCCTTGTGTCCTGGCAGACTTTAATCAAATATTACACTTTGGCCACTGAGCTTGGACTGGCTTGAGGTTCTCAGGAGCCTTGGCCTCCAGTGGCTGCTGGGTGTCAGGGTTAAATTCTGCTAAGCTGCTTCTGGCTGGGCTGTTGGGGCCCACAGAGCCTGCTGACTCCCATGAGGGTGTGCTGCTGTGCTCCCAGGTTGCCAGGTAGCATGGCATAAGACTGTCCTAAGTGCCACCCCCTGTGACCTGGTCTCTTCTCAAGCATAGTCAACAGGACCTTGAGGTAGTGTGTGAACATAGTTTAACAGACTCATCTCCGGTTTGCTCTCTGGCAGTTACCTTCACCAGCTGGAGGTTCTCCCCACCTGAGAAGGATGTGAGGCTCTGCCAGCCCTTGTAGGGGCCACCTAGTGAGAAAGCCAGGAGTTTGATTGGGTGTCTAGAGGTGAGATGTGGCTTTGTAGGTCCTGGGAAGTTGGCACCTTATTTGCATCCTGTTTCCCTTCCTGCTGGGGCTATAACCTCCCCTCCACCCGTGCTACCAGCAGAGTGCCTTCCATCCCTTCTTTAGTTTCCCTCCTCTTATGATACCCTTTGCAAAGGTGCTTTGCTGTGACACCAGTCACACTAGGCTAGGTGTGATTGGAATTCTATGTGGATATAGATCTCCGCTGGGAAACACTGTCACTCTCACTGGCTCCGCTGCCCTACATGCACAGCATGCTGAGGATGTCATGGTGGGAAAGCTACCTCAGTTCCCTTTGGTGCCTCCTGCCCTCCTCTGTGCCATCCCTGTCCTAGCACATGGCCAGTAGTGTAGCCCTGGTGACCCACTGGCACTAAAGTGATTCTTGGTGTTATGAAGGCAGAGGGGTCCGTTCAGCTGGGGTCTTTCCATCTGCAGTGGACCTAGGATGGGCAGGGCTTCCTGAGATGTTGGTGGCAGGCAGGTTTCACACCTGGGGGCAGGGTCAGGGGGCACTGTGGACAGAGTACAGGCCACAGCCATCTGAACCTCAGGAGGGCTATTCCAGTGGCCCCTGCTGCTCTCCTCAGCCCTGCTTGTTGGGAATGTCTTCCTTGTTGTAGCAGAGAGCTTTCAGGTCCCTTCTACCTCTCCTTGACCCTCCCCTCCCCTGTCTTGTGTCATGGCCTTTTCTCTAGTGTACTCTGAGAGGGTCTCTTTGTGCTCTGCGGGACCACCAGTGCCTTTACCTCTCCTGGGGAGGCAGCTGGGGGGAGGAACCAAACTGTTAAGCCACAGTACTGTTCAGAATAGTGCCTGGGGCCTGTTGTAATTGAGAACACCAAGGTTCTAGAGGTGATGTACCTGTCCAGAGTCAGTCTGCAAGTTCAAGCCCTTGCCCTTCTCCCCTGGCCCTGCGAAGGTCTGCACTCTTTTGGGACCCAGGGATCCCCCAACACCCTTTCTAGCTGGTGTCCATGACCAGATGAGACCAAGTCAGGACCTGCCACTGTGTAGACACATCCCCAGGGGACTCTTGAAAAGAAGACAAGAAGAACACTGTCCCAGCTACCATCCATGCTGCCACCCCCACGCTCAGCTGTCTTCAGTGGGAAAGAATTCTACCTAGAATGTTCTCAGGCCCGTCATGAACACACCCTCCTAGGCACAGGCAGCTCCCTGTGTCACTCTATGGGGCTCATGATCCTGAGTACCAATCACAGTGCTATTATCTCTGACTCTGCATGGCTCCAGAGGGAGGGTCCCCCTCCCTGCCTCCCAAAGAACAGCAAGCCTGGAAGAGACTGCCAAGCCTGGGTGTGCTTTGGGCTCAGAATTCTGTCACCTGCCCTGTTATCATGAGACTGATGATGACCTGCTTGAGACCACCAACCACTAACTGGGGATGGGCTAACAATCAAAGGCTCCTGGAAAACTGCCCACTCTCAGGGCACAGCTCAGCACTGGGGAGCCATACACTGAGGCTGGGTGAGGAGGGTAACCAGGGCTGTGTGGGGAGGGTTCTGGGGGTTGGTAGCTGAATGGGGCACCCCTCCATGGACTGGCCTTGTGGAAAAGAGCAGGGTGTGGCTTCATGGGAGTAGAGACTGGGCTGTCATTGCTGCATGAAGGATGTACAGAGAGACTCCATTTGGAGCTTGTGCTGGGGTCCAACAATGACATTCTCAGACTTAGCCAGGGTGTGTCTGAGTCTGGTATGAATAGCCAGCTGACTAGGCCTGGCCCTGTCCTATGATCAGTCATTGGGCCTGGGCCTTGGAGACAACAGAACTGAGAGCTGTCTCTTATGGATGTGCTTTCCTTCTAGAAACATTCTTTGGCCCACTTTTTTAGGCCTAGATTGGCCTCCCTCTCTCCATCCATTCATCCCTCTTTCCCTCTTCTCCTCCTTCCCTCCTTCCTTTTATTTTTGAGAGAGTCTTCATGTAGCCCCAGCTGGCCTGGAAATCTCATTGTAGACCAGGCTGGCCTCGATTTCACAGAGATCCTTCTGCTCCTGTCTCCCAAGTACTGGGACTTCTGGGAGTAACTCCTACCAGCTAATTTCCGCCTTTTGAATATATGGTACTTTAAAATAAAGTTGTGCTGATTGTCCTGTTAACATGGGCGTGGTGGAGCATACCTTTAATCCCAACAATCAGGAGGTAGAGGCAGGCAGATTCCTGTCAGATTGAGGCTAACCTGGTCTTTTACATACAGAGTTCCAGGCCAGCTGAGACTATAGGGAGAACCTGTCTCAAAAAAAAAAAAAAAAAAAAAAGTCTGTATTTCTACAAAGCCCAGAGGGGAGGAACCTGATTCTCTCCAGTCTTGTGAGCTAAATTAGTCTATGACATAGTGTATGACAGTTGTCTCTCTGGTGTCAATCTGGCTAAGCATCTTGGGGTCACTTTGTTGAGTGAAAACCAGTTTGAAATGGTCTCTCCCTGGTAGATTGACTATTTTAATATTGTGAAATGTCCCTCTCTGTCTTTAGTAATGCTTCTTTCTGATAGAGCTACATGGATTATCTTTAATTGGCATTTGTAGCTTATCTGTGTACACGCATAGGGAACATACAAGCATATATATGTGTATATACATTTCCTTTCAGGCTTTCTTTAGTGTGTTTTTTGTATGAAGCAAATTTTTTTTTTATGCTCAGTCTAAAACTGTTTTAAGATTTACTTTGTGTCTGGTTTTTTTGAGATGGTCTGATTGACTTAGAACTAACTATGTAAACCAGGTTGACCTTAGACTTGACCATCCTCCTGCCATTGCCTCTCAAGTACTAGGATTGTGGTTGTGCACTGTGGTGCCTTGTTTGAAACTGTGTGTGTGTGCACATGTGTGGAGGCTAGAGGTTGACATCAGGGATGTGTGTGCATGTGTGTGAAGGCCAGAAGTTGACATTAACATCAGGTATCTTTCTTAGTTGCTCTCCACCTTATTTTGAGACCAGGTCTGTCACTGAACTTTGAACTCTCTAATAGGCTGGATTGGCTGGCCAGTGGGCTTCAGGGATCCTCCTGTTTCTGCCTCCAAACACTGTCAGTGAGTCTGGATGGTGGAATCTACTGTGGGGGTCTTTCCTTTTATCTCTTAAGCCAGAATGGCCTTGTCTTTACCTTGCCTTGTATTTTAGATGTTACAAGCCAAATGTGTATTCTCCTAACTTTGCTGACACATCCACCCTTCCGTTTCTCTTGACTCCATTCCGTACTTGTAGTTGGAGACTCTTCCTGTATGTGCTCACTAGTGCAGGTCACCTGGGGCCAGTTCCTTCAGTATTTGTTTGTCAGACAGTAGTTTTATTTTTGCTTTAGTTTCTGAAGAGTTTCTGGGTAAGAATTTTAGTGGGACCTGCTGACATTAGTGGTGGGGAACTTACAGTGGGACCAGTTGACATCAGTGTTGGGGAAGTTACATAGCATGTGAGACCCTGGATTTGATCCCTAGCACAGAAAAATAAATTTAAAAAAATTTGAAGATGGTGGTTATTTTCTTTCTGTTCTTTGGTGGTGAAATTCCATTGCCTTTTGACATTAGGTGTTGCTATTGAGAAAACTATCTTAGAGGTCACATGGCTTTCTAACTCTCTGGACATTAGTGAGATTTTTTTTTCTCGGCTTTTGACTTTCCAGCAGTTTTTCTGTAGTGCGCCTCAGGGTGCCTGCTTTGGGGTGCCTTTAATTTCTCCTGTCTGCTTTACTTATTTTCTTTTCTGCTTTGTACCAAGTCTATCCCTTGAGTTTCCAATTTTAGTTAATGTTCTTGGGTTTTAAATTTCCATTTTTCTTTTTTAGTAGTTTCTAGGTCACTACCAAAATTTGCAGTCTTGTCTTTTAAGCCCTTAAACATAATCTGTTTTTTGAGTCAGAGTATGTAGTCCAGGCTAGCCTTGAATTCACCATCTTCCTTGCCTCTGCTGCCTAAGTGCTGGGATTATAGGCATACGGCCTATGTGGGCCTATATGGCCCACCATACTGGACACAATGAGCTTTAAGTTTTTGAGATGAGGTCTCACTGTAGCAGACTGGCCTAGATGTCATGATCCTCCTGCTTCTGTCTTCTGACTCTCTGGGAGTACAGGCACATGCCACCAATCCTGACTTCATCTAGTCATTTTTCAAGTCCAAGTCTGGAAGAGAACATGCTAATTCTGCTCCTTCACTTTCTGAAGTGCCTTGGATTGAACTCAAGGTCTGGAAGATGCTAGATAAACCTTATAGATATAGCCTGGGCTGTGTACTCAGCCCTCAATCCTACTTTTTAAAAGGCCATTTAGTTATTAAGATTCTGTCCATTCCACTGTCTGGTGGTGGTTTGCTTCTGTTGTTTTGAGTCAAAGCTGATTTGCACACGTGCTTGGTTATTTTATGTAGAGTGGTAGACAACGTGTATGAAAATTTTGAAGAAAATTTGCTACTGGATGCTGTTGTCTTTTTTTAGTAATGTGACAGGACCTGCAGAGTCATGGGGGGGGGGGTAGAGAGCATGTATGCAAGAGTACTGGCCTGAGTTTAGCCTCTTGGGCCAGTGGATGATTACACAGGACTTGACTGTGATCTTGTCTTCTTTGGGAGTGTGATTCCCAGCTAGGATGCTAGAATTCAGATAAGTAGCTCTGAGCCAGACCCAGCTCTAGGTCACTCCCTTGTGGCTGTGATGGGCCCAGCCTAGCATTAGGAAGCTTATTTGGATCAGCAGGTGTTAGGTTCTGGGAAATTGCTCTTACCTTCCTGTGCTGAAGGAATAGATCTTAGAGCCCATCTGGCCCTGCTTCATGTCAGCCACCCTGCCCCAGGAGGGCTGACGGGTCACTCCTGGCCACGAGATAGAGCAGGGCCCCCTGATCATTGAGGAGTTCCTGTACTCGTAGTCTAGGCCAGGCTGGCTGGAAGGCTATTTGTGAGTTCTTGATTGGAGCTTTCCAGACCATGACACCTACTGTAATTTTCCAGACCATGCCACTTGACAACTGTAGACCCTTGGCTCACATCTTTCTTGGGAGCATGTTGAGATGGAGCCCTCAGCAATGCTTTGCCCACTGGGATCTGGGGCTGAGAGCCTTCTTTTCCCTTTCTGCTGGGGTCCCTCTGATGGTCCTGCCAAGGGAAGGATTCAGAGCCTTCAGATGTGGCTGTCCCATGGGTAGCTGTCGTCTCATATGTGACTGTCATAGAAGTCCCTGAAGAATAGACTGCATTCACTGTGGCCTTCTTTGTGGATTTTCTGATTTCTTGTCCCCTCTTGTGTGTCCATGGACATGGTAGTAGCTTCTCAATATTGCCAACAACACTCCCTGCAGGGGGCTAGTGCCTCTGCTAGCTTTTGGAAGCTAGGCAGAGCTTGCAAGAGAGAAGGTCTCAGGTCTGGGAATGGCCAAGAAAGTGCAGCAGCCACATGACTGGGGCTTCCCAGGACTCATGACCTTCCAAATTGAAGATATGGTCTAAATGCATAGAATTGATGGAGTTTGCAAAGGAAATCTATAGCTGGGTACGATGACTGTAAATTCAGCAGCTTGAGATCATTAAGTGTCCAGTTATTTGTGGGTTTGTTTGAGCATCTGTTTCCCAGGCTTGGCAAGAAGGAGCTCTGACTTTGGAGATAAGCTCCTGAACCCCATGCTCCCTTTTGGTGCTTTTGATCCACATGTCTCTTGGGGGTTCCTTAGAGGCCAGCAGCTGTGCATGGCCCACATGCTTTCACTGCTGGCTGGTCCCTGCAGAGTCGGGACAAGGCATCTAGTTAGGCAGACTGGCAAATCACTTTGCTATAGTCTCCAGACTAGAAGCAAATCACTGTCTTCCCTATTCTCTTCCCCGATTCCAGAGCCATGTAGCCACTAGCATGGGAACATAGTTCTCCTCTCTTTTCCCTGAAGATGCCCAGGTTGAGATAATGGCTGTCTATATTCAAAGGAGCCAGTCTTCTTTCCTGGGACCAGTGCCTAGGCTACATAGGCACCTTTGCTCTGTAGCCAGTCATAGGCTTCTGGCTAGTCTTCTGCTGGTATGAGGGGTGGGCCTAGGGACATGACTGGCACTGGGCCTCTTGTCTAGCAGCCTGCATCAGGCTTTAAGCTCTGGGCCCCTCAGCCAGGTGACTCTGGCTAGTGTAGTGAAATATAGGGCCCAACCAATATTTCTGGATACTGGAATTCAGATAAGTAGCCCAGAGCCAGGCCCAATTCCCTGTGGCTCTCTAGCATCAGGAAACTTACTTGGATCAGCAGAGTTAGGTTCTGGGGAATTGCCCTTACCTGCCCACAGCTGTGCTGAGGGAGTAGGTCTTAGAGCCCACCTAGTCCTGCCTCATGTCAGCCACCCTGCTCCAGACCTACTTCGGATATGCTGAGGGAGCCCAGTGCTACAGGGTATCCATGAGGTGAGGTACTGTGCCTAGAGGTCTGTGTTCCTGGCACATATGCCCTTCCCAGCTTGTTAAAAATGTGATTAGGAGACCTTCAAGATATGTTGTTCAGAGTCCAGGCTCTTATATTCAGTGTTGTGAAGGTATTTCAGGCTATAGGAGGTGCAGTGGTCAGGGATCCCAACACCCACCACCCTGTCTTGTCATGTTGTAGGCTCTGCTTATCTAAATGAGTCCTGGAACTGTGTGTGTGTGTATTCACACGTGCAGAAGCACATGTGCACATGTAATTGTCCTCTGGAAGTTGTGATATGAATTTTCTCCTGAGAGTGTAGTTCCCACCCTGCCGCCTCTGACCATCTTTATGGGCATTTTCTTGGTGCTGATCACAGTACAGGCCTGGTGACTATGTGACTGACTCCCAAGGAGCCTAGAGGTGAGGCCCAGCATACTTAGTGTCTGACTCCAGGGGCACCCACTGCAGCTGGCTCACTGCTTTGCAATGAAAAGCCAGGAATGACCCTGAAAAACACTGAAGAGTGGCCACAAAGGGCCTGGTAGCCAAAGGTTAACAAGGGGGATGCACAGTTTCTTTTTATTTGTGGCTGTTTTTTTTTAATTAATCTATTTTTGTTTTGAGACAGGGTTTCCTTGTAACCCCAGCTGACCTGGAACTCCCTGTGTAGACTGGGCCAGCTTTGATCTCACACAGATCTGCCTACTTCTGTCTCTTGAGTGAGCGCTGGGATTAAAGGCATATGCCACTACACTCGTTGCTATGGCTATTTTTTATAGAGTGTCTTTTTGTGGCTCTGACTCAGGACTTAGAGGAGGATGCTGAGCGGTGGTCTGCAGGGTTGCACATTCCCTCAGGGTGAACCTACAAGGTGGAGCTGGGACCTTAGGCCATTTGGCAGCCCCTTTTAGCCCTGTGATCTGTCCTTTCAACCTCAGAGTCCAACCAGGCACCAATGATCAGGTATAGCTCATAGCTATGGGTAGGAAGCAGTGGGCCTAGGGATAGTTAGACTGGTGGCTCTTTGGGAGTAAGCCGAGGTGTTTTTTCAGCTGTGCAGTGGAATCAGTTCAGGTTCCTGGGGCTTTTGGAGGTGCACCCTGGGCTCTAGCTTCTCCTGCTTCTTGACCTGGGAGCTAGCTTCCCATGCAACCCTTACAGTGCTGGTATTTATGTAGAAGGGCCAGGAGCTCTGTGGGTACAGCTTGCTATGATTGAGTAGAATTGAAGAGACATAAAACTGGACTAAAAGACTGCTAAGGCATGTCCCCTGAAACTTAATGATGAGAGCCTGAGAGTTCTGCCTATGCCTTACTCAGAGCTTGGAGGTGTGGTACTGACCCAAGCAGGCCTCGTACTCTGGTGGCCCGCTTCTGCCCATGCATGCCTGTGAATCTGACTGACCTCCTTGTCCAGGCAGTACAGGGAACCTAGAGGCCCTGGGAACATAAGCATTCCAAGGAAGAGGGGAGGAGGTCACAGGATCCCTAGGTCACAGGCATTGGGGAGTGATGGTAAACCCAGTTGGGTGAGTTGGGGTTATACATATCAGAGGGATGTGGGTACCAGAGCAAAGTTCCATTTCTAGTGTGTGCTATAGTATGGCTTTTGAGCTCCAGGTGGTCCCGTGGCATAGAGGGAGTACTGTGCCCCTGCAGACTGGGAGATGGTGTCACAGCAGAGCAACAAAGGGAAGAAACAATCATGGGCATGATCCAGACAGGACTCCCAGCACCAAGGAATGTTCTTTCCTGCATGAGAGATACTGGAGTGGAGCAGGTTGTTCTCTGTGCAGCCTGGGACCCAAGAGTTGACTAGATGCAGCTGTAAGCTGATCAGAAGCTTCCTGGGAAACCTTCTTAGACAGGGCAGGCTCTGCTGGCTCACTTCCACCCTTCTGGCTGGTGGCAGCTTTCCCATGGTAGGTTGCACTGCCTTCCTGCTTTCCTTCTCTTACCTGCCTTTGAGGTAGGGTAGAGTGATGGTTAGAAATGGAAGGAAGACCTCCCCTAATCTATAGCGACTGTCACACAGCAAACTACTCCCATTTCATACAGGCGGGTCAGGTGTCAGTGCACGATCGATGGCTAGTGCACAATAATTACAGGAACTAGCAGCTTGTGTTGCTTGAGTGACTTTAGGAAGAGTAGGGTCTCAATCTTCCCTCTAATAGGGCTCTGACAGTCTGAGGCAGCAGCGGCTTTGGTGGCTCTGAGTCTTGGGCTGACAGTGTTGTCATTAAACACCAGGTAGTGTGGAACAACAGAGAACACGGATCCTGCACAGGGGGACAGGGCGGCTGACAGCAGTTATTTGTCATCACTGAGCTGCCCAAACTCTTCAGACTGCAGTGCGGACGGCTGCTTAGGGTGACTTATGGCCCTGTCTGGGGCTGCTGTTGTGATTTGATAATCTGTAAATGTTTGTCAATGATGGATCCCCTGTTTCCATGGTGCTACAATGGTTGATGACAAGCCAGCTCTGGACTCGGAGTGCAACCACTTGACCATGTTCACCTGGGGAGGCACTGAGTGGCTGAAGTTTCTGGGTCTCTAGCCAGGTGCCTGAGGTAGGTCTGGACTCTGACACCAGAGAGCCTCTTCCTCTCATGGGGCCTGGGGTCTAACTGCTGTTTCTGTTATGGGTAAGAAATGAATGTATATACACGTGTCCCGTGTCTCTTGTGTAGATTCTAGCTGAGAATTAGGATGTTTGCCATTGGTGCTGCTGTGAGGCTGTAAAGCCCTCCTCTGCTGGTGAGGGCTTGAGGCACATTTTTCTGCCACTGTGGGCTTCTGGTAGGGCTTTGCTAGAGGCTGATGACCCTCTACCTCCACTTTGCCTTGCTGCTCTTCCCAAGGGGCCTGCTGGACATGATGGTCTTGCCCTCAGGGTACAGAGCCAGGGTGTTTGGGAGGAGCCTGGTATGCCCCATTATGCTGCCTGTGCCCACCCCCGGGATCAAGGGCCTGGCTGCTTGCAGTCGGTCTTCTGTATTAAGTGCTGGGAACCATCAAGCACAGGAAAAGTGGAGTGATTTATTAGACTCATAAAAATTCATACTTTGTGATTCCAGTCATCCTACATCTGAAGCTTGTTAGAGCATGGTCCCTGGCAGCTCCTGCCGCGCCAGCGTGGGGGTGGGGTGCTCACTAGCCGCCCCCTGCCTTAGCTGCCAGCCTGTCTCATTTAGAGAAATAGAAGGGTCCGGGAAGCACATGAATGACTGTTCTCAAAGGAGGGTGGTTGGGTGTGTAGGAATTTTGTTGTGATAATACAGCTGTGTCGTTATGGTTGGGTCCTAATGGGCAAGAGCAGGTGAGTAGAGCTCCTTGCTTCTAAAGGCCTGGGCTGAGCCTGGATGGGTACTGGATACTAAGTATGGGTGGTCTCTGGGGCTGACTCAAGTATCTGTCACGCCAGTGTGCAAAGAGGCAGGAGCCTGCCTATAGTCTGGGCATAGTTGTAGATGTGGGCACAGGTGGAGTCATCATAGTTGTAGATGTGGGCACAAGTGGAGACTGGCAGGTATAGGAGGCCAAGTTTAAGTGGAAAGGCACTGTCCTAGTATCTGTCATGAATGGAGGATGGAATGCCTCTGCAGTTGTTGCCATGCTGGTAACAGTATGACTTGAGCTCTATATGTCTTTTAGAGGCTCCTGCAAAGGCTGCTTGGCCTGTTGCCCATGTGACTTGGACTGGACTCGTGTGCTGAGCCCCTCTGCTAGGTGGTGTAGGCAAACTACTCTCGGCTCTTATAAGCCTCGCTGTCTTCCCATCAGTAGAGAGTGACTGACATGACCTTCAGCTCTGCCATATGACTGGGACTGTGAGTTTTATGTGAGGGTATGAAAGGCAGAGAGCTCTCTCCTAGTGACAAGGATAACTGACCATCTGACTTTTGCCCCCTAAATAGTTGAGGGTCCAAGGCACCTGGGAAGAGGAGAAGCCAGGCCTCTGTCTCACTTGCTTTGATTTTGCTTCCCTTCCCAGCCACAGGTCCCTAGGCACAGCCTGCTAGTGCCACTAACAGGAAGTGAGTGTCATGCATGAGCAGACTGGAACATAGTACTCATCAGCACTGATTACTTGGCTGTACCCAAGGAGTCCTGCTGGTGACTGCCTACCTACCGTGATGGAGGACTGGAGGCAGCACATATTCCATTCCTGATGTAGAAATGAAGAGCAGCTGGAACTTCCTAGCCAGGTGTCAGGGAACATAAAGCAGAGGCTGGGCTTTCAGTGGGACTAGGTGGAGCCAGGGCCCCAAGGATAGCATTGGGCCCTGTCAAGGACAAGCCCTCATGCTGTCAGGGTATACACTATGGACTGGAACATGGGAAAAGTAGAAAGGCAGGACTGGCTCCATACACCAGTGGTCCAGGGGAGGGAGTTATTGCTGAGTGGAGTGATGTGGGGCCTGGTACATGCCTCAGCTCTCCAGAAGCAATGCCACACCCAAACAGCCAAGCCTGGCTCCAGATATTCCTACGTAGATGAGAGGTGATGGTGGTGGTCAGAGATTAGAAAGACTTGAGACAGTGAAAGACACAAAGGATCCCTATGCTTCTGACCTGGGAAAGTGTCTGGTTAGTGTTTCACTTTTTCTGATGCCAGTAGGAAACAGGCTGTTGGTGCCATATACATCCCCATCAGGTATACTTTTGGTGGTACTCCTCGGGCTTCAGGTCTGGGTCCCACAGGGCTGCTCTTCCCTCTGGCTAGCCCCGAGTACGATGCCCAGCTCCAGTATCGAGTCCAATGCATCTTGACTTGCCATAGAGCAAACAGCTGTTGGGATGAGAGCTGGAGCATGGAGTGAGCAGCTCTGGGCCTGTCCTTGCATAGGAGCTGTAGATAGGCATGGGTGGAATGCTGACTGCTTAGGCATGGAAAGAGGAAATGGTTACATGCATGGTATGTATGTGCATGCACATGTGCTTATATTTTCTTATCTATACAGGGGGCAGTCTGGCACAGCCACAGTCAGACATTGGGAGTCAAGAACCTGAAGCAGAGCCTGGGGTAGGGACATTGGACTCTAGGCTGTGGCTCCGGGCGAATTTGATATGATGGAAACAGAAGAGAAATGGGCCTGAACCAAGGAGGTTCTCACAGTCTCATGGGAGGGTAGGTGGGGTGGGGTTAGATGGCCTAGGTATCCCTAAGGAGATAAGTCTCTATGGACTCTGCTCCCTGGTGAGAAAGAAGTGCCAAGTCTGCTGACTTTCCTCCCAGCTACCTCAGGGATTGTAAATGGCAGTCTACAGACCTGGTCTCAGATGCCCTAAAAGAGTGGTGAGCCTTGGGTTGGGGTAGGCCTTTGTGGTCAGGGAGAGGATGGTTCCATAGTCCTCACTTTGTTTCGGCCTTCCTCTGATTACCCCAACCATGTTACCTGGCCACAGCATAGACTACAGTATGCTGCCTTGGTGAAGTGTTCCAGGCTTCAACCTCAGGCCTTGGGATACCCTGTTCAAGCTAGGCAGAGCTTTCTCATCTAGGAGCAGCACTTTGTCTGCCCTGCTTTCTGTGAGAGACAGAAAATCCTGCTGACACTGCCTCTCCTCCTGCTGTGGTAGTGGGCACTGTGCTTCCGCCAGGCCTGTGGGCTTTGCAGACAGCTCAGATGTACGTCACGGTTTTAAATGTGGGAGCAGAGACCTTTCAGAAATGTATGCTGCATGTTCTGTTTAGAATTTTGTGGCCATTTTCCCAAGAGTGCAGTTCAGCAGTTGTTGGGGAGGAGGCTGTCTGACAGGGTCCCACACTGGCAGGGTGTGCCATACCAGCTCTACAGAGACAGACCTTAGTGTTGGCCTCCCATGCCTGTCCGTGTGCAACAAGCAGCCCATTTGCAGGAATTGGGGGTGATCACTGGGAGGACTCGTGTCTCCCAGGGCACTTGCTGACTGCAGCAGAAGAGACAAGGGCCTCTAAGAAGTGGGAACTGGATGGAGTAGGATGGTAGTCTTCCCCCAGTGTGCTGTCTCAGCTGCTTAAGGTCTGCCCAGCAGCCACTAAGCTCAAGTGATTCCTCACTATCACTGCTCTCTGAACCTTGCTCTTCACAGGCTCAAGTGGGCCAGGGGCTCCTTCCTGCCCCCTCCATTGCTGGACTTTTGCCTGTCAGCCCTCCCTTAGCCTAAGTCAGGAGGGACAGGACAGTCTCATGAATGGATATCCAGGCATGAGAGAGGAGGTTTAACTTGTCAGGTGCCGAGTCTCTGGCAAGTATGCACCATCCATGAGGCAGTACAGGGGGCTCCAGTCCTGATTTCCAGCAATTTCCAGCGTATTTCCTTTTCCTTGCCAAGAAGGAGAGTACCGCTGTCCGGGGCTGCCCCTACTTCTTGAACCTGTGGTACTTCTTTAGTCCTGGCTTGTTCTGTAAGCCATGATCACCTCTGCTTCTTCATAGCCAGGTTCAAGAGTTGCTCTGGAGGGTTGCTTCCTGCCTTTCCTGCCATGTGTACATGGCACCAGAACACCATTTTATAATACAACTAATTAGGGAACTAATTGTGAGAAGTTTACTCTCATGGGAGAATGCTTCTGTTTTGGTCCTGGAGCCCTTCTGCAGCTATGGGGACTCAGGCACAGCTCCTGAGCTATGGGGTAGCAAGAGCAGTGTGTGAGGTAGAGGAAAAGACCTTACAGGGGAGGTGGGCATGGGAGGAGCAGTCCTGGGTGGCAGCACATCAGGGAGCATGTGCCAGGGGACTTACAGTAGAGGTGGGCATAGGGGGCAGTCCTGGGTGGCAGCCCATTAGGGAGCACGTGCCAGGCACAGCCCCACCTCAGCATTTCCTGCAGGCTCTGTGTGTCCCGCACTGCAGCCCTCCGTCATCTGTCTGTGCCAGTGGAGGGACCAGGCTGATGCCTACTGATTGCTCCCCTTGCCTTGTGCTCAGACCTCTTCTTCCAGGCAAGTTGCACCCGGGGGGAAGGGAGTCCTGGGCTGGCCTAGAATTGGCACTTCATCTGAAACTGTAGTAAGAGAGGAAAGACCCTTTAGACCATGGTCACTGACAGAAGAGAGTTGGATATGTAAAAGGTTCCTTTGGCCAATGCCACTGTGAACTGTTACAGGCTGCCCATACGAGCCTGAGGTGGGGGCTGTCGGAGATGCCACTACCGATGGGCAGACAGGGCAGCTGGCCTGTGAACTGATTGGGAATGGAGGATGGTTTATGGAGTAGAACAGAAATCAATGTGGCTTCTGAAGGGCTGAGCCATGATGGCTTTTTAGAGCTGTCTTCAGCCAGTGAAGGGTGTAGACAGTTTGGAGATATTGAAGAAGTGTCAGGGTAGCTGTTGATAAAAAGCAGATTAGGCAACATAAGAAAGTTGAATCATACAGAATTAGGGGCAGAGAGCCTGGCTGGGAAGCTGAGCCCTGGAGCCATCCCTATGGCCTGGTTCCCTGCTCTCAGCCACAGAGGACCCTTAACCTGGGCAGTTCTGCCATGACTCTGAGAAACTAGCACCAGACTGGCCTGTCTCTGCTCTCCCTGCATGCGGCCTGCAGTCTTTCTATGGACCTGAACTCTGCTTGCCTGCTCCCCAGCCTCCTTGTTGTTGAGAACTTGGCTTGGTTTTTCAGGGTCCTATCAGGCAAGTCATAGTCCTTGTAGGTTCCACCTTTCCTGTCCCACTGGTGTGACTGCGTTATAGCTGACCTGCACATTCTGTGTTTAGCAGCCATCTCCTAACTGCCTCCTCAGGTGACCCCATGCTTCTGCTGGAACCAAAGGGTGTTTTCTTAGGCCAGAACCTGCTGTGACAAATCCTGCTGTCTGTGCCAGCTACTGCAATACAAGTGGATGTTCTGCCACCTCTACCTAGTGTCGGGGCCCCAGCTAGTATTCCTGCATCTTGCCCTGTTGGTGAGGTGCAGGGGGTTGGTGGGTACCACTCTGAGGTGTGGTCAGAAGCCTTTTGGGTTTCTGCCCCTGTGAGTGCTGCAGGACTTCATCTCTGTGTCCTTCCCTTTCCTGGAGGAGCATATGTGACTTTTGTGACTGGGACATTCACCTGGCTCTTCAGCTCGCCAGAGTAGGAGGTGGGGAACAGCCTTTTCTCCAGGTGGCCTCAGGCAGTTCTTTGCCAAAGTGATAATTCCATTTCATCTTATTCATTAACCAGTTGTGAAATTAAGTTATTTGCTTCCTAGCTATTTCCCTTTGAAGTTCCATAAAAATCTGAACTGCCTCTCAACTCCCACCAGCGCTAGAACAGAACAAGAGCATAACTTCCATTGGAGGATTCTGACATCTTGGTGGAGCCAAGGCAGGCTGGATTAGTGGGCTTTTCAGAATGAAAGCAGTGCTGCTGGGCAGGAACTGACTCCTGGCTCCCTGACCTGCCGTTTCATCACTGTCCCAGACTCCTTGGGCCCAGTGGTCTTCCTCCCTCCTAATGGTGTACCCATGGAGTGAGGGTACAGCTATGCTCTTGGGGTGCCCTTGGACTGCCCCTGGCCATCCCCCAGCTTGGGAGTGAGGGAGAGACCAGAGGCTGGTGACCTCAGCCAGAGGGTTCAGTGTCTTGGGCAGGATCTGGAGCCCTGCTGATAGATGGGGTTCATATCCCATTCAAATATGATGCCAGCAGTTTTTTTGTAGTTTGTCTTCCATTGCGGTAGTAAAGTTTTTAATTAGGAAAGCTAATGAGATCGATTAGTCATTAGAAGTGACCTCTGGACAGCGGGCAGAGAGGGCTGTGTGTGGGCCTGATAACGCAGCTCGGGCAGCGTAGGCAATAAAGGCGCAAGGGGCTTGATTTGAGTGAAGCGTGCCACAGGGGATACATCATGCGGAGAAAAAAAATTACAGCCCTGGGAGTCTGTAATGAAGGGAATTAAACCAACATCCTATCTAAATAACATGATTATCTACACAAAACCCTTCAGCCAGCAAGGAGGGGTGGGCTGCCCCCGCCTGTGTCCTCTGGGAGGAGGACCAAGTTGTTCCTGTGAACCTGCGTGCCCTGAAGCCCCAGAGTCTTTACCCCCTGCCCACCAGGGAGGGTTCCAACCTGCTTTTAACCTGATTTTCTTAACCCTGTGTGATGAGTAGTCTTAGGAGCCTTTGTTCTTGCTGGCTCTGGGACCTGGTTCTTTCATTCCTACAGCCCATTTGTCTGACAGCTTGCCTTTGGCCCCCAGTGTCATTGTCATCAATATATCTGAGCTGCCCATCTGGGGGGATTGGAAACTGTGGGCAGTCTGGGGCCAGGCTAGGTGGATACAGCTCTACTGTGGGGTGGCATGGACCTCGACATCTGTTCCAAGCTTCTCTAAGCATTCCAGGTCCTTGGGACTGTAGGGTAGGTAAGGATGTTTGAAAATATTCCACCTTGCTGGGCAGTGATGAGAGTCTAGGGAATCTGATTTGTTACTCAGTATTTTCCTGGTGTGCATTTGGGCAATAGTAAGTAAAATGCAGAAAGTTAGTGAAGAAATTTGACCTTATGGTGTTTGACCTGAGCTTGTAGGAGGGATGAGGACAGCCAAAGGCCTCAGCCTGGGTGTTACCATTAAGTGCCACCTGCTAGGATCTTTCTAGCATTCATAGTCCTGTGGGCAGTGGGAGTGGAGGATCTCCCAGAGAAGGTGGACAAGGGAAGGGAAGAGAGCTTTGACCTCCCCTCCCCCAAGATCAGGAGAAGGTGGTTTTAGCTAAAAGGATGATCAGGGAACAGGAGCAGAGACTGTTCAGATCTGGTGCTCTCTGGTGCCAGCTGTAGGAGGGAACATGGGTCCCAGCACAGCCAAGTCCTAGCTCCTGTCTTGCTCAACAATTCCTGGCCTGAGGGTAGTTCTGGGCTGTAGGACTGAGCCTTGTGAGCCCTGTGGCCCTAAGTTGTGGACACAGTTCTGGGCTCTTTGGAGGTCCATGAACAGGATCAGGTCAGAAGTAGCTACCAGATGGTATGAGGTCTGAAGCCTTCCACTTACATGGATACCCTGGCATGGGAGATAGGCAGGTGGAGCTCTGAGTCTTGCTCTGATTGGCATATACCCCTCAATGGGAACCCTGGCCACAGGTTGCCCAGCTGACACAGAGAAGGTGTGAATGGTTCCAGCAGGCCATACTCTCGTCTCAGGCAGACATAGGGACCTTGGGGCTGGACTCGAAGGCAATGAGGTCATCTCTGGGCTATTGATAACCCGAGGGCTCTTATGTTCCTGAGCTCTTAGTTGGAACAAGCTCCTATTGATTTTTGTTGGTCTCTCCTTGCTTGTAAGACCTTGAAAATTCAATTCGATAAACATTATTGTAGACACCCACTATAAACCAGGTTCTCCTCTGTGTCTAAGCATGTTAGTTATAAGGCTCCGAACTGCACATTCACTTACTTTGGATACTTAGTGAGGACAAGGGTTCAGGTAATACAACTTCTTTTAGATTTATTTGTATATTTTAAAAACTTATGTGTATGTGGGGGGGGGGGTACATGCATACAAGTGACATAAAGAGATCAGGAAGGCCAGAAGACAGTTCAGATCTCCTGGAGTTGGAGTTACTACAAGAGGTTGTGAGCCATCTGATATGGGTGCTGGGAACCAAACTTAGGTCTTCTGCAAGAGCAATAAGTGCTCTTAATTGCTGAGGCATCTCTGCAGTCCCAGTGCAACTTTACTTTGGTTCCTGAGCTGCTGCCTTCTCTCTGACTATCCCTGAATTGTTGTTCTTAGAGTTGGTGAGAGAGATGGACTAGGGTGGGGCAATGATAGAGCAGACTTAGGGGGAGGAAAAGATTGAGAGAAACAGACAAAACCAGGGACAGAGAAAACCAGAAGAGGGGGAAGAAAGACAGGGAGTCAGAGCTGGTGAAGTGGCTTGGCAGACAGAGACACTTGCTGCCATGTTTGATGATACCAATTTGTATCAATAGGACTCACATAGTGGGAGAAGAAATCTGGCTCCTGCAGGTCTTCTCTACCCTCCACATTGTGGTGTGGCACAGGTGCACACACACATAAATAAATAAATAAATGTAATAAATTCTTACTAATTTTTTTTTTTTTTGTCTTTTTGAGACAGGGTCTCCCTGTAGCCCTAGCTAGCCTGGAACTCACTATGTAGACCAGGGTGGCCTTGAACTCACAGAGATGTGCCAGCTCCTGCCTCCTAAGTGATGGGATTAAAGGTATGCACCACTATGCCTGGCCTTACTTAGTTTTTAAATAACATTTTTTATTGATTCTTTGGGAATTTCTTACAATATATTTTGATCATATTCAGGCTCCCTCTCCATCTGCTCTCAGATTCCCCCATCTCCCTAACCACCCTCCCCCTTGTGTCTTCTATTTTTTTAAGGCCTATAGAGTCTAATCAGTGTTCCCCAAATACTCCTGGGTGTGGGTCCATCTTCTGGAGTGTGGTCAACCTGTCCAGTATCACTCTTAAAGAAAACTGACTCTCTCCCTCCCAGCAGCTATCAATTGCCAACAGGTCCTCAGCTAGGCCTTCTTGCACCCACCCCCATCCCCAATGCTGGTATTTTGTCTGGCTTGGGCTTGTGCTGGTGCTGGACACGCTGTCACAGGCACTGTGGGTTCATATGTGCAACTTCCCTATTGTGTGTGGAAAACACTGTTTTCTTATAGTCATTCACCACCTCTGCCCACTCTTCCTTGATGCTCCCTACACCTTGGAAGGAGGTGGTGTGATGTGGGTCCCATCTGAGCACTCTATAATCTTGTTCTTTGCATTCTGACCAGTTGAGTTCATTGCCATCTGCTGCAAAAAGAAGCTTTTCAGATGGGAGTTGAGAGATGCACTGATGTGTGGGCATAAGGATAAGGCCTTAGGATTTGGTTTAAAATTTGTCCATTTAGGAGAAAAATAAAGTAGGTTCTCCCCTATGACTTGTGACCTGTCTAGCTCCAGGCTATTGGTCCCAATAACAGTGCTGGGGATGGGTTCCATCTTGTGAAGCAGGCCTTAAATTCAATCAGAAAGTGGTTATTTACTTCCATAATACTCATGCCAGTGGGCACATCTTGCCAGGCCAGTCTTTTAAGAAAATTTTTTAAAGATTTTATTTTATATGTATATCTGTATGAGCGTTTTATGTACATGTATGTGTACCATGTGCATGCAGTACTCATGGAGGCCAGAAGAGGGCCTTGGATTCCCTGGGATGGGAGTTACAGATAGTTTTTACCTGTCATGTGGGTGTTGGGAACCAAACCCAGGCTCTCTACAAGAGCAGTAAGTGCTCTTAACTGCTGAACCATCCCTCCAGCCCCATCAGACCAGTCTTTATTGTGACCCATAGCGTTCACAGCTGGGTAATTTTGATGATTACTTTTCTCTTCTGGTAGCATGCATACCACCTCGAAGCACTTTGAAAGCTAGCCAGTAGAGATGAAACTTATGGATCAGTACCAGCTTGATTTCTCCATGTTCTACAATTCATGTATATAGTATCTTCAGTAATAGAGTCTTATTGTCAAGTTCTGGAGGATAACCAAGAGCAGTGGCAATAGCTAGTATTGTTTGAGGGTCTATAGGACCCCTTTGACCATTATTAGTAATTTTTAAAAAATCTTCTTGAGACAGGGTTTCCCTGTAAGCCACAGCTGGCCTGGAGACCAGACTGGCCTTGAACTTACAGAGATCTTCCTGCTTATGCCTCCCAAGTGCAGGGATTAAAGGTGTACACCACCGTGCCTGACCTTACTGATTTTTTTTAAAAAGAAAAACTCAAAGAGAGACAGGAGGACTTGTTGATGGGCTGTGATGGCAGGTATAGAGAGTCTTCTGGATGCTGCTGTGACTTCCCCTTGACTGGTGTCTGCCTCTAGTCTCGAGGACCAGAGCAGCCCTGCATTCTCACTCAGGGATGCTTGTATTCCAGACTCTGCAGCTGTAACCTACACACCCTTCTCTCAAGAAGAGACGTAGCTCAGTAGTCAAGAGCACGGGTTCCTCTTGCAGAAGACCCAGGTTCTGTTCCCAGCACCCACATGGCACCTAACAACCATCTATAACTCCAGTTCCTGGGGATTAGATGTTTTCTTCTTTCTTCTAGAAAAAGCACTTATACATATAAAATAAAAATAAAAGTTTTTAAGAAAAGAGGCTGCAGCTGGAGTAGACTTTCTGGGGGTGGACTCTTGAGCTCTCAGAAGGGCTCTGGCCAGGTGACCCTAAGTCTTTCAGTATGTGTGCTGACTAGAAGCCCTGGTGGAAGCTGTAGCTGGGATGCAAGTAGAGCACCCAATAAGGGAGAGCTTCTCCTGACATCTGGTCAGGGAGGGGCAGTCATACCTCTGTGGTGTGGGCACTATGGACATGTGAGCTTGTCTGGCCTTTCCAGAGTGTGTGTTGCTGAGGTGCTACCCTAGGAGGCTGAATTGTGGGAGGTCTACTGGTAAAAAAACTCCAGATGATTCTTAGGAACTGTCAGAGCTATGGTCCAAACAGGGCTATTCAGAGCCCTAAGTGCAGAGCAGGGGCAGGCAGGTGTCCTTAAGGGTCCCTAAAGCAGAGGGAAGCTAGGCAGAGACAGATTGGAGTCAGACCACCCAGGCAGGTTGGGCTGGGCTCTGCTTAAGGCCCTGTGTCCCATGCCAGAGGGGAGCAGCCATGAGAAGCGGCTGTGTTAGCTTTAATTATCTGGGCAGTTAGTGTTGTACATTATGAAAGTCGGGCAATTATGCTTGTTCCTCGAAGCTATGAAGAAATTGCTGGCTATCAAGTGGAAGGGAACTCGGGCAAAACAGATCCCTGCTAATTGCAAGAAGCATTCAGCAAGAAAAAGCTGTTGTGGATATCACCCCGCAGAATGTTATGAAAACAGTGATTAAGTACATAAATCTGCCAGGCATGGTGGAAGGGAGGTGTTGCAGAGGAAGTGAGCTCTCTGGTGCCCCCTCCCCTGAAGGAAGGTAGGAGCTCCGTCTGCTCTAACCTTCAAGACCAATCCTGGAGTGTGGAGTCTCACCTGTAAGGCCTCTCAGTTGCCCAGGACTTGGCTTCCTGGGCTTCTGACCTCCTTGGGAGCAATCATTCAGTGTTTATGTCTTCCTGGTTTAATGACTGTGAGGATGTTTTGGGCTCTCCTAGAGGTCAAACCAGCTACCTCCTGAAGCCTTGGGTGCCAGGCTCTTTGGGGTGTGTGTGTATATACACATGTCTGCATGGGGTAGGGCTTGAACCAGGTGTTCATGGAGATTCCTCTAACTTCAGAGGACATACATTTGAGGCCAGCTTCAGGGGCAGTCTTAGGCCCCAAGGACTTCTTAGCTCCATCCCTGCTGACCTCTGCTGACCCATGCCTGTGTTTTCTTGTAGCATCCAATGTGTACCTGCGGACTTCACCCTCCAACAAGGTGATCAAGACCCGCTACCGAATCATCAAAAAGACCCCAAGTTCTCCCTGCAGTGTTCCACCTTTCCCCTTGTCTCTGCCCTCCTGGAGGGCCCGGCGAATCTCATTATCCAGGTAGGAAAACCTTATCTAGGCTTCTGCAGGCCTGGGTACTGGGCTAACTGGGCATTGAGGACTGCAGGCTAGGCCTGAAGGCTGTGGGAACCCACTTCCCCTCAGGGAACTTTATGGTGTGCAACATGGAGCTTGACTGGAAAACAGGGCTTAACAAAAACTTAACAAACTTTTTGTTTCAGTTTGTGTACCGGCCCTATGGCGAGCCTGCGCATAACACATATACACTTGTGTGCACATGTCTTGTACTGTTGTCAGTAATTCTGCTGGTTCTTAGGACCTCATGCACTTCAGATAAAAGCTGCCCCAAGACATTTGGGGCCCTTGAGATGAACTACCCCTGGGCATCCTTGGAGAGACATTTCCAGTGAGAGAAGCCAGGTCCTGAGCAGCCTTTGAAAGCTACCAAGATGTTGATTGTCAAGAGTGGTGTTGTAGAACTCCTCCTTGTCCACCCGGCCCACCTCACACAGTCGTCCCTTGAGAATGCACTGACCTTGCTGAAGGTACTTTGTCAGAGAGCAGCAGAGTACAGGCGACCCTGTAGAGGAATGATCTGTGTCTGCCTTCTCAAGGACTCTCTCTGGAGAGAGAAAGAGGCTGGGTTCTTGGGGACATTGGTCCTGTGTTTTTTTATTTTTTATTTTGGTTAGGTGGAGCTTTCTCACTTTCAGGCAGCCCAGTGGGCAGGTTGGGAGCAGGGAGTGGCAGAACCTGGCCCTGGAGGAGCTGTGGGGCTGGAGACTAAGGGCAGGCCCATTGGTAGAGCAGCCCATTCCAGAGCCTGCTGCCCTACATAGTGCTGCTTTGCCATTAGCCTTGCTGTTGCCCAGATGTTTTCAGAGCTGAGGCCAACCTCAGAGGTTCACCAGACCATGTGGGTAGCCCTGCCTGGCTCTGGGGCCTCAGGTGGGTGAGCTCATTTGTCCAAGGTTCACTGACCTCCTCTCTTACCACTGGCCACACCAGGCTTCGTCCTGCTGCTGACTTTTCTGGAGGTGATAGCTGGAAGTATATTTTAAATTAATTTTACTGCACTTTTTGTAATATTTTTGTTTTAAATAGATTTATAAGCATCTTGGGGGCTATTTCTACAAATTTATGAAGATAATTTTTACTCTCTCGATAAGGTTAAATTTACACCTGCTATTTCCATATTAATTCACATTGCTAAGTGGATCTAATTTTCTTCCGTTCCTCTATCTGGTGAGCATGGCCTTTCCTAATGCAATTTCCCCTTCACTAAATCACTGTGATCGGGAGTCATGATCGAGCTAAATTAACTTAAATTAATTTACTTAATAAGAGCCCCAGATCATCGTGAATGAGGTTCAGATTTATTGATTCTCAGCCAGTGAGAACCTCTCCCTCCTACAGCGAGCATTGGGCCTGTGTCCCTTCTCTCCTGGGGCATGGATAGGGATCCCAGGTGATGCTCCTCAGGGACCTAGCTAGCCTGTCTCTCTAGCCTTGGAGAGCCAAGAAGGCTTCAGGTTTGGGTCCAGCAGAACCCTTTAGGAGGGCCCTAAGGAGGTCACTTACTATAAACTTGTGCCCAGGATGAAAAAGTCTTGGAAGAAAGTGCTTGATATAGACCCAAAGGGCTAGGGTCAGAGGTGAACTGTCAATAGGCATGTTACGTTGTCTCATGGAGACCATGAGGTAAAGAGCAGCTGAGTCATCTGGCCTCAAAGCCCTAAGCCTCCTCTCCTGCAAAGGTGGTCTTGCTGTGGTTTGGCCTGAGTATGAGTGAATACTGCCTTTCGATGGCTCAGGTCTCACAGCCATGGGTGCCTGAACTGAGTCTGTTCTCTGGCTGTGCTGGCCGGCAATTGTGGCCTCCAGGGCTCAGGGCTCTCCTTGCACTCCAAGGCACGGTTTAGCCTACTGAGATGGATGCAGTCCCTGAGGATGGGTGGAGGGAGCCTTCCATTCTTTCCTGACAACTTACCCTGGTCATTTATAGTCCCTTGTCAGACATTTGGGAACCTTGGTCATGATCTTTGGACCTATAACCAAGGAAGGAATTTAAGTTTAGGAGTTCAGTTCTCAGGAGGCCCTTGGAAGAGTGACTAAGGTTGAACCTCCTGTACTGAAGGTCACCTGTGCCCTTGTATATCTGCCTGCTTAGCACAGTGGCTGTCAGCCAGCTGCCTAGCTTGCTATAGGCTACATATACTTGGGCTTAGCTTGTTGAAGCCACATAAAGCCTGTCTCTAGGGCCAGTAGCTGAGCTTGTGCCTGGCTTCCTGCTGCTGTTGCTCTGCCAGAACCAGGGACTTGGGGAGTACTTGGCAGGCTGGCCTTACTGCAGGCATCCTTGCAGGCTTCTCAGGTCTCCTTCAGCAATGGGAAGAGTTGGGATGGTGCTGGGCCCAGGCTGTCACAGTGTAAGGGCTGCTGCAATGAAGAGAAAGCAGGGCCATTCACCAGGACTTACTTTAGGTCTATAGTTCTGTCTTCTATCTGGATATGGAGGACATCCCTAAGGGGCTGGTGAGCAGTCGCCGTAATCCTGGAAGCCTTGGTGGACAGAGTTGGAGGCTGGCAGACAAATGGAACAGGAGACTTAGCATGGGCACGGGGCACCCCCTGCTTATGTCATAGTGTCTGCAGACACTATGGTCGGGGATTTGACTATTCTAGAGAGGGTGGCAGGCTGAATGACCCTAGGGAATCTACTGCCTGCTTGGAGCTTTAGTTTCCTAATCTGCTCTGAAGTAGCATCTGTTGATTCTGAGGTGGTGGGAAAGAGACAATAGGCAGTGAGTACAGTGGCTCTGGCTATGAGTGGCAGAAGGCCCTGGAGTCCAAGTGGGTCCTCAAAGGCCCTAGGGCTGCTTTGAGGGGCAGGCTGCTCTGTTGGCCTCATATTGAGCAAGGCTTGTCAGTGACTGGTCTCATCACGGCCCCACCTGACAAGTGGCCTGGTCACATCTCTGCGTTGGAGAGGGTCATCAGACATGAGTCTGATGACAGGGCACAGGACAGGTCTAGTACCTTCAGGCTTAGAGAATTGTGAGGACTCAGGGGAGATAAGGCCAGAGTATAACCTGTATTAGTTCTTCCCATCACATCCTGGAGCCTTCTTTCTGTGTCCCTTCCCTTCCTTGCCATTCCCTGCACTTTAGGACCTTCCAACCTCATTAGGAATGTGGGGCAGCCTTGTTCCTAACTGTGTGTCAGGAGTCCTCAGAATTCTTCTGCAGCCCCTCTCTGCTTTGCTGGAAAGGCAAGAAGTCTTTGGCACTGAAGGCTGTTAGTGCTGCTGCTTTTCTGAGGAAAGGGTGGAGAGTGACCATCTTGTTCCCTTCTTTGAAGTCAATAAAATTCTTCCTTGGAGGCCAAGGTGGCAGTTTGGGAGCAGTGCTCAAGTATTATCCTTGAACACACTCTTTTAAAAATATTTTAAAAATTGTTTTTATGTATATGAGTCCATTGTTTGATGTGTATAAGTGCACCCATGTTGCACAATGCCTCTGGAGGTCAGAAGGTGTCGGATCCCCTGGACCTGGAGTTATGGATGGTTGTTAGTCACTGTGTGGGTGCTGGGAACCGTACCCAGGTCCTCTGCAAGAGCAGTCAGTGCTCTTAACCACTGAGCCATTTCTCTAACCCCCTGAGCACACTCTTATGCTATGAATTGATTTTACTTTTAGGTCATGGGAAACTGATAGGCACATGCTGACAAAATGCTCACAGGAGGAGAAATGGATTTTCCTCCTACCACTGGCGCTCTCTAGGTTGAACTTGGAGGGACAGAGGTGCAGTGGGTCAGTTGAACATCAGCCAGTAGCCTCAGATTCTTTTGGTTAGTCAGTGCTTATCTTCCCAGACAGGAGGCAGGAGGCCACTGAGCAGACTCCTTGAGTCTTTTGGGTATTGCCAGCTGGGGTCTCTGAGGTGGGCATGCACACTGGGTATGGTCACCTGCTGCCCTGGCAGGTGAATGTATAGCGGCAAGGGACAGAAGGTGAAAGAACTGCAGCCCATTCTGGACAGGACTCTGACCTTGAGGATGCTGTCCATAGTGTCATGTCCATCCTGTCTTCCTTGAGTTCTAGGACACTGGCAACTTGGTACTGTCCACAGCTCTAGGGCTGTGCTGTGGGCTCCAGCTGCTCTGTTGGATGTGATGCCCAACTCATGCCCAAGGAGGCCAGCAGGATGGAACTGTTGCTCAGTTTACTCAGGCCAGGCCCTTGTGCCCACTTCCCGGGCTATTGGCATCACCTCAGCCTCCTCGGCAGTCTCTGAGTATCACACACCACTCTTGTCTTGGTGTGGGGCCTGTCACCAGGGGATCCAAGCCCAGAACCAACTCAGGTGGCTCAAAGGGTGCTGTGCAAACCCAGGATCTAGGGTGCAGGGGCAGAAGGTCAGTGGAGGCTCTCAGAGGAGCCATGCCAGGATGGAGGCACACATCAGCGGGGAGCTTTTTTTGTTGTTGTTCTAAGATTTGTGAATTTGCCTGTGCCCTCGTGGCTTCCAGCAGGTTCATTAATCTGAACTGAAACTGAAATGTGACTTATATCCCTAAACTGCCTGTCAATTTTTTTCTTTCTCGAAATTCATTTGACATGAAAGTGCGAAATAAACAGAAGCCGCTGTGCTTAAGCAGATGAATCAGGAAGCTTTTCCATCCCACTACAAATGGTCCTGTCACAGAGCTGCTGCTTGCTGGGTTGCCTTATTTTATTTTGTGTCCGTGCGGTAAATCTTAAGTAATCTCTGTGCAGTTTGACGAGGTTTAGGCCAAGATTTTGAAAGGCTCTGAAACACTTCTCCAAAGTGACGTCTCATTAAAGAGGATTCAGCCAAGGCTGGGAGGTGTCTCTATCGCACGGCTGGTTCCTGTGCTCTGTGTCTGTGTTTCCTTAATGAGCAGGTGTACCCACAATCCCAGCTGCCAGCCACCACCCTGCTCCACCTCCTGCCTGCTCTCTGTGTGGGTGCTATCTTGTGACTGCCAGGGCTGCCATAACGAAGTGTTACCCACCATGCGTGTGGCCCAGCAGCAGGCATTTGCCTTTTACTTCTGGAGGCCAAAGTCTGAGATCAGGGTGCAGACAGATTGGGGGCTGGGAGGGTCTGTTCTGGGGGTGTCTTCATGCTGTATCTTCACAGGCAGGGGAGAGGAAAGAGGTCCTGAATGGTCAGCCTTTGGAGTCTCATTTAATGGGCCTTATCCTTATGACTTCATCTGACCCTTGATAGCCTCCCAAAAGCTCCACCTCCAAATAACATCTCTTAGAGCTAGGGTTGCAACATAGGCCTTTTGAGAGGCACTAACATTCAGTCCATGACAGGGTATGTTCTCTTGAGGTCAGCTAGAGCTTCTTGACATTTCCAGAGGGTGTGAGAGCAAGGGTGTGAGAGGGTATGTAGTAAGAGATGCTTAGTGTGACTCCTTACATGAGGCCAAGTGTTCCCTTCTCTCCAGGATTGCTTCCCTCCTGGTTCATGCCCTGGCCTGACACTGCCCCTGGCAGTGTACAGAGACCCTACTCAGCTCAGCCCAGGATGGGTCCTGTTCATAGGGATAGTCTCAAATGCTAAGGGATGAGGTTATGTTGGGTTAGGCTCCTGCAGGGACCCAGGTAACAAGTTTCCTCATGGGGATAGTATCAGGAAGCACATGGACAAATGAGGCGTGTGGTTTCATGGGCAGCTGCTGACAACACTAAGGCCCAAAAATCTGCCCAGAAGACCCCCTGGAAGCAGGATTTGCAGCAGTTATGGGCAGGGGCAGCACAGGCCACAGCATCAGGGTCTTTTTGTGGCCTGGAGAAGGGTTCAGAATATCTGCTTAGAGGAAAGAGGCTGGAGGTTGGTGGCAAGGCAGGACCCGTAGGTCTTCTCCTATGCCAGTCCAGGTTGGGGTATCAGAATACAAACTGTTCCTTTCCCAGGTAGGGAGCAGCTTGCCAAGATAACAGGACTATTGCAAACCCTCCTTGGGGATCATCCCCTTCCCTGACCCTGTCTTTGCAATGAGCAGTGTTCCTAGTTCTGGTGGTGGGAGGAAAGGGTATGACCACTCTAGGCAGCCCACCTTTTTCTAGGGCAGAGTTGGGTCTCCCTGGCTGCTTGCTCAGCCCAGACCCTGATCCTAGCGCCTGATGCCCCCACACTGCCATTGACTATCAGACTGCCTTGCCCCCCTGTCCCAGAACCCAGAACAACCAATTTTCTGTAAGGCTTCCCTAAGACCAGGAGTATGCTCTACTGAGTCCCTCAGCATTTGCAGCTTTGGGCTTCCTGGTAGATCTGGCTGTGAAGACTCCATCCAGGTGCCCTGTGTATTGTCAGCAGGACCAAAGGCTCTTGGTAAAAGGTGGTTTGCATTTGAGCCACAGCTCTGCATTCTACTCTATGTCTAACACTCTGCATTGGTGCCTCTTAGTCCTGCATGCTCTCCTATAGCATGAGAGTTAGCAAGGGTGGTAATGAAAGAACACAGAGAGCCCCCAGAAGACAGCGCTGCACACTGTGGGCTCTGTGGTTGGAAATATTGCTGCCTGTCTTAGGAGCCGCTGCAGCCTCCCTGACTCCTTTTTTTTTTTTCAACTTTAGTGTCAGTATTGGGGATGTTGAGGCAAGACCCTGCTTCACACTGTTGTATCCCCAGGTTAAGACCCTAAGCATAGGGGTCTTCTGATTCACCCAAGGACAGGAGGGCAGGACGGGGTGTCCATCACAAAGTTTCTGGAGAAACTGGGTCTCCGGTGTCAGCATAGAAGTGGTCATGTGGATTGGGATTGTCTACCTGGGTTGCTCCTCTCTTTCACTTATTGACCGTGTGGGTGTTGCACCTCAAGTCAGAGCCCAGCAACAGGTTGACACCTGGCTTCCTGACCTTTCTTCTCCCTCAAGTTGTCCTAGGCAGGCCACAGATGGGTGAGAGTTTTCTTTCTGCTTAGGGCCTACATCTGAAGTGCCTGCCAGCCTGACCCATAGCCCAGGTAGTTTCTGCCTTGCCATTTTGTGTGTTCCCTCATTCAGTGATCATTGAAGACTCTGACTGCCTGGAAGCTACAGCCCAGCACAGGCCAGCCTGAGCCAGTCATTGTCCTAGGCTGAGAGGAATAGCAGGACCTGGGCCTAGCTCTCAGGCTTCTCTTCAACTGGGGTGCCTGCTGTTGTGAAGTAGAAGGTCATAGGTGCATCAGGGACTCCTGGTAGGGCACATGGCTTGTACTGGGAGACCTGGGGAACCCATGCAGGAGACCAGGGAAGTGCAGAGGCTCACAGAGGAGGCTGGCCTCAGAAAATGAATATGGGGCCCTGGAGTGGCCAAGCCAGCTGCTCTGGCCCAGCTTCTACCTCAGGGTGATCAGGGTTGACTGGTGGTAGATATAACATCTGTGTTTGGGCTTGATGCACCCACTGTCCAATCCAGGGCCATGCCGACCATAGCACAGCATCTATGCCTTGCCTACTGGAACCTGATAAGGTGGCCTACAGATGACTTCCAGCAGGTCTAAAAGCCATAGCCACTGGTCATGGAAGAGGAGTGTCATTGGCCTAGGGCTGCAGCTCTCCTGAGGCTAACCTGTTCCTTGCTTCTGGCCCCAGTGGACTTCAGACTGCCCCTCCTTGTCAGTGGCACCTGTCAAGGGAAGAAAGGACTTGCTCTGTGGATCATGGCTAGGATGTTCCCTTTCTTAACTAGTTTTTGCATTTAATTTCTTTGAATAACTTTTTATTTTGATATATTTTGTACTTACAGAAAGGTACATAAATAATATTAAGCTCCCATATATTTACCTAAATTTACTGTCCTGGTTAAGCTCAGTTGTCAACTTGATACACCTGGGAAGAACGAACCTCAGTTGAGACATTTCTTCCATCCGACTGGCCTGTGACCATCTGCGAGGCATTTTCTTGATTGTTGAGTGATGTAAGAGGGCCCAGCCCACTGTGGGTGGTGCTGCCTTGGGGCAGGTGGTCCTGGTTTGTGCTAGATAAGCAGGCTGAGCAGAGGAGCAGGCCAGGAAGCAGCATTCCTCCATCGTCAGCTCTTCAGTTCTTTTCTCCAGGTTTCTGCCCTGACTTCCCTCAGTGATGGGAGTTGTGAGCTGAAATAAACCCTGCCCTATCCAAGTTGCTTTGGGCATGGTGCTTAATTACAGTAGTAGAACGCAAACTAAGATCCCTGCCAGTTATTTGCATTTTGCTCCATTTACTGCATTGCCTTTGTGCCTCAAGCTGTTTCTTGAGGGCCTGACTTTGTGGCCCTGCATCAGCCTACAGGCAGGAGGGACAGCTGAGGCCTCACTTGGTCTTGTGGTCATGTGTTAGGAGAGTAAAGGTCCCAGGTGTCTTCTGGAGTATCCCCTTCGCCGAGCATGTTTGAAGTCTCTGCAGAATGAGGTGCATTTGCCATATTGGCAGGAATGTTGCAGAGGCTCTGATGTGTCCTTGGGTTGTCCAGGGGAGCAGCATGATCTAGAAGCTTCCAGCCATGCTGTGTAATATAGGTTACTCTGATCCATTGGTGGGAGAGGACTTGCCAGAACCTTCTTCCCCGTTGAATTGTCACTCAATCTTTTAGATACTTTAGTGACTTCCCGTTCCCTCCGTCCTTCAGTGTAGGCTGGTGGGACTTCACTTGTAAGTAGGGGTGCCTTGTCTTTTCTGTGCGTCTGTTTGTAATGGTGTGATTCTGGATACTTTGTTCAATAGGCTAGAATATATTTTTATCAGTATTTCTTTAGGTCCACATCCAGTTGTCCTTCAGAACCCTGTCCTAGGTTCTTTTGTGTGGCCTCATCATTTCCTGGACACTCACTTTCTGTGGAACAAAGTACTCCAGGTTCACCATGGACTTTCCTTTCCATGGTCCTGGAATTGGCCACATCTTTGCAAAATCCTGCTCCTTGTACTATGACAACACTTGGCTGGTCTCTGTAGTGTGTCAGCCTCCTGTGGCCAGATGTCGGTCAGTCTTGAGGTTTAGGTCTGGGTGAACAGGCCCTGCCACATGCCATTGCTTTGACACCTCCTTGAGTCAGGAGGAGAGAACTGTGTAGCTTCTTTTGCTTACACATGCATGCACATGCACACACATGCACACACACACACATACACGCACATACAGACACAATGTACCAAGCCCACTCCAACTCCACCTCATGTCTGTGGCTCCTCTCCAGTCCAGAGACTCCTCATCCAATCGGTGTCAGTCTGTGTGTTCTTGTGCTCAAGCCTGGAATGCAAGTTTGACACCTTCCAACCAACAGCACAAGTAAGAATGAGCTTGCTAACTAGAGTTCCACATTGCTCATGTCTACTTAGGTAAAATCTCCATGCGGTGAGAGGTAGAAATCCAAGTGCTGGCATCTTGAGTCTTGGCAAATGCCACACACTTGCCTCTACAGAGATGCATTCCTACCCCTCCCCCGCTGGGGTCAGCTGCATTCTTCTTCCAGTCTGTGCCTCGAGCCCCAGTGCAGCTCTCACCTAACCTTTCAGAAGCTGTGTAGGTTCATTTGCTTGTTGTGGAGTGGCACACGGGCAACTGCTGATACTGTTTGCCCAGGACAGTGAGTCTCTTTCATGCTTTTGTCCTTGTAGCATCTTGTAGCTCACTTAGTTCCAAGCAGCATCCCTTGCCTATTCTACTCTGATGTAATTCTTTCTTGGATAGACATTTGAGCTGTTTCCAGTTCGGAGGTGTGAGGAAGGGCTCCTGAGCACCTGGGTTCTCCTGAGCATTCCTTTTCCTCCAGTGTAGGATTGTGAGAATGTAGGGAAGACAGCATCAGGTTGTCTGGAATTGCCTGGTCTTCTGTCCAAAGCAGTAGGACCCTTTCTGTTCCCATGATACCCGATGCTATTTTATAATTTTTATTTTTGTATATAAAAATTTGGGTTTTTTTATTTTTATTTTTTATTTTTGAGTCAGGGCCTCACTATGTGGCCCTGGATGACCTGGAACTCACTGTGCAGACCAGGCTGGCATGGAACACACAGCAGTTTGCCTTCCTCTGCCTCCTGAGTACTGGGGTTAAATGCATGTGCCACCATGCCTGCCCACTATTTTTTTATTTCTACTCTCAGTGTATGGCAGAGTCACATCCCCTAGTGCCCAGTGATGTGAACACTTATTCAGGGATCTGTCAGGCCTGTTTGTTCTCTTCCTTTGTGAAAGATCCATTCAGGATTCTATGCATATTTTAAGTGGTAGTTTGTCTTCATTCTTGAGCTGTGGGAGTACGTTTGGGTTATTGTTGATGTCATTTTGTTTTGCTTTAGTAGCACCGTGTCCCTCCTTTCCTTGTTGACTCAGCCTCATGGATTGACTAGGGCTGTAGGTACAAGAAGCTCTTGGCCTTAGGGGTCCCATTCTTGTGCTTGCCCTTTCCTCTGGTAGCACCTGTCATAACCCCCTCAATGTCGTGCCCCTGTGCACATGCATGCACATGCACCAACTTAGTGTTCCCTGTACACCCTCCCCACCCAGCCTCTTGGGCTTTCTCTGCTTCCACCACTGTGCTCTAAGCCTTTATCCAGTGCTCATGCCTCAGAGGACATGTACTAGATCCTGTTTCCCTCCAGCTCACACATGTCCCTCCCTGTCCTAGTCAGAGATGCAGGTCCGAGTGTGTCTGTCTGGGCTACAGCATATACCTACTTCTGGGCTGCTCACTCATGTTCCATCTGCTGCTCTGAAGTGTGAATACCAGGTAAAGAAACCAAAGCAGAGTATTCATTACCTGTGGGGGATGGGAGTGTCTGTCCTGTGTGCAGAAGGAGCTAAGAACTCACCAGGCCTCTGGCCCACGGCTGGACTCTTGATGACTCCTGGAGTCTCATTCCCTCCTGCACTGGGCCCCCAAGCTTCCCCACATGGTGCTGAAGCAGGTCTCTTCTGGCAGGTTTTTTAGAATTTTATTTTATGAGAACAGGCGGTTACAGCTCCCCAAGTGCTGTAAAAGTTAATGTGATGGCCTCCCTGTGCCTGTGCTCATTTTTATAATTTTTTATTTTATGAAACAGGACAGGGAGCTTAGTGACTTATTACTATTCATTTCGTTTCAATGCAGTAAATATTGATTCAGTTGGGGGTTTTCAATTTAAACCACTCGGCGATTATATAAAATATTACTGGCCTCTGAAATTATGCTTACCGATCCCTTCGGCTGCTCATTAAGGAAGGAGTGCAATTTTTAGATCCCTTTGCCTTCATCATTCTAATAAATGGGCTGAGATATGTTTTTGCATGGAAGGTGCCACAGAAGTTGCTAGCAGGGGCTTGACAGCATGGATGCAACTCTTAATTTGGAAGTCATTTCAAAGCGTGCCTTATTTATTTCTGTTTGAGGCAGGCAGGCCTTTGAGCTTGGGCCCTCTGTGTTGCCATTCCACAAGGCTGAGTGGTATCCTCCTGAGCCAGACACCTGCTGCCTCCACTACTGAGGCCTGAACCCTCCCTCAGCCTTTCAGAGAGGGCTGGGCAAGAAAGCCATCTTGCAAGGGCATCAACTGGGTCCTGATCAGCACTGAGACTGAGATATACCTGACAGATGCCCCTATCGTCAAGGAAGGGAAGGGATTTTCCCTCAGAGATATTAGAACCCAGCCCTTTATAATTGGTAGGGTAAACTGAGTCTTCAGACCCTGAGGAGGAAACTACTACGTGCCAGGGCCCAGCTGGTGCTGATGACTGAGTTGGTCACTGTTGTTCTGTCCTTTGCTATTCTGACAAACAGTGCATGTGCACTGTTCTGTGCCTACAGATGCCACCCCACCCCTAGATTTTCTAAGCCTTGGGGCATGAACCAGCTGGAGTTTTTGCATCCAGGTCTGTTCCTTAGCCTCAATAGGAGTTTCTTATGGTGAGTTCCAGAATGGTCCTGTGACCAGCACAAATATGTTCTAGACTGAGAGTTCCCCAGGCCCTTGTGCTTCTAGGTAGGAGCAGAGCCTGAGTTGTCCCTCAACTACTTTTCAAGGTCTAGAGAAGAAGTGTAGCTGTAGTCCATAGTCTCCTCCCCCCATGACAGTCTGCTTTCTCCAACACTGCCACTGCTGCTTCTGCAGGCTGTCAGGGCTACTGGCGTAGAGCTAGGAAGCACTCTGTGGCAAGATTGTCTGAGGGGTGATGGGGAAGGGTACAGGCCAGGGCCAGGAGATACCTTCACAGGTCAGATTAGGGGCTTAGATTTGGAATGACCCTGTGTTGAGGCCCTGTGGGACAGAGGGACAGCCAGAGAGGCACAGACCCCATCCACTCCATCTCAGGCTGTGAACTCCTCTGCCTCACTGGACCATCCGTGGTCTCTTTGTCCCTCCAGCACAGCCCTGAAGGTAGACAGACCAACTGGAGGACATCTGGATATGGTAGGGCAGCAAGCCAGCTGAGGCCAGTACCTGTACATCCTCCCTGCTCAGGGCTCTGCACTACACCCCTTATGTGTTGTCTCTTGCTGGCCTCTGTGACGTCTGTGTCTTCTCACTCATTCTCAGTTCAGTGTGCCTGCCTGTTCCATGTGCATCTGTCTTTTCGTCTTTCTTTTGTCCCTCTGTGGCATGCCCTGTCTGCCTTCACTCTTGCCTTTGTGTCTGACCCTGAGACTCTACACACAGGCGAGAGGAGATGCTCCCTAGGGTATGCTGCCAGACCCAAGAAGGATGAGGGCTTCCTAAGAGGAGTAATATCCACGCATGGAGTCTGTAGCCCAACAGTGCTCCTTTGGGTGCAATCCTGAGGGACATCGCAAGTGGGCACATCCTTCTCCTCTTTCAACCTGCTTGAAGCTCAGGACCTCTGGTAAAACCTTGCAGCCCAGCATATTTCCTGCCTATCTCCAATGGACAAGCTCTGGCCCAGTCCACCCCAACTCTATTGCATATGGACATCCCTACTAAGATAGGATAGTTGCAGAAGACCAGGGCATTGAGGGTAAGGGGATCCTCTTTGTACCCACGGAGACATTGGTGATGCCTAGATCAGGGCCGACTCCAGGGCCCTGGGTGTTTCTCCTGCTCACGAGCCCCATGTGGCAGAGTCTGACCTGTGGATATATAAGTGATCTCTTTGCCCTTCTTGCTGGCTTGTGTGGCTGAAGTTCTGTCCTATGTGACAGGGCTATGGCGAGGAGCATCACAATCAAGCAGGTATGACTTCACCCCATTCTGGCTTGTAGATGGCTGTTCTGTCCCTTTTATGGGTAAATCTTGAGGGGCAGGACCCAGGAAGGCCTCAGTGACACTGCCAAAACATAACCACAGACCACATCATGAGGTGTTTGATGACAGAGCTGAAAGATACACCCTTTCAGTTGGTAGAAGGAGCACTCAGAAGGCCTGTAGGCTTTTCCCAGAGCCTGGGAAACACATGTGCTGGCCTGTGTGCAACTGTCCACATCACCCTTCCCTGTCTGGCTTTGCTGAGGCTATTAGAGCTCTCAGTGCTTCAGGTGCTATCTGGGGTAACTGAGGCTCAAGGAAGCCTGAAGGGTGTTTTGCTGGTAGTTAGTGTCTGAGCCCTATGGGTGAGGGACAGTCACGGACAGTCCTGAACACTGAAGAAGAAACTGGAGATGCCTCTTGAGGGAGAGACGAAATGTCCTTGTCACTCAGTGCCGTGTAGATGCCTTACACCATTAAATGCTGTTTTAAATACCCTTTTCCCTGGCTTTAAATGTGGTAGCAAAGTATTATTCAGATAATCAACTCTCACCCTATCTTCCCACATATCAGTCCACCAGCTATTACCCCGAGACAGTCGTCTCTTAGGACTAGGCCTGGTGTTCGGCTAGTGGGCAGTAATAGTCTTGTCTCAGAACTTGAGGAACATGGCATTTTCAGGTTCATGTGGTGGCTAGAGGGGTCATGTTGTGGCCTGGGCGCCCTTCCAGGTACCCACTTGAAGTCAGGTAGACTAACCCAAGGACTTACCCACTGTGCCATGCTAAGGAAGAGGGTGTCAAGAGCTGGCAGCCCTGTCATCACAGCGCCAGGGAGCATGGACTCTTGAGGTTGGGATGAGGTTCCTTCTTTAACCTCTGTCCCACTTGCCTCCCTACCCCCCATCTACATTTACCCCTTATATTACTCTGTTCTTAAAGATAAGACAGGTGATGCCCTATTTCTACCCCAAGCCTAGGGTACTGGCCCTTGGTAGGTGAGTCTCTCTGGCCCCTATGGAGGCTGCCTGTGCTTAAATCCTTTGGTTTCTCCACATCACCCTT
Organism: Eospalax fontanierii; assembly: GCA_035773235.1. Classification (NCBI taxonomy): domain Eukaryota; kingdom Metazoa; phylum Chordata; class Mammalia; order Rodentia; family Spalacidae; genus Eospalax; species Eospalax fontanierii. The sequence goes on along the minus strand of CM069532.1, from coordinate 80,615,854 downwards.
CCCTGTCTGGCTTTTGCTGAGGCTATTAGAGCTCTCAGTGCTCCAGGTGCCATCTGGGGCAACTGAGGCTCAAGGAAACCTAAAGGGTGTTTTGCTGGTAATGTTGACCTGGTGTATGGGTTAGGGTTGCATATTGAGACACCTCTATGTATCAGGAGCAGGCCCAGTTACCTTGACCACCCTGCAGGTGTGTGGGCTAGTTGGAACCCCAGCTCCTCCTGGGCCACAGCCAATACCAGGTCAGGCTTTTGCTGGCTTTCCCCGAGTCAGCAGGGTGCTTGTGACTGCCCGCGCCTCTCCAGAGCTGCAGCCCCCTGTGTAATTTGCGGTGGGATGTCTGTTAAGATTGCGTCCACTTCCCAAGTCAGCACTTAATTGGCAAGGCGCTTGATTTAACAGCGTGGGAGCCTCCACCGGAAAAATGGCTTGAATAAATCTCTGCCTGACGCCAGAAAATAGATATAATCTCAGCATTAACTACATTAATAGTAGCAGGAGCTGAATTAAGAAAGCCATAAAGCATAGGCGGGGAGCATCAATTATGGACCCTCCTCCCCTGCACATTTTGGGCAGGGGGGTGGACCTGGGCAGGACAGGGGCTTAACTGCAGGTCCTACCTCCTGGTGTGTCTGAGCAGGAACCTTATCAGGAACCTGAACAGGAACTGGAGGGATGGCACTGACCTGCCATGACCTGTGGGCCTGTTTCCTTTCCTGTAAAGGTACGCAGGAGTCTCAGCTGTAGGAAGGTTGGCTGTGTGGTCCAGTCTTCCCCTTCTAGCTCTTGTTTGTGCCACGCCTGAGTAATCCTGGTAGAATGGGCACTTGTGAGCAGTACCACCAGGTGCTACAATAACCCCTGTTTGTCAGGAATGGCAAAGAGGGACTGAATTCTGTAGGGTCACTGATTCCAGACCCAACACTGTCCTCCATTCTTGGGGGAGGCCACATCAGCCTGATGGTTGGGCAGACACCTGACCACAATCTGGGCCCCCTCTGGCCTAGCCATGAGTTCACCACTTTTCATTATTGTCCATGGTTCTCCCCAGGGGGCTCTCATCTGATGATAGTGGCATAGTTCATTGGCTGGGCTATTGCATGGGTCTGGTGCATGGCTGTTAAACCAGTGTAGGGAGAGTCAGGTGGACATGTCCTACAGGTGGAATTGCTTGCTGCTCTGCCCTGTCTGTCAGCCACTGTCCCTGGAAACGTGAACACCTCTCAGTTTTGGTTTGGTTCTTCATCCCAGCCTTGTTGGCTTTTTGTTGGCTTGCTTCTAGCTGGCCTGTTTCTCATGACCCTCTAGGCCCTTCTGAGGTTCAGAGGTTGCTTTTTGTTACCTTCCCTTTCAGTTTTGCCATTCTGTTCAAGGACATTTGCTAAAAGTTCTGATTTTATGTGCTGTGAAGTCTGTCTTTTAAAATTCCAGAGCTCCAGAGCTCCCCCATTACATGACCCTCCTGATCTCCATGGGTCTGTCCTGAGCTTCCTGGTGATGAAAACACACAGTAGGCCCCACAGTTTCTTCTGTTTGTCACTTGCTGTGGATTCAATTGCAGCCCTTTGGAAGTCTTAAGGTAAACACTGACTCCCTTGTTGGCCATATTTAGAGAAGAGGTGTCTCCAAGAAAGAGTCAGGTTAACTGGGGTGATACATATTCAGCTCCAATCCAGTGGGACTGGCCCCATGTAGGAGGAAGAGACAGGAGTACATCTGGGGAAATCCAGGTGAGGACAGTGGGGAAGGCACCGTCTGTGGCTAGGAGGGCCACAGGCCAGGAAGGAGGCTAGCTCAGGAGGCAGCTTGTTTCTGCTGTTGAAGAAGGAACAACACACTCTGGCATTCTGTGGGGCAGCCCGAGGTGGGCAGCCTGCCGTGGGTCCTCAGGCTGTCCAGGGTCCTGTGTGTGACAGTAGCTCCTGCTTTCTCCCACAGCTTGTCTGTTTTGCTGGTGAGCATCTGAGTTACTTCTCACGTCAGCATCTACCCATACAGCTGCTTCCAGCCTTGTTGGGCATGTCTCTGAGTGACAGGGAACCTTTTGTCCATGGAGTTCTTCCTGGAGGAGGATGCTGAGTGATAGATGAGACTACTAGATTTCCATGGGATTTCCCCAAGTTGCAGTCAGTTAGTGTAAGTGTTGCACTGTCTCATAGCTTCTGCCAGTTCTCCCACTGGAGACATGTTGCTGGTGTTCAGTGATATCTCATTGAGGGGCGCCAGCGTGCATGGGTGCGTGTGTGCGTACGTACGTGTGTGTGTGTGTTAGGTAGGGGACAATTTGTGGGAGTTAATTTTTCTCCCACCACCAGGGATTGACCTCAAACTGTCAGGCTGGATGGGCAAGTGCCTTAAGCCCCCGAGCCATCTTGTCAGCCTCCTCCTTGAGGTCTTAATTACATCCTGATGAGCAAATGATGCTGAGCATTTTCCTACACTTAATACTCTGTGGTTGTGCCTTTTTATTGATTTGCTAAAGTTCTGTGTATATTGTGGATCATTCTTCTCCTGGATGTCTTCTTACATTCTAGGGCTTGCTTTTGGTGTTGGTAGAGATGAATCTAGGATCTTGCACATAGTAGGCAAGTGCTCTACTGCTGAGCTATACCCACAGTCCTAGGGTTTGCTTTTTGGTTTTTTGGTGAGGGGGCTGTGAGACACAGTTTCCCTTGTAGCCCCAGCTGGCCTGGAACTTGCAGTGTAGACCAGGCTGGCCTTGAACTCACAGAGATCCACCTGCCTTTGACTCCTGAGTGCTGGGATTAAAGGTATGGGCCACCACACCTGGCTTCATTTCTTTTTTTCTTTTTTTTTTTTTTAATTATTTCTGAGAATTTCATACAATGTATTTTGATCATATTCGGTTTAATTCCTCTCCCATTTCCCCCTCCTGCCTGTCCTGCCCCCACTTTAATTTAATAGCACAGGAACTACAATTTGTGCTGCCCACATACTCCTGGATATGAGGCCATGTACTAGATGATTGTCGACCTACCAGGAGCCACACCATTGAAGAAAATGGATTCTCTTCCCAGAAGCCATCAGCTGTCCATAGCTCCTCAGGGATGGGGCTCATAAACCCCTCACCCCTTCATTCTGGAATGTTAACAACTGGCTTGACTTATGCAGGTCTTGTGTGTGCAATCACAGCTGCTGTGAGTTCTTGAGTGCAGCAGGCCGTCATGTCCAAAAGACACTGTTTTGCCCCATTCCCTTTAGACCTATGATTCTTACAAGCTTTCCATCCCCTCTTCTGTGATGCCCTGAGCCTTGGTGTGTGTGTGTGTGTGTGTGTGTGTGTGTGTGTGTGTGTGTGTGTGTGTATGTATGTATGTATGTGTGACTGTTCGCCTTGTGACTGAACCTTCCAGTCACTTGTTCTCTGCACTTTGATTTGTGAGTTTCTGATTAATCACCATCCACTGCACAAAGAACCTCCTCAGATGAGGTGTGAGAGCTACACTCATCTGCAGGTGGAGAGATGGCTTTAGATGGCCTCCTTATTCTTACCAACAGAAGTTTTGTCCAGCTGAATTACTCCTCAGTTCTGTTCTTCTGGGGAGCTTTAGGAACACTGAGTCATGTTTTCATTCTCCACCAGCATCCATCCTCCATCCGACAAAATGCTATTCTGCTCCTCCTGTCACTTTGCTCCTTGAGCAGTCCTAGCAGGCACTCACTGTGTAGGGCTGCCATTCCCAGTGCAGCAGGATGCCACCCTGGCCTCCTTGTGCTGGCCACATACCCTGCTGTGAGGTTCTTTGGAGTCTTTACTGCTTTTCTTCCCTGTGGGTTCCACCTGGTTTTGCTGATGTCTCAGAAGGCTGCTGTTTCTCGTGCACACTGACTTCACAGTTAGCTACCTGTTCATCCTTCTAACTCAGATGAGCATTTGTTGAGCCTTGTGATCTGTTCCTTGGCATTGGTGTAGCTGCCCCTTTTTGGTGAGGCTCTCTTCATCCAGGGAGCCAGCTGGACTCCCTATATCATCCTAGGAGGGGCTTTCCCAAAGGTTGGGAGAGGAATATTACTGTGGGTCTACTTAGCAACATGACCCTTGGGTATCTGAGGTCCCAGCCATGCCCCTTACGAATTGACACATTGGTGCTGAGTGGGTCCTGGGCTGACAGCATGGAAAACCTGGGTGGTTCCTAAGTTCAGGGGATCAAGAGCACTGCCTAAGGTATATTCCAGCCAGAACCACCAAGGATAGTTGTACTGGCCACCCACCAGGTCTCAGCCCGTTTACCTGTGTTGCTGAACTCTACACTCCAAGTGGGGCCATTAAGGCCTTACAATACCTGTTTTTTGCAGCTTACATACAGAACACCAATAGCTTCAGCTGAAATGGATTTTTAAAAGTGTCATTTTATGGAGAATTTTACTTTCCATCGTGTTGTTTATTAGGCTCTTAAAGGGAAAGCTTGTAATGCATCCATTGATCGAAATACCAATTGAATAGACGTGAGCACATAAAGCACATAAAACTGCCCAGCCCCTCATAATGGGGCAGCAGCATTTGTAATGGAGGCTGTGCAATTAGCATCACCCACCACCACTGGACTGGGCTGGCAAGGGGCACCCCTGATTCATTGTTGCTCATTAATGGAAGAGACAGGGTGGGGTGAGATCCCTCAAGAAGGAGCAGTGCCCTGAGAGTCCTTGGGTGATACATCAGAGTACTGTCTTAGAACACTGGTAGGCTGCCCCCCATAGGTGAGCCAGCTCTTCCCCAACAATCACCCACTTGTATCCCTGTCTGCCAGGTTGCTTTGCTTGCCCCAGGTTCACCTCTTCTCCAATGCAGCACACATACTCAGCCCCCTCTGTACATTACTACTCTCAGTGTGGCCTAATAGGACAAGGTGGCCCTTTCTCATTGTACATGGTCCCTGCATCCCAGGGATAGTGAGTCTGCTTAGTCACCTACACCTCACAGGTCTGGTCTGCCTGTTCCTGGTGTTCTTGATAGGCTTCTTCTCAGGACTGTCTCCTTCCTGGGAACCTGAGCCACTGGGTTGTCCAGATCAGTGGGCTAAGGTTAAGTGAATCCTCCTGTTCCTCAGAGCATGTCATATGCTTTCCTGTCCAAGATGTGCAGGAATTGAAGCCTTTGAGTACAACCAACACTGGGGAGAAGGGTGTCTAGACTGGCTGGCACCTGCACCATCATGCTTATGTACCTGACCATACATAGGTGCACACACTAGCTCCCCCTCCTGAGATGAATGGCTGGGGTGGGGTGGTCGGCATTTCTGGTGGAAAGCCCCGCTAAGCAGTTTAGTGCCTGTCACGGCGTCTCCGCCTTGACCTACTTGGGGATTCGCCGTGCAAGCTGCCTCTTCTGCTGACTATGCAGTATCGCTAGCTCAGCTCCGAGCTTCAAAAACCGTGCTCCATTTCCTGAAAAATGCTTCCCTGGTTGTTTTCTCTGCTCCCTAGCCAGCCTGCCCATCTCCTGCACTGTCACCACCAGCTAGGGCAGCCTGGCTCTACACACTGCCCGTCCCTGGCTGGCAGTGTGGGAGTCACCGTCTACTCTCATGTGTCCTATGACCCTCTTCTCTTTTCCCAGCCATTGCTCCTGTTGTGCTCAGCCTTCGATGCCCAGCTGACCACCCTGTTGCCAGAGCTCCCTGCCCCATCCAGCAAGCCCTCATTCTGTCTCCTACTGCCCCTGCCTGTAACTCATGAAAGCTTCAGACACCCCTAATCCTTGCCCCTCCTGAGAGGTCCTGGGAACCTCAAACACCCACAGCCTTACTGCTATCTGGCATATGTCCATTAGCACAGATTTGCAGAGCTGCCTGCATGCCACACAACATAAGCCCTGGCCTCTGTGAGCCCTGGATGACGGACTAATGACTAGGCAGAGTTCATGCTTTTCCCAGGCTGGGAGTGTCTCACTCTCACTGGGGACTGAGGAAGGCTTCCCCAAGGACATGATGCCTGAGCCTGAACCAGATGAATCATGTCTTCAGACAGAAGAACAGTGTAAAGGCCCAGGGCCAGGGGGGCTTCATGCTTCATAGGCTCTGGAATTTTCAAGGGTAACTGGGAATTCTGCCTTAGAGAAAGGAATGGGGGCAGAGACCAAGTGAGGACCCAAGAACCCAGCCCTGTGGACTCTTTGTAGCATAGTCATAGTGAGAGAACTGACTACCAGGTTGGGGAGACTTTATCAGTTACTTAGTTTCAGTTCAGTGGTCAGGGCAGTGTGGATGAAGGGACCCTCTAGCCCAAATCAGTGAGAAGTTGGGCTGACTCTGGCGTATCAGCAAAGACTAAGTAGGTAAGTCCTGGACCTGGAGGGGAGATAGCAAGGCCTTTGTTTCTGAGAGATCTGTGTGGGAGGCAGAGGGTTCTGGGGAGAGCGGACAACTAGGGGAAGAGGGTAGATCTGGAGCAGGAGTTAATGTTGACAGCAAGTATACCCAGACCTTACTGAGGGCAGGGAATAAGCATGGACTTTTGTTTGTTTCTTGTTAGGGGGGAAATATGTTCACTTAGGGGGAAGTGGGTATATATTATAAGACAGGGGTGGTTTGCAAGCTGTGAGCCCAACGCCAGGAACCCTCCACCCTTCTTTTGGTTTTGATTTTTGAGACAACCTCACTGTGTAGCATGGTTGGCCTATAACTTTACATAGACCAGACTAACCTCCAACTCACAGAAATCCACTTGCCTTTGTCTCCTGAGTGCTGGGATTAAGTAGTGTGCCACCACACCCAGTCCACCTTAGTTTTTGAAACAAGGTCCTTCACTTGCCTAGATAGAGCTCACCAACTAGACTAGGCTGGTTGGCCAGAGAGACCCAGGAATCTGCCTCTCTTCATCTCCCTAGTGCTGATATCACAAGTACATGCCACCACACCTGGCTTTTTATATGTGTGCTCTGCAGGTCCTCCTGTTTGCAGGCACTTACCATCAGTGCTATCTCTGAAGCCCATTTGTTTTTTTTAACAGATAAGAATAGAGAGTGAAGGATAGCAGTGGGAAGATCTAGAGCAGAGCTGGGAAGGGTGGAAGGGTTCTGTGTGGGACCCTCACTGTCCTTGCTTGAGTTGACTTTTCAAGGGTCAATGTTCTCCTCTCTAGCGATACTGTTTGGTATGCTGAAGGAAATGACCTTCAGGTCCGAACCCTAGCTTTTCTGAGCCTCTTTATGTAATTCCCACACCTTCTCACCATAGCTACTAGGGTGACTCCCTTCCCTCAACAGCAGCCTTTGTATAGGCCCAGCCGTAGCATCTGTTGTTCAACGATGCTATTGCACCTGACATGTGAGACACTTCTTCCCAGTTTAGAATTGCCTGGCTGCACCTGGGTCTCTTGAATGCCACCTCATTGTGCCCTGTCCAGCATGTTCTCCGGGGTCCCTTGTCCCCTTTATCACCAGTGTTGACTCTGTGTTGGTCACACTCATCTCCAAGAGAGGAGTGTGTCTCTTTCTCTGTCCAGTCCCATGGTTGTGTCTCATTCATGGGGACATTGCAGGGTCAAGGAAATGGCACCCAGAGTCTGGGTTGTAGAGGCCAGGCTGCCCAGAGGACTGTGTCTACAGAGAGGCAGGTGGGAAGAGCTCCTTGTCAGGTGATTGTCTACTGAGCTGCAGGATGCTGGTGATAGTGACACAAGTGTTAGAGCCTTCTGTTGTGTCCAGATCCTATAAAGCCAGGGAAGCCCCAGGCTTAGCCACCTGAGTACCCCAAGCCCACCACTGACCCTCTGCCAGCCCAAACAGCTTCTGGCCTAGAAGTTTCCACTCCTCACGAGAAAGTGGACTCACAATGCTTTTCCTTTTTTTTTTTCCCCCCTTTCTTTCTTAAAAAAAAAAAAAATACTTTGAGGTGTGTGCCTTTCTTCCCATTATCACTGCTTTTCATTTAAAATGTTATCTCCCCCCGCCCCATCCTTCGTGCCCCTCTAAGGGGAGAGGGGAGGCCCAGCCTCACCCTGGTGTAGTCAAGGTTATGGTGATAAATCCTGGGGCATTGTCACTTCTATTCGGAGTAAATTGGCTGGCCGCTTTCGGGCTGAAGGAAAGATAATTTGCTGTAGTATTTCAAATGGATTAGAAATGGATTTGAAGGGAAAGTTCATGCCTCCCATTACAAAGGCGAGAAAGAAGACTATCTTAAGGCACTGTTCCCTCCCTGGCCTTCATTATCCACGCTTAATACCTTTCCTATTTTCCAGCGTTAATGAAATTTCCTGGCGGCATGGGCCTGCCGGACGGATGGGAGAAGCCTTTAGATCTGCGGCTCCCGTTGCAGAAAAGGAATTACAGAGCCGTGCCGTGAGGGCAAGCGCACGCAGGGTCCTTGGCCCCGCTATTATCTCATTAATTCTATCCCCTCTTCTCTGTACAGTTCGTCTCCAAAGGCTGTCCTCTCCATTAGGGTAACAATTTACTGGAGTGCTGTGACACCCACAGCAGTGAAAAGCTACAAGACCCCACCTGGCCCCCCTGCTGCAGGGTCCGTAGTCAGCAGGCATCAGGGGGAGGTGAGGGAAAGGCCCTTTGCTTGACCTGATCAGGCCCAAGGGTCTGTCTGACCAGGTCTCCTCTGATTCTGCCCATACCCACACCCCATATGGAGCGTTTCCACACAAGGCCCCCCGGCATTGTGGTGAGCAAAGCAGCAGATAATACCTGCCTCATTGCCTGCAGGCCTTGACTCCACAGGCCTTTGCACATGCAACCTGGTGTAAGAACAGAGGGGCTGCTATACTGCATCCTGCCCACATAGTTGCTGTCATACTCCAGTGAGGATTCTGTTTCTGTTTTTTTAAGGAAGGAAAGAGAAAGGGACAAATTGATATTTCCTGGTCATTCATAAGAATATAAACATGGGCCAGAGAGATGACTTGGCAGTTAGAAGCACTTTTGTTCTTCCAGGGGACCCGAGTTTGGTTCCCAGTACCCATGTCCAGTGGTTCACAACTGCCTGTAACTCTGACCTCTTGTCGACACCTCACATATGTGACATTCATTCATGCAGACATACACAAATTCACATAAATAAAAATAATAAACTATTTAAAAAATTTTATGTGTATGAGTATTTTGCCTACATATGTGTAAGTGCACCATTGTACAATGCCTGTGAAGGTCAGAAGAGGGTGTTGGATTCTGTGGAACTGGAGTGATAGCCAGTTAACCACCATGTGAGTGCTGGGAACTGAAACCGGTCCTCAGCAAGAGCAGCCAGTGCTCTTATACACTGAGCCATCTCTCTACCCCCTAAAACAAATTGGTTTTTTTTGTTGTTGTTTGTTTATTTTTTTAAGAATATAACCTTGTCAAGCCAGGCATGGTGATACACACCTGTAATGCCAACATTCAAGAGACTGAGGTAGGAAGATCTGTTTGAGATCAGTTTGGGTTATAAAGCAAGACCTTGTCTCAAAAAAAGGAAAACAAAACAACAAAATGAACATTTTGCATAACATAGACCATCTAGGAAAGAACTGTAACCCCAAATGAGCCTTTTACCTCTGAAGACCAACCATGAAAAACTGGTGTTAATGAAGTCGGCTTATCTATCTGAGGTCACAGGCTGTGGGAACCAGGCCTGAGTATGGCACTCCAGCCCAACTTTAACCCTGTACTGGCCTCTTCCTTGAGGCAGGCCCTTGACAGTCCCCAGCCTGAGGCTCCTCATGCAGAGGGGTTGGGGGTTCTAAGTCTCCTTTGTGGAACAGGTGCTCATAGAAATGAAGGGACATTCTGCCATTCTGGCTGGGCCTGGCTTGCACTATGGCTGCCTCTCTCTGCTTTAACCTGTGGCTTCTCTGTGGTTACTCCTAGGGAGGGATAGGTAGGAAGCATATTCAGAACTTGCCATGCTTTACACATCAGCCCCCCTGCCCTCATGTTCCTGGAAGGAGGAGCATCAGGTAAGTTCTTGTGGGACTGGGCCCAGAATGGCAGCTGAATGAGTATGATTCCTGTTGTCCCTCACACTTCTGTGCTCTAAACAGAAATGGAGTACCTGGGAAGAGTGTCAGGAAAGGACAGCTTCCATAAACCCCAGGTGGGAGCTCACCAGGCAAGACTAGATGGTCCTGGTGGTGAGGACCAGACTGGCCTCTAGCCTCAGCTGTAGGATGACCAGAGGCTGGTGAGAGGTCACTACTGCAGAGTGATACCCTCCAGCCCCCAGTCCCCAGTACCCTATTTCTTGTGTTCCTTCAGCTCCAGACTGGTGGATGCAGAGATCTAGGTCCTGTGGATAGTGAGGGGCCAGCCAGCCATCCAGGAGCTCCAGTCTGAATCTCATTTTTTTCTCACCGAGCATGGGGCATCCCTAGGCAGTGGCCATAGCTCCCATGGAGGGTCAGGACATATCACTGAGCCTCAAGGACTGACAGAGTTCTTCAAGCGAAAGGCTGATACAGTAGAAGAGCTTTCTGGGTTGGGCCTCTCCTCATACCCAGTGCAAGCCAAGGGTATAGGGCCAGTGTTCATTGGGCTGCAGGTGCCCCAGGGTCCCGAATTCTGATGGACTGCAGCTTGGAGGTTCATTTCCTAACCAGTGTGCTCTGGGATAGGCGGAGCAGTAGCCAGGCAGACTGATGGCTGCATCCTGGCCTCTTGGCAGGACTCTTTCCCTCTAAGATTGGCATTTGTGCGCTTGAATTTTAATTAAGGGAAACTAGGTTAAGTGCCTTCTGTGGCCTCACCACTGTATTTGTACTTACGCCGCAGCTTCAGTCCCCTGATGCCTAGCTCGCTTTGCTCACATTATCTCTCTAATGAGCCCTCAGAGGCCACTAGCTGGCAAAAGTTATCCCAACTTGCAGGCAGAGAGACCAGGGCCCACAGGGGCTCTGGGCTGAATGCTAGAATGGTGGTGGAGCTCAAGGGTAGGGCTACTCCACCCCTAGCACCTTCTTTCTGAGTAGCTCCCCTGGGTGGCAGGGCAGGCTGTGGCAGATGATGCTGCAGCTGCCTTGGTGAAGCAAGCAAGCCCCTCTGACCGTTACTCTGTAGCTCAGCACCTGGGGAATGCCTCCTTGGCCCTGGCTGGCTGGAAGGGTCTCCTATAGCTGCAGGATCCTGGAGTCCTCAGAGCTTGTTTCCCTCCGGAGCTGGGCCTGGATAGGCTACAGGGCATTAGGGAAATAGTAGGAGTGCCCTGGGTGATCTGGAAGAGAGGGCATAACCTTCCCTGTGCCGTGCTAGATATGCTGACCTCACTTCCCATTTGAGCTGGGGCATGGGTACTGCTGTTAGGAAGGCCTCTATATAAACTCTGCTGATACGTGGCCGGGGCCCATTGCCCAGGTTTGCCACTGGAGGGCAGTGCGTACAGACTGTGATCATGTGATGAGCAGAGACTGATTTACATAAGGCATTGCTAAAGTATATCCTAAAGGTTGGTGCCATGCTGGGGTCCCTGGCTCACTAGGGCTACTGGGTCATTAAGTTCCCACTCTGGGAACAGTCTGCCCATGTTACAGCTGGGCTGGGACTGTCACATGGGTGAAGGCCTGCAAGAGCGATCTCTTGTGAGTGGCAGCAACTACAGTGCTTCTTCAGTTTGTTTAGTGCTTGGGCTTCCCTTGGTTCAGAGAGTGAGGGGTTTCAGGTGGAATGAAGCCTGAGTACTTGGAAGGAAGGGAAGCAGCAGGATGGCCTCTGAGGCCCAAGGCCTACCTAGCCCAGATCTGCTCTCCAGGTCACTAGTCCTACAGCTGCCCAGACCTCTTAAGCAGCATTTCCCTACTCTACAGTAGTCCTTGTGGGGGTCTGTGAGAGCACTCTCAGTACAGGGCTCTGAGCGAGGACGGAGAGGAGCACAGTGAGTAGACACACCCTGCTGATTCCACATCACCTGTCCTGAGGCAGTCTGGGGAGATGGAGCCAACCTTGGCAGGAACCCAGGTGGGTGCCATCTACTAGTGTCAGGGCCCTGTAGTGCTGCTCAAAATACAGGTACCCAGGCACCTGCCCTCCCCTGTGCCCTACAGAGCATCCATAGCAGTGGTCAGCCTAGGAGACAGTGTCCAAAGGCAGCTGTGTACTGAAGGAAGCCATTTCTCTCCTCTCTGTGGCCTTTTGGGAACTCAAGAATTTCTAGCTAGGTTATTTATTTATTCAGTACTGTGCCTTGGGATCCTTGTGAGCAGTCCTAGGAGACTACCACATAGGTGTTCATGTGAGGGGGAAAGGTACAGAAGTCTCCTGGCAGCTGAACCAATGGTCTTCAGGGCTGGGCTCCTCCCTTAAACACTGACCGTCAAAACTGGAGCTTGACCTAGGTCATGTCTCATAGGCAGTGTGCTTGCTATCTCCAGGTCCTTGGTGCTGAACCGCCAACGTCCAGCTGTCACCGGGAGTGGGAAAGCCCCGCCTGGCTCCCCTCAGTGGCGGAGCAAAGGCTACCGCTGCATAGGAGGGGTCCTCTACAAGGTGTCTGCCAACAAGCTCTCCAAGACCTTCAGCCGGCCCAACGATGGCTGCAAGTCCCTTCTCCGCACAGGTGAGCTGGGGTTCTGGAGAGTGCGTAATGGGCTGTAGACCAGTGTGTCTCAGTTTCTCCCCCTTTCCCCCAAGCCATGTGAAGAGGACAAGGTCAGGGAGGGACCTGGAACTTAGGGAGCTGATTCAAACAAGTGCTCCCCAGAGGGTCGCTTCCCAGCCTGGAAATTAGCTTTCCTCTTGGATAGATACAGAACATTGGTAGCTGTCCCTTATGAGCCTGAAGGATCAGCCAGAGCAGGGAGGGTGTTTGGAGGCCCACAGCTCTGGTATCCTGAGCAGTCTGAGCAGCGTTTGCCTCTTGCTTGACTGAGCAGCCCCTGATTTTTCCTGGGGGACCATGCACAATTGCCCATGTTTTGCTCTTGGACAAAGGATAAGCCAGGTATGGTAAACATGCCCAGGTGAGTGAACACCTGGGGCCGAGGCACCCCTAATCACATTGGTGACATCTCGAGAACTGTATCTGGAGGCATGCGCCACTACTGCTGCAAGCTCCACAGCTAGCACGGGCTCAGGAGAAGGAAATGCTTTAGATGTGCTTCTTGTACAAATTAACTAGAAAAATATTTTGGCTTCAGTCCAATTATACCCTCTCTCTTGCCATAAAAAAATAAAGCAAGATTGTGGATTACTTTGGGATTGTAGAGGCCCAGCTATGCCCAGTAGCCCTACCCACCAGAGGGGCTGAGGGGAGAAGAGATCACCCTGGGAGAAGACAGTGCCCAGGGAAAGTCTGGGGTCATAGCAGATGTAGGGAACCTGTCCTGGGGCAGCCAGTTCCTCCGTGTCCCTCCAAGCTGTGCTCCTCAGCCTGTTCTCTGCCGTAGCTTCCAGCTGTCCCATGTTCTAGGTCCTCAGTAACCAGGCTTCCTAAGCACCAAGGCTTAAGGCTAGGACTGTTCAGTCTTGGGTTGGGAGATAAGCCATCTCATCACCCTATAGTGAATACTATCTAGTGATTGCCATGTGGTTCCATCCTTCAACCCTGGGATTAGCCATCTTGTGGCGCGTACATCACTCATGTTGTGTGTGTGGGGGGGGAAGGGGTGGTGTTGAGAAATGTAAGTGCTGGTAGTCAGGTTCCAGGGTAGACCTGACTTCTCAGTCAGATGCCATTCAGTAGGAGATAGTGGATTCTGAGCTACAAGGAGGGTTGGGCTGCTCTCTCCAGGCTGGTGGAGCTCAAAGCAGGGTCCATGGAGCGGTCGTCCCTCATTGGGAAATTGCATCTGCTCTGGGGCCTTATAGAACCTGGCTGCCTTCCTATCTCCCACACAAAGCTTCTTAATATCATTGTGCTATGAACAGTTCATCCCCACTACTGAGTCTGACCTTTGTGCTATTTTCTTTGCTGTGAAGCCAACTAAGAGGGAATCCCTATTCCCATAACCCTTGAGTACATCACACTCATATCCTAGCAACCACTCAGAGGCTGCCTCCATTCACCCAGCTGTCAAAGGGAACAAGTGATGAGAGTAGGAGGGGGTCCCGGGGCTTCTCCAGCACTGCCTCTGCCCTGTTTGTGCTCTTGACATGGCCCCCAACCTGCTGCTCGTCAGGGCTCTTACTGCCTATGACCCAGTGATCTCAGCAGCCACTGTGGGACAGTTCTGGAGCTGGGCCCTCCCTTCCTTGGAAGGGGAGATACAGCTCAGCAAAGCCAAATCTTCCTTCTGAGGGCCTGGGGAGGTGGTGGGTAAGCTGGATAGCACCAGCTGTCTGGACCCCTGTATGATCCCCACCCCACTGTGAGGAAGGTGGATTGCTCCCAGCTGTGCACTGCTGCTGACTGGCCCACTTACACTCGTCATAATTAAAGAAATAAATTTCCTCCCCTAGTGTCAGCAAACCTTTGACTTCAACAAAAAAAATTTAACCTTCCATGGAAGGGATGGGGCTCCATCTCCTCTCCAGGCTGCTCCTCTGGGCCTTCAAGGACAGAGTCAGCATCAGCCCTGACTTTCCTGGCTCCCGGAAGTTCAACCCACTCTCCCAGGTCCACCTGCTACGCATAGGGCCCAACTCTTACACCCTTGCTCTGTAGTTTGGTCTGGAACCTGTGTCCTTGGCTGATTGGACTTGCTTTCACCTCCAAGAGCCTAACAGTCCCTAGAGTGGGGGCAGAGAGCCAGTATCAGATGACAAGGCTGACTCTGGCTTATTCAGGGCTTTCAGGGTCCCCAGGCCAGAGCGAGGCATGTGTGGTCTTGTAGTCTTGAGCTTCTGACTAGCCGGCTACCTACGTGTTCCTGGGAAAATGGAGACTGTAGGTTCTTTTCTGTACCCTGCCTGTCTCTCTCTGTTGCCACAGGGTCACACAGAGCTGCATGTGAGCTCCCTCCTAATGGTGCAGAGCCATCAGACCCTAGAGACCCTACCCCTTGCTGCTTCTCCCTGGGACTTCCTCTGCCACTTTGGTCTTCTCAAGGGTGCACCTCTAGGTGGCTTTGATGACTATGCTCTGCTTGGGCCTAACAGGATCCCGGCTGAGCCAACCAGGGATTGAAGAGGCCCTTGTTTCAATCTCCCAGGAACAGCTGGGCAGCTCTGCAATGGAACTGGGAAGAGACACCAGAGCTTGACCCCTTGCTTCCCTGGTGGACTTTGCCATAGTGACAGCCTGTATTGGGGAGGCTCTGACCTGTCAGGGAGATGCGCTCTCTAATGGACCAGGGTACAGATAGTGCACCGAGCAAGGGTGGAGCTGGAGGGAGCCAGTGTCTATTTTGGGAAGCTCCAGGGAGTGAAAGTGTTCCAGAGTACACCACAGACGCAGCACCTTGTGCTCCCAGGTCGAGACTGTGCCGTTGAGCTTTTTGCACCTCCAGTTGCTTCTTTTCAAGCCAGCTACTTTATGTGCATTTTTAACACTGCAAAGCATTTGGAAAGGTGCCTCCTGTTCTTGTCAAAACTCCCACCGAGAGCCCCACACTGATGTGTTTTTAAAAGCAAAAAGTGGAAAGAAGAGAAAGCTGCTCCCCACCAGGTCCTGACAGGTGGCACGTGATGCCTGCGTGTCCCTGGCTGGGAGCAGATGGCGCCAGTGTCACCAGCGGCCTGGGCGACAGCCTGGGCGACAGCCTGGGAACCAGTGCTTATTGACAGGCTATCACATTGCACGTCACTCCTTACAGAGGCTGGCAGGTATGAGTATGTGCCTCTGCCACCTGGACAGACTCGGCTGCTATCCTAAGGACAGGTGTCCTTGGCTGGGACTAGTGTCCACACTACCTCCCCTTCCCAAGGACCCTGGCCACTTCCTTTTGTCTTGTTGCCTCTTCCTCACCTGCATTCCTGCCTATGCCCTCAACTCCTTGTCCGCACCATGAGGGTACCATTCCCGGCCCTCATCCATGCCCAGCTGCCTGAGCCTGGACTGCTATGCAACAGAGTCTCTGCTTCCCATTGGGCCTTACCACTCAGTCCTTGAGATGCCTTATTAAAATTCCAGGGCATTGAAGGTAAGTATGAGGCCACCTCTGCCAGAGAGACCCATGAACCTCCAGTGGGGTAGTGTCTGGCCTCACAGCTTGTCTAGCAGATTCCCCAGGTCCTACCTAGTATCAGACCAGCTTTACCTGGTAGGCCTGGTCTTGTCTTGGGCCCAGTAGTCTCTAAGGCACCAGGGTACCCCAGGGTACCCGTGACCCTGCCTAGGGAGGACATGAAAAGGGTGTGGGAAGCTCTTAGGGCCAAGTAGCTACTATATGCCAAGGGAAAAGAGTTTGAGTTTCTAAACAGTGAAGCATAAAGGAATGTGGGGCCCTGAGGCAAGGAGTGAGGTGGCTCTGGAGCAGAACCCCACAGTGCTTGGATGAAGGAGCAGGGCTTTGTGGGATCAGGCACTTTAGAACATCCCTTTTTAAAACCTAGATGGTTTTGTCATCACCTCAGGGCTTCAGAATTTCAGAGTGATGTCACTGGTGCCTCTTAGTGCTGTATTCATTTCACAGCTGCCCTGTAGGAAATTGGATCTGATCTGAGAAGGGTCATGTGTGTATTTGAGGAACCCAGGGAAGCCATTCTGAGCAGGCCCTGCCCTGCCTGCCCTGTGACCCTGGGGTGGGCCTGTGCCTTTAAAAGACAGACTAGCTGTGTGGCGACTCTGACCCTCCCCCATGGATGGCCTGCTTTCCTCTGCATGCCTCATTGGTCACCTGAGGAAGGCTGAGTGTGGGTCTTGGTGTTTAGGGGTTTGAGGACTGTGAAAGGAACCTTCAAAATATCAAGTAATGGGCTGGGTATGGTGATACAGTCTTTTAATCCAAGCTCTTGGAGAGGCAGAGGCAGAGGCAGGTGGATCTCTTTGAGTTCCAGGCCAAAGATCTGTTTTTCAAGTCATGAGCTCCAACTGAGGCCAGACACTTGTCTGCAAGCTGACATACAGAGCCAGAGCCTGCATTTCCAGCTTTTTTGCCACACTTCTCTGGTTCGTTCTTTTCTTTTCTCTCTTTCTTTCTTTCTTTCTTTCTTTCTTTCTTTCTTTCTTTCTTTCTTTCTTTCTTTCTCTCTTTCTCTCTCTCTTTCTTTCTTTCTTTCTTTCTTTCTTTCTTTCTTTCTTTCTTTCTTTCTTTCTTTCTTTCTTTCTTTCTTTCTTTCTTTCTTTCTCCTTTAAGTCTAAAAACTATTTTTCTTCCTACATAGCCAGGCCCATAGTCTCTATACTCTGGTATATGCAGTTCCTTCTCTTCCCCTCCAAGGCTCTATAGAGGGAGGGGTCACCACCATTTGCCATTTGGATAGCAGACTTTGGAATCCAGGCCAACGATAAGAGTATAGAGAGATGTTCATGGGCCAGTCACTGCCTCAGTCGAAGGACCTGACCCATGAGCTGCCTGGGCACCAAGGGACAACACGAAGCCAGTGTAAAACCTGCCAGTACCAAGTTGTCTTGGGGAACCTAGCTGGCTGGAGGCATCAGAGACTGGTGGGCTGTTTTAGTCCTTGTCCCTGAGGAGTGTGTTCCCTCATGGGACGCTACATGGTATGCTGGCCCTAAGGCACCCGCCCTTAAGCTAAGTCAGACGCAGGGCCCAGCAGCACCCCACTCTTGATACCTTGTCACCAGAGGGAGGGGATCCTGGAGGAGGCATCCATCCCCAGGCTAAGCACTGGGAGTCCTAGGGAGCCTTGCCAAGATGGGTTGGTGGGAAGAGGGTTACAGGCCGGGCAGGTAACCTGGGAAGGGGGGATAAGGGTCAAGCTGGGCTGTGACCTGATGTAAACCATCCCTTTCTCTGCAGGACGACTGGACCCTGCCACCAGCTGCAGTCGTTCCCTGGCCAGGTGTGTTCCTTGGGGCGGAGAAGGTAGGTGCTCCATGCTCACCCATGGGCTCACAAACCTCTCTCTGTGTGCAGCCGGGCCGTCCAGCGCAGCCTGGCTATCATCAGGCAAGCGAAGCAGAAGAAAGAGAAGAAGAGAGAGTACTGCATGTATTACAACCGCTTTGGCAGGTGTAACCGTGGTGAACTCTGCCCCTACATCCATGACCCCGAGAAAGTGGCCGTGTGCACCAGGTGCCTGCCCAGCTTTACTGACAACTTGGGGGGTTTGTGGCAGACCTTGGCACCAGCCTTCTCCAAACCTTCCTGTCCCATGCTGCAGATTTGTCCGGGGCACGTGCAAGAAGACAGATGGGACCTGCCCTTTCTCTCACCATGTGTCCAAGGAGAAGGTGAGTGTTGTATGGCCAGCAGGCCCATCCTTCCAAATGCCCCTTGGGACCACCCAGGCTCCAGGCAGATGGTGCTTGATGGTTTTCCTTGGTTTTGAGACAGTGGCTCCTGCCTCCAGTGTCCGGGAGCTGTGTGCCCCTGAAGTTTGACCCTTCACTTTCATGTCCTTGCAGCATGTGCTGTGCTGCCTCTCGCCCCAGCTGGAAGCAGCACCAACACTTGCAGGGTCTCCTTCACCCCCTCCCAGATCATACAGTGATATCACACTTCTTTTCATCTCTACCGCACGCATGAAGTGGGGCAGCCCTACAGTTGCTTCTGGGGTACAGGGCCAGGTTCTTATCTGCCTCCGGTCTTGGACTGCCCTGGATGAAGTGGTGGTCAGGAGATCTGTGGCAGAGCAGCCAGGGTTGCAGTAGTCAGTGTCTCCCCTGCCTACAAGGGCTGAGGGAGCGCGATGGCCAATGATGGTCACAGACCAGTCAGTTTTACTCCATGCCCCGTGCTCACCCCCTGACCCCTGAGAAGGTAGGTGGCCTGACCATGGTTGTGAGAAAGGGCCTGGGGCCAGGGCTACAGAGTGAGGGAGGCTGCTGGGCGAGGCCTGCTGCTGCTGCTCTGACAGCTTTTCCCCTTGAGGAGCTCAGAGAGAATCAGCATTTTTCTCCCTAATCGAGCTTCGAAACTCTGTCGTGAGCAATTTGGAAATTCACGTCGAGTTTCGGGTTCATTAAGCGCCAGCTCCAAAGCCAGCGCACACTCCAAGCTGTCTAATGTGTGGGCTGCACCAGCGCCCTGAATTAATGTTATTGTTATTTGTGTGGACGTGGCGGGGTGCAAACAAGGTTAATTGAAATGAGAACGCAGTTTCCTCTTGGTAACGGCCCCACTCTGACAGCCAGGAGGAGCTCCGTTTGGTGTAAGAGTTGGCTTTATTATCCCTTTTTATTAGAGCTAATTTGGGCTCTATATCAAAAACCACATTAAGGGAATTGTCTACAGCCTCACCACCACCAACCCAAACAGGGCCCCCAGCCCCTCTCCCCTCTGTGGCTGCAGTTAAAAGACAATTAAAAATAAACTCTTGCTCAGTAAATTACCCTTTGTTTCTTTGATTTCCCCCTCCTCTCTCAGCTCCAGGGCTGCTGCCCCAGTCCCTTCCTCCTTGGCCTCAGATAGGTTACCACCGTCCCCTCTCCCACATTGCCCTGGAAAAGTATCTCTTTAAAGCCCCCTGGGTTCCTTTGGACTGGAAAGAGCTCCTCAGCCCCACTGCTGGTCTCAGTGTGAGATGAATGACTGCCCGGGGCTGGAGGAGGGCGTGCTGGGCCAGGACTGTGACACTGCCCATTCCCCATACGGTCCAGGAAGGGCTGGTGGCTGGCCCATAGTTGGGGAAGAAGCAAAGTTGCCTGGAAAACTCAAGAGATACCCCCTTCCCTGAGTGACCTCAAACCAGGTCTTACCCCTTAGGTTTTGCCTTTCTGGTGGGCAAAGTTGCCTTTCTTCCTGCTCCCAGCCCAGATGGTGGTAACAAGTAGCACCTGCAGCCAGCAGTCACCAGCTCTGTGCTGGGGAAGGAGCAGAGCATATCCAGCTCTTGGCCTGAGCATCCTACCCGGGCCTGTCTGCCTACAGCTGCCAGGGTAGGTCCAGACTGCCTGTTCTAGCACCCCTCCTACTGACAGGCCAGGCTTTAGTGCTACCATGTGGTCAGTGCTAAACCCAGCCTGCTAGATATACAGCCCACAAGCTTGTCCCACCTAGATGGTGGGCCAATGACCCAGGGTTCCCAGGATACCCCAGGCCTTGGGTTGGTAGATAGAAGCCCTGACTATTATCTGTATTCTTAGGGATAACACACCTGGGGCCAAGCCACTGCTGCAGGCTGCATGTAATGCTCCATGTCCTCTGGGCGGTGTTAGACCAGATATGCTGGGTCACCTAGGCAAACAGGGGTCCGATATAAGCAGGTAGCCCCCTGGACCTCAGCTGCTGTTGGCTGGTATTATGTGTTCATTTTTCCCTCAAAAACACCATGGTAAAGGTCCCCAGGCAGAGTCTGGGTGACTGATGCCTAAACTGTGGGACCATGTCAGGGGCTTTCAAGTCTCAGTGTTCCTGCTTGGAAAGTGGATATGGTGCCGGCATGTGGACCGTCAGTCCTCACCACCCTCCCTCTTCACAGATGCCGGTGTGCTCCTACTTCCTGAAGGGGATCTGCAGCAACAGCAATTGCCCCTACAGTCATGTGTATGTGTCCCGGAAGGCTGAAGTTTGCAGCGACTTTCTCAAAGGCTACTGCCCTCTGGGTGCTAAGGTGAGAAGGCTGCTGGTGGGACAGGGCATCCTCTTAAACATCCCTTAACACTTTCTGTGACAGCTCCTGTGGTCTCCACAGCCACTATCATTCCATCTACCTCAAAAGTGACTCACAACCTGCACAGGGTTACACTGGGCCAGGACAGCTCCTAAGTCCTCCTGCAGGGAGAACAAGGGGTTTACAGTGCAGCTCACCTGCAGCACAGGGGAAGCGCTGCAGTGGCTAGGACAGCAGAACTCAAGGAGAGTGCTGTAGGCTAATGGAGCAGAGGCTAGGCTCTGCAGAACTAAGCCAACTGTGGCTCACTACTTCCCTGGAGTGTTGGGTGGTATACACATGGCCCATTCCCATCTTGCCTGGGGTAGAGGAGCAGCTGGCTAGGGTGAGCTAGCCCTGGTATCTGTTGCCCATTGGAGGTACCCAGTGCCAGGTTAAGGGTTAGGAAATGGCAGGAGGGCTGTCACCATATCCTTGGGTAACTGACATTCCTCCTCCTCTTCCTCTTCTTCCTCTTCTTCCTCCTCTTCCTCCTCCGTCTCCTACTCCTTCTCCATCTCCTCTTCCTCCTCCTTCTTCTCCTCTTATGTCTCCTCCTCCTCGGTGTCCAAAACTGCCTACCTGGCTACCCAGGCAGCTCAGTCTCACCTGTTAGCTCTTATGGGAAACTTCCCACAGCTGAGCTAATATGGCCTTACCAACTGCACAAGCACAAGATAGCTCTAGGGGTCAGCCCAGTGGGACCCTCTTTTCCCAGCCTCCTATACCTGAGCTTCTCATCATGGAGCATTCCTAAGGGACCCTTTGAGAGAAGTCTTTAGTCCCGGTCACCCTGAAGTGGAGCCATGATATACAACCCAGAACCTTCAACAAGCTGCCTTATGTCTTTTCTGTGTGAAACCCTTGGGGCCCACAGACAGGAAGGAGAACCCCCTTCCCCAAGAGAAGTTGAGGTAAATAGGCAATATGGGCCGTGTTTACAAGGCCAGCCCCTGTCCCAAGAGCCCTTAAGGCCCAGGTGGCAGGCTAGCCCACTCTCACTGGCTTCATACTGTAGGAGCCATCAGAAACACTTGGGTGTGCACCCCACCTGCCCCAAGCACAGCCTTCTGAGTTGGCTGAGCTCCTTCATGCTTCCTGATCCCCACCCGTCCACCTATTGAAGTAGCTCCAGACCCCCTTCCAGGGGACCCAAAGCAGTGACTCCTTGAGTCAGCCCCTGCCTCTGCGTTACTGCTGGCACACAGGCCTGATAGGAACTGGCAGGTCACCTTGAAGGGCAAGATCCCTGGCAGGGAAGCCCTTCCAGGGAGGTGGGGCCTGACGGTCTGGCAGGGTCAGACCTGGGCTCTGGCCCAGGTGAAGGGCAAGGCCCCACAGAGGCCACAGATGATTATTGTAAAATATTCCAATTTAAATGAAAATATCAGAGCGATATTTAAGTCCTGCTTCTATTAGTGGAAGTGCTTACTGCGTCCCTTTCCGCGTGTCAGTGCTACGTCCCTGCCGCATGATGGATAGCAGCTTGTAATTATATATGGGGGAAAGCGCTGAGCAGGCCAGATCGAGGAGGAGAGGAGGCAGCAGCCTGGGCCTGTGAGGGTTAATTTTATTCTCTAAATAATATTAAAAGTGCTGAGTCGTCACCTTGCTCCTGAAGTAGAAGTCCTCAAATGGGCCCCAGAGAGTTTATAATATTCCACTGAATCAAGTGAAATTGTTAACCTTGCTTCATAAAGCCATGGCTTGTTAAAGAGGCGCATTCCCTTTTCTTTTGAATAATTTAGGCTGGGAGTAAATCTCTGCTCCTTCCTTTTCTGGGGGCTATGGGCTGTTCCAGGCCTTGCAGCTCAGAGGGTAGCCCTCACCACACGACAGACTCAGCCTCAAGCCAACTGGCCCGGCCCAGTTCTTCTGCTTAATGACAGATTGATGACTGACTGCAGGCTGGTGACTAGTGGGATGGTGGGCCCTTGTATTAGAACAGGAAGTGGCACGGTGGCCCTGTGTCACTTCCACTCGTGGCTCCAACCCAGGGCACATTTTGATCACTTTGATGCCTGACTCACCATTCTCCTTGGATCCTGTGCATTCTCTGTACAGGTGCCCCAGGCCATAAAGCCAGGGCCTCTGTTCTCTTTGCTGCCTGTCCATGTGGGGCGTGTGTGTACTCAGTTCATTCACATGTATGCTTGTGTTCTGTCAGCTTCTGCTACCTCCCTATTGAACCTCCAGTTGGTGCCTCCTGTTCTGCCATCCCCTCCTGTGCTCAGCCCAGTCAGGACCCCTGACCAAGTATTAGATTTTTTTCCCTGCACTATTAACCTCTGCCCCAATCCTCTTGACTGCTGAAGCACCCTGAACCCACCCTGCAGCATCTTTTGTTTCCCTGCCTGTCACCCACACATTACCTCTGTCAGTGGGGACCCCACAGTCAACCAAACCCACATTTTTGTGGTACAGGCCTTCCCTCTTCCTCTAGTTTGTGTCCTGAATCTGTTGACGGACCTGTTCCCATCCATGATCACAGAGAACACCAACACTTACTACTGCTGACTGTGTTAGCTGTTGGTGAGGTAGCTGTGGTTGAGGGTCCAGCCTGTCCTGATATCTGCAGCTATGACAGGCCACCCACTCCTTGGGATGTCTGCTTTTCTAGGGACAAAGGGGCTCTGCCTCCCACCTGGGGCTGTGATGGAGAACAGAGACAGGTTTATCTTGCAGCTTCTTGTGCAGGCTGCCATGTCCTTGCTGGTCTCTCTGTTGTGGATTGCTCCTCACATGAGGCCATTACTCTCTGTGTCTTCAGGTAAAAACATTCTGATTTGTCTTCCTTTCCCTCTGAATGTGGGAATCACAAAGCAGTTCACTGTTTAAGTGCTTCACGGCTTCTGGTATATTACCTTGTGTTTGCTTTGCTACTGGGGACTGAACGCAGGGCTTCATACATGCTGGATGAATGGTCTGCTATGGAACTGTGCCCCCAGCACCTACAGTATTATTATTTTTTAAAATTATGACATGAAATAAAAAAACAATTGTGGTACAGGCTGAGATATAAGTCATTGGTAGAGCACCACCCTGCACAATCAGGGCCCTGGGTTTGAATCCCAGAGCTCAAAAAAAACCTGTGGTACAATATAGGATAGACTGCCATTTTAACCGTTTTTTAAAGTAACAACTCTGTTGTTCATTAAATTCACAGTATTAAACCAGGGGTGGTGGCACACACTTGTAATTCCAGCACTCTGAAGGCAGATTCAGGAAGAGTGATATAAGTTTTTGGCCTGCTTGGACTGTATACTGAATTCTAGGCCAGCCATGGTTAACATAGCAAGACTCTGTTGCAAGAGTAAATAAGTAAATGAGTGAATATTAAAAATAAATATTTGGGGGCTGGAGAGATGCAACATTTTCAGCACCCTAAAGAGAAATACTGTAAACACATTAAGCAGTAGTCACTCTTTCCTCCCTTGTCCTCCTGGCAGCCTACTCCCACAGTTCACGTAATGGAACTAGACAGTGTTGTCTAGTTGTCTAGTACCTGGCTTCTAGCTTCTTTTCACCAATATAGTATGCAGGGTTAACATTGTAATGTGTTTAAGAACTTCATTCTTTTTTTAAGGCTGAATAATATTCCATTACATGCTTGCAGACCTTCTGTTCATCCATGCATGTCTGTTCATAGACATGAGTTGGTACCACTCTGGGCTGCTATGGATGATGCTGTAATGAAACAAGTACCTGCTTCCCTTCTTTGGTTATATACCCCAAGTAGTAGTTGCTGGCTTGTGTGTCAATCATATGTTTATCTTTTTGTAGAACTGCCAAGCTGTGTTCCATAGTGGCTAGACCACTTCCTGTTCCCACACACAGTGTGTCCTCTTCACCCCCTCTCCAGCACTTGTGAGTTCACTTGTTAGTACTAGAAATCTTATATGGCTTGAGAATGTTTGAAACATACAAGATCATGTCGTCTGAAAATAGAAAATTTGATTGCTTTATTTCAATGTGGATGCCTTTCTTTTTCTCTCCTAGTTGTTCTGTCTAGAACAGAAGAGGTGGAAGTGGGCATTCTTGTTTTGTTCCTTTCATTCTCTCCCTGAGTACAGTGCTAGCTAGCGCTGGTTTCTAGGTACTGAATGTTTATATCTCAGAAGTGCTGAGTTCTGTTAACCTTTTTCTATCTCAGTTGTGGGTTTTTTTCTTTCATTCTATTAAGTGGTCAGTTAATGCCAGTGACCAGATTGAATCCTAGTCACTTTGAGATTTGTGTGTTAAATCAGCCTTGCATTCTAGAAATAAACCCCACTAGGCCATGCTATATAATCCTTTTAATATACTGTAGAATTTAGTTTGCAAGTATTTTGCTGAGATTTTGCATTAATATTCATAAAGGATTTGGACCTCTAGTCTCCTTTTCTTACACCCTTTCTCTAAGTAACACCGGCCTTATGGGAAGTTAAGAACTGTGCCCTTCTTTCTTTCTGGTTATTGGAGTTGGAGAATTGGTGTTAATTCTTTAAACAACTTGATAGAATTCACCAGAGAAGCCTACAGTATGCAGTCCTGGGCTCTGTTCCTGGGGCAGTTACAGTCACTGGTTTATCTCGTCAGGTATGGGTCTATACAGTGTCCTGCCCCATTGAGAGTCTGGAGGCTGAGTTTCTAGGAGTTGGTTCATTTCATATAGGTTGTCAAATGTGTGGGGTATGAAGTCTTTCCTAATTGTTCTTTTGATATCTTCAGTGTCTAATGATTCCCACTTTATCCCTGATACCGGAAGTGTGTATTTGCCTTTTCTTGTCTGTTTTGCTAGAAGTTTGTTAATTCATTACAGTGATTTTTTTCAAAGAACCAGCTCCTTTTTCATTGATTCTTCTCTATTGGTCCTTTTTTTCTTCTTTTTGATTTCACTGCTTTGCGCTCTTTCCGTGGTTTATTTCGTGTGCTCTTTCCATAGTTTATTTTGTGTGCTCTTTCCGTGGTTTATTTTGTGTACTTGGCATTTATTTTGCTCTTGTCCCTCCTCTAGGTTCTTCTCTTTTTTAATTTTTAAATATTTTTTAAGGCAGGGTCTCTTTGTAACCCCAACTGGCCTGGCACTCACTGTGTAGACCAGGCTGGCCTTGATCTCGCAGGGATGCCTGCCTCTGACTCGGAACTGCTGGGACTAAAGGCCTGCGCCACCATACCTGGTTCCTCCAGGTTCTTGCAGTAGGAGCTTAGGTTGTTGATGTGAAGTTTTTCTAAGTTTGAGTGTAGATAAGTGAGTTTCACAGATCCGAGGAGCTGTGCTTTCCTCAGGTCTTGATTTCTAGTTTGATTCCAGAATGGTAAAGAATATACTCTGTATTATTTTAATTGTTTCCAATCCCAATAAATGTGCCCCACCCCCACCCCCAGCCTAGGGCTTAAATCCATGTTAGGCAGGAGCTCTGCATTCAGTTGCATGGCCAGAAAATTAAGTCTCTTTGGGTCTGCTTTATGGTCTCTTTGTGTATTTTCTATGAATTTCTGAAAAGAATGTATTTCTGCAGGGATGGAAAAGGCCAAGTCATGGGACCTAGTTTCCTAGGCTGATGTTTTCTGATCAGAGTGTTTGGTCTGTTACCTGTCTGAGTTGGAAACAGTTCATGTGTGCACCTGTAAATGTGTTCATTGTGTTAACTTACATAGGGTTTTTATTCTCAATTCTCTTTTAGCCCAGACTGGATCCAAACTTGAGATCTGTTTCTGTCTCCCAGTCCTGGGATTGTAGGTTTGTCCCCCAGCTCTATTCACTTCTTCAAAAGATGACCACAGACAGTGGCTTTCTGTTGTTATGCGAGAACAATAGGCCTAGTAGGCCTCAGGAACACCTCTGCAGAAGAAATGAAGAGGTGCTGTGGTGCACGGGGTGGGCGTGGGGGTCGGGGGTTGGGGGGACGTGAGGCGGGGAGTGTTTCTCCTGTGAAGTGGGGAGAGAATGAGAGATCTTAGGGAGAGCCATGCACATGCCGTGGCTCACATACAGAAGCCAGAGGACAACGCTGTGGTGTCAGTTCTCACTTTCCACCTTTATGTGGGATCTAGAGATGGAAGCCAGGTCTCCACACTTGTATGTGGCTGACTTTACCCACTAAGCCATCTCACTGGCCCTAAGGATGTTTTTGAGTGGTGTATCCTCTGAGTTTTTGTCTGCCTTTCTCTTTTCTTTTCATTCTAGCTTCTAACTTACTATGTAGCTGAGGATGATCTTGAATTTTTGATCCTCCTGCCTCTGCCTTCTGGGAGCTAGGCTTACAAGTGTGCTGCCCTGCTAGGTTTATGTGGTACTGGGGATCAAAACCTAGGGTTTCATTCAAGCTAGGCAAGCATTCTGCCAACTGAGGTACATGCTTAGCCCCTAGGGGTCCGTTTTTGAGAGAGTGGTGTTCAAGTCTGTAATTATGCATTTGTCTGTCTTTCCTTCATGTCTTTTACCTCACGTAGCTCTTTTCTTTGTGGTGACTGTTGTTTTGTGTGAGCACATGTGCATGTGGGGCCAGAGCTTGACGCAGGAGCTTCCCCAGTTGCTTGTTTTTGAGACAAGGTCGCAGTGAAATGAACTCACGAGCTGCTGGCCTGGCTGGCCTGGGGACCCTGCTGTCTCTGCATCCCCAGGGCTGGGCCACAGGCACACTGCTGTGCCCACCTTTTTACTTCAATTCTGGGGAACAAACTAAGGTCTTTTTCTTGCATAGCAAGTACCTTGCCAGCTAAGCCGTCCCTCTAGGCCTCACATAGCTCTTTTGTTCTATACATGTGCATTTTAAGTTTTGCTTCATTTGGTTTGGTTTTTTTGGAATAGGTTTTTTTGCTATGTAGCCCTAGAACTCACTGTTTAGAGCAGAGTAATCTCAAACTTATGATACTCCTTCTGCCTCTGGGTTTACAGGCATGTGCCACCATACCAGACTGGTGTGTGTAGAATTGCTCCACCTTTATCATTGTATGAGGCCCTCTGGCTCTTCCAACTTTCTTTGCTCTGGAGCCTTCTTTCTGGATTGGATGGATCTACAGCCATCCCTGTTTTCTTCGGATCAACTTTATGTGATCTAGCTTTTTTCCATTGTTTATTTTTATTTTATGGTATGAATATTTTGCCTGCATGTGTGTAAGTGGACCATGTGCATAAAATGCCCATAGAAGCCAGAAGAAGGCGATAGATCCCTCGTAACTGGAGTTCCAGATGTTTATGAGCTGCCATCTGGGTGCTGGAAACCAACATGGGTCATCTGCAAAAGCAGCAAATGCTTTTAGCTGTTGAACTATCTTTCTAGCCCTCTCTCCCTACTTTTGAGACAGCATCTAATTGTATAGGCCCAGCTGGCCAGGAACTCTCTATGTAGACCAGGCTGGTCTCAAACTCATAGCAAGTCTACCTGCCTCTGCCTCCCCACTGCTGGGATTAAAGGCATACACCACCACACCTAGATTTTTTTCTATATTTTTGTTTTCTACTTACCTATGCATTGTATTTGAAGTAACTTTTTATAAACAGCCAATAATTAAGTTTTCAAACTCATTCTGCCAGTATCTGTCTTTTAATTGGTGAATCTATGCTATTTAGTGCAGTTATTGATATATGACAAGGCTTAATCTACCATTTGACTTTTTTTCTCTTTGGAGGTTTTTTTTTCTTTCTATTTCTCTGTTCTGTTTTTTTTTTTTCTGTCTTTCTGTGGATTGTTTAAACATTTCCAGAATTATGTTTTGATTTATTTTTAATTTTTAGTGTCTGTCTTTCTAAAGCTTTCTTAGTGGTACCCAAAGGTATTACAATGTGTTCTCTTTTTTAACCAGAGTCTGTTGTCATTTTACTCATGTGAACTGTCATAGTTTATCTTCTTTAGTCACTTTACCCTCCTCCATTTTCAGCTACCTTAAATACTTTCTCTACATACATTTGAAAGCATGTAAAGTCAGATAAGGTAGCTCACTCCTGGAGTCCCAGAACTCTGGTGGATGAGGCAGGAAGATGATCTTTAATTTGAGGCTAATCTGGGCTACATAGTAAACCTGTGTCTGAAAAATTTTTTAAAATAGGGGCTGGAGATATAGCTCAGCAGTTAAGAGCCTGTACTGCTTGTCTAGAGGATCAAAGATCAGTTCACAGCATCCGCATTTGGATGCTTACAACTCTAGGCTAGTTACATACATACATACATATATATATATATATCCAACACCTTCTTTTGACCTCTGTTGGGTGGGACACCTCCATCTACATGGACAAACCCACAAACAGATACACACACACACATACACGCACACAAATAAATAGAATCTTTTG
The DNA here is from genome assembly GCA_035773235.1 of Eospalax fontanierii. NCBI lineage: Eukaryota > Metazoa > Chordata > Mammalia > Rodentia > Spalacidae > Eospalax > Eospalax fontanierii. The sequence continues at coordinate 80,587,046 of CM069532.1, read as the reverse complement.
AAAAATAAAAATTTAAAGCACATTAGACACTATTAAAATTTTCATTTCAATCATCGAGCATAATTTATTTTTTAAAAGATTTTTAAAATTTATTATCTCATATGTATGTTTTGCCTTCATGTATGTAAGTACACCATGTGCATTCAGTGATCACAGAGGCCAGAAGATGGCATTGTGGATCCCCTGGAACTAGAGTTAAGGATAGGTGTTAGTTACCATGTAGGTGCTGAGAATAGATCCCGGGTCCTCTGCAAGAGCAGCTCTTAACCACTGAGCCATCTCTCTAGCCCCACAAGCATAATTTAGAAAGCTCAAGAAAAGACAGAAAGTCTAGTGTGTTTATCTGTATTTTTCCTTATCTTATTCTAAATTTTCTCAAACTGTTTAAGGGCTCCCCCCGCCCCCTTTTTAGTCAGGGTCTCACTCTTCAGCCCTAACTGACCTCTTAGAACTCACTATATAAGCCAGGCTAGTCTTGAAATCACAGAGATCTGCCTGCTGGGATTAAAGGTGTGCTTTACCACAGATAATAAAGATTTTTCTTACCTTCTTTCTCTCTTTTCTGCTTAGAGGACTTTCTTCATTATTATTATTTTTTTTTAATGGCTGTTTCTAGGCTAGCCTCAAACTCCTGTACTCAGGTGTTCCTCCTGCCTCAGCATCCTGAGCAGCTGGGACTATAGGCTTCTGTCACCATGTCCAGCTTATTACACTTAGCGTAGATCTTCTGTTAAAAAAACAAAACAAAACAAAACAAAACTGTTTAAGGATTTAAGGGAGGGTGTGTGTTTGGGGGAGACAGGATCTCATCTAGCCCAGGGAAGCTTTGAGCTTACTATGTAGCCAAAGATGCCTTGATTTCTGCCTCTGCCTCTTGAGTACTGGGATCCTAGGTGTATGCCACCATGTCTAACGTTGAGAAGTGTTTTAAGTTTTTCTCTGAGTGTGAGGCTCTGGTTTGACCATTTTGTGTTTTCAGCTGGAACACATTATGCTTTCTCTTTCCTGCTCATAGACACTTGACCTTTTTCCCTGGGAACATTTTCTGTCTGGTTGCTTTGAGGATTATTTTAATTTTAATTTTCATGTATTTGGGAAGGATTTCTTAGTCAGTGATATTTGGAGTTCACTTAGCTTCTTAATTGAAATTCTTTTTCATTTCGTGTCAGTGATTGGCAGGGAAGTTGGGTCTTAGGCTACATTGTCCAGTCTCTCAGTCTGTGTCTGTTGCTCAGATCAGTTCCTTTCCATTCCCATTCTCTGTCCCTTCTGGCCTCCTACTGTTGGGTTTTGATTTCAGTCATTGTGGTTTTCAGCTCTAGCATTTCCGTTGGCTCAGCTGGACCTTCTGTTCTGTCTCATCAGTCTGGAGCATGTTGATACCTGTCAAAACACCTATGATACTGCTCTAAAAACCCTTGTTGGTGTCTCTAACACCTGTCACCTCATGGCTGGCACATGTTGATGCTCCACATTCCTTCTGAGGTTGTCCTTACGCTATGCCTGATGCATAATTTTCTACTTAGATGTGGACGTTTTGTTTTGTGCATTGGTAGGGAACTGCTGCCTCATTATTGCCACATAATAATAGAGACTGCTAGCCTAACTTGCCTTCCACGGACACTAGGTAGGGCTGTCCTTGTCACTCCTGAGGAGATGGGCAAACTTAGATCCTCCTTGACCTCCTCTGGCACTTCCTGTCTGTGCTGAACAGGAGTCCAGTGCACTGATGCCGTGCTGCTGTCTCCACCCCACCGGAGGCTCCAGGGTGAGGGGGCTGTCTCCTCAGCTACAGGCCTTCGATGCCTGAGGCAGAAGAAACCTAAGGACCCACCACTGAGTGCAGCCAGGTATGCAGCCACTTCCTTTCGGCACTACTCTCTGCTGGCGTGGGACTTAGCACACGGACCACCCCATCTTCTAAGCACTGGAAGAATGCCTCCATTTCTTTTTATGCTGATCTTAGCTTTTTCCCAAGAAAATCCCCATTCCATCTAGATGTGGGGCAAAATGTGGCGCTGTTCTGCCATCTCTGCATTTGTCTCTGGCTGAGGTGGCCGTGTTGCACATCTGCCTGGCATTCTCAGAAGCCAGGCTTTGGTGTTTCTAACACTCCTGTCTGAGTGCTCCTGCTCAGCAACCCATTGTCCTGTCCTTATTTCATTTGATGTTGTCATCCCTGTGACCTACCCTTGGCAGAACCCTAGGTCTTTATCGGGCTTCTTTCTTATAAACCCCTTGTTCACCCCAGTACATACACAACTGCCTTCCACTGCCTCCTCAGATCCAGCTCACCACCGCTAGTGCCTCCCTCACCAGGCTCCCTGCCAGCCTCAGGCCTCTGTCCCTGCACTCTGGAACATCAAGGCTCTTAGTTTCCCTCCTTTACCTGGGAACAGCCCAGCCCTGTCTAAAGTAGGTGATTTTGGAACAGGCTCTCATCAGAGTTACCTATCTGGGTTATCCAATGGTCTTGAAACTGGAATTCCCTAATGAAGCCCTACTTCCTGCCCTGCCTTATCCATGGCTCCTGCCCTTGAACTCAGATCCTGCCCTGGTAGGATTTGAGCCTCTGGTGGCCTCCAGCACCCTTAGAATGAACCCAGGCCCCATTTCAAGGCTCAAGCTCACACGTCTGGGTTCCACCACTTTCCCCACCACTACTGTGGGTTCATTCTGCTCCAACTCTAGTATACACTAACATGGGCTGCTGCTGCCAGCCTTCATCCCCTTCCTTCCAAGCCACAAGTTTCTCTGGATTTCTGCCCATCCTACATTGTATTCAGTCTCAATTTCAGGGTAAATGTGGGTGGATGAGACAGGTCATGACTACAGCAGGGCAACAAAAGTTGATGAGGCACTCTCAGAGGGGCCATCTGGACCGTTAAGGGCCAGGGGCAGTGCTGATTTTATGTGACGGGAATGAGGCTGTTGAGTACCCTGGAGATTGGTTGGCTCCATGGGCAGGCCATCTGGTGGAGACAGTGCTAGCTGTGGATGAGGGCCTGGTCTCAGGACAGAGCAGTGAATACAGCCCTGAGCCTTAGGAACCTCACCAGTTCTGGAGGCTGCTATGGACAGGCCAGTGGGGACAACCTGTTGTTGACCACAAGGGCACATACCATATAGACCCTGCTGGTCTCTTCACTCTCCACGCTAGCTACAGGAGCACAAGGTGCCTGTCAGTGCAGTCCACCGCCATACTGGTGCTGGTCTAGAGTGGGCATCTGGTGGGGAGTGGGCAGTGGCCCTCACTGTGGAACATGCTGCATAAGACAGTTGGGTACCACTGTGGGGAGCAGGACTTGGGGCAGGATGGGCAGAGTATCTGAACCCTACTCTGTTAGGCAATAGCAACTGCTCAGCCAGTATGAAACAGCATGGCAGGCTTCTAACTCTGCGAAGTTCCAGGTCTGCTTAACCTCCTTAGCTTTTGACATCAGAAGCTTGAAAGGTGCCTCCAGCTGTTAACCTGTTTCTCTGACACCCTTCTGCATTGTGAGCCCTATGTGCTTTCCTTTCTGATGCTTTTTGGTCAAAATGGGTGTTTCCCTTTGGGTCTTTTTCCCTTCTGACTCAAGACATTTGTTAGTGAGTGAATATAAACAGACAAGAATAGTTGCGGACTATACGAATGTCAGTATTTGTCAGGAACGGATGTGGATCATCTCCATTTGTGTTCATTTTTTCCTTCTTTATGACTTTTTGTTTATTTGAAAGAGGGTCTCACTATTAGCCCAGGCTAACCTCAAATTCTCCGCAATCCTCCTGGATCTGTTGCCTGAGTGCTGAAAGTATAAACATAAGTCACCATGCCTGACTCTTTTTGTGGCTTTTCTTTTTTTTTTAAGACAGGATCTCATTATACAGTCCTGGTTGGTCTGGAACTCAAAGAGACCTCTTACCTCCTCCTCCCGAATGCTGGGATTAAAGTTGTGCAACACCATACCCAACTAAAAAAATTCTTGATTTTAATGTATGTAGGTTTGCTTAATTTTAAGACAGGGCCTCTTCCATGACCCAGGCTGGCCTCAAACTCTAGATCCTTAAGCCTCAGCCTCATCAGTGACAGGAGCACAAGTGTGCTCACCCCTGCTTGGGTGAGCCTTTCTCTTTATGGTTTGTACTTTAACGTCTCGTATAAGAAATCCTTTTGTGCCTCAAATTGTGCTAAACTCTTCCCCCATCGTATTTCTTTAGCCATTAGTCCCAAGTGGGATTAGGACCAGCTGCATGGCCACAACACCTTGTATTAATTGGTTGGCCTTTCCAAGTCTGCAAAGTCTATGGTGCCAACCTCACAAGCCAAGTTCTCCTGCACATGTGGTGGGTTTTCAGCTCTATTCTGCCCATGGTCCTTTGTGCTTGAACAAATGTCACACCTGAATTTTTAAAATTATTTTGTAAAACATTTTATTTTTATTATTTTTAATTAGGGGAGGAAGGAGAGAGAGATAGAGAGATAGAGAGAGAGAGAGAATATATATTACTACATGAGTATAGTACATGCAGAGGTTGGAAGAGGATGTCAGATCCCCTGGAACTGGAGTTATAAATGTTGTGAGCTACCTGATATGGGTGCTGGGAACTGAACTTAGGTCCTCTGGAAGCAAGCGCTCAACTGATGAACCTCTCCAATTCTTTTTATTTATTTATTTTTTTGAGACAGAGTCTCATGTAGCTCAGGCTGACCTCAAAGTCACTGTCTAGCCACAGATGACCTTGAATTTCGGATCTTCCTGCCTCAGTGCTGAGATTACAGTCTTACACCACCAACTCTGGTTTTGAGATGTTATGGATTGAATTGAATTCAGGACTCTGTGTATTCAAGATAAGCAGTATATCAGTTGAGCCAAATCCCTCCTCCTGACACTTGAACTATTTGTACTTCATAATAATTTATAGTAAAGGGGCTGGAAGTGTAACACAGTGGTCAAGCACTAGCCTATCATGCTTGAAGCTATGGGTTCATTCTCCAGCCTCATGAAAAATACATCCCTAATAAATTCATAATAAAGCAAGTCCCTTCAACCTTATCCTTTTGGGGACGTTATCACTATTCTTGCCATTCATTCTTACAGAAATGGATTTTGCTGTATTTATTTATTCATTTACTTTACATACACCAGGCAGGTGTTTTACCACTGAGCCACACCCCTAGCCCAGGAGTACATTATAGATTTTCTTTGTCAAGTTAAAAAGACCCTTGGCATTATTATTTTGTTTGCTTGTTAGTTTATTGTTTTGGTATTTTTAATTAGTTTCGTTGTTGTTATTATTGTTTAGGGGTTTTGTTGGGGTTTTTGTTTTGTTTTGTTTTGTTTTTGAGACAGGGTCTCCTTATATCCTCAGCTGGTCTGGAGATATGTAGACCAGTCTGGCTTCAATCTCAATCTCAGAGATCCACCTGCCTCTGCCTCTCAGGTACTGGAATTAAAGATGTGTGCCACCACGCCTCAGCTTAATTTTTTTTTTTTAAGTATTTAGTTTAATTGTGGTGTATACATCTGTGTGAGTATATGGGCATTTGTTTGTGGGTGCACATGCCTATGTGCATAGAGGCCAGAAGAGGGCGTGTGGTCCCTGGGACCTGGAGTTATAGTTTTGTGGACTGCTAACTTATATAGGTACTGGAATCTGAACACTGGTCCTCATGATTGCCCAGCAAGTACCCTTAATTGCTGAGGCGTATTGTCAATCCCATGTTTTGGTTTTTAAGTCGGCCTCGTTGAATTACAGCTGTGAGCCATCATGCCTGGTGCACAGTTTGATTTGGATTGTTAATTTGTAGTTCAGGGTGGTCAGAATCAAACTCTGTCTTAAGCACAGTGAGCCTTCCAACCACAAAAGTGACACTATTAAACTTATAAATAGAAGCCAGATGTGGTGGCGCAGACCTTTAGTCCCAGCACTTGAGAGGCAGAGACAGGCGGATCTCTGTGAGGCCAACCTGGTTTCCATAGTGAGTTTCAGGTCAGCTGGGGCTACAGGGAGACTCTGTCTCAAATAGACCAAAACAAACAAACAAACAAACAAACAAAAAAAACAACAAATAGACTATAGTGGACTGGGGCTGTGACCCAGTGGTAGAGTTCTTGCCTGGCATGCATGAGGCCCTAGGTTCAATCTTCAATACTGTCAGGAAAGTAGTCTTCTATTTCATTTATCACTGTTCACTAGGAAGCCGATCTTTAGGTTGATTTTGTCTCCAATAGTTTTGCTGTGTGCACCTGTGGTTGTAACTGTGATGATTTGTCTGTGGATTTGCTTGATATTCTAAACAGTCATGCTGTTTGTAAGAAAGAGGGTTTGCTGCTGCCACCTCCTCCTCCCGCTCCCCCTTCCCCTCCTCCTTTTCCCCTCCCTCCTTCCTCTTTACATCCGCACAGGCTCACATGCATGCTGACAGTCTTTGGTGTCTTGACTATGCCAGCTCTTGTCCTTCTCCTTCTACCTGTCAGATTGCCCTGAGTTTCAGGGCCTTGCGTCACTTGCCAGGCCCAGTGCGTAGCTTATGCTCCTTGTAGGTATGAGTGAGTGAGTGAGTTTGTGGGGGCAAAACTTTGCCTGTACCTGGCTTCTTGGGGGCTAGGCGGAGTACCCATATCACAGGACCAAGTGGTGGGCACTGGGGTGTTTACTTTGGACGGACACTCATTGCACCTGGATTCAGGTGCTGAGAAGAAATGCCTGTCCACATGTAGTGCCCTTCCAGGCTTTGTCCTAGGAGCTGGGAGCAGGATAAGGACACCCCCACCCTTGCAGATTCCATAGGGAGGCTGTGGGGCCTAGAAAGAAGTGGCTCTAAGGCTATGAGACCAATTTCCTGTTCGCCTGCCACTCTGTATCTATGACTGGGCATGGTTGGTTTTGAGATTAACTCTAGGTGGGTTCTGTGAGTTCAGTTGGATGTCTCAGTTTGGTCCAGGCCTGCCTGTTGCCTCGTCCAATGGGAGGTGCTCCAGGCTAGCTCTGGCTCTGCCTGCTGAGTTGTGCCCACCCTATCTATCTGGAGGGTAGGGAGATCTCTCCCTTGAAAAGTCTTTGAATTTGCAGCAGGGCTACAGTGCAGAGTTTAGGAGCCTTTAGTACCAGTCCCCAGTATTAGAGCCCCTCCCGGGATCTAGTGAACAGAACTGAGCCTGAGCCTTTGCCTGGGACACCTGCTGCCTGGCATGTCCCCCTCCCCCTGCATGGGTATAATTAGCCCCATGACAGGTGCCATGGCTCGAGTGCCTGGCCAGCTCTGACCCAGTGATGTCCGGCCTCAGCCGACCTGCCCTGCCTGCTGTCCTGGGCTTCAGGCCTGAACCCTGTCCCATGAGGTCCCCTGAGGCCTCAAGCCCCACCCACCTTCCTCTGCTCACAGCACACCCACTGGAATAAAGATAGGATGTCATCTGGAGGAGGCAGGCAGGCAGGCAGAGGCCCAGGCAATGGCCTGGCCTCAGGCTCTGGGAATCCCCAGCCTGGCCCTGGCCCTGCCTTCAGTGCATGTCCAGGTGGAACCATTCTGGCCTCATGGCCTTATCTTTCCTGCACGCAGCTTTTGGCCCTAGACCTGGTTGGCAGCCTATAGGGCCAGTGGGCTCTGATAGGGCTGTGCCTGGCCCCTGTGACCTCTCTGTGTATAGCCACACTATCCTCCCTGCCTCACCAACTGTTCTTCCCCCAGTGCAAGAAGAAGCACACACTGCTATGTCCTGACTTTGCCCGAAGGGGTGTTTGTCCCCGTGGTGCCCAGTGCCAGCTGCTCCACCGTAACCAGAAGCGACACAGCCGGCGTGCAGCTGTACCTTCCACCCTAGGGCCCAACGATGGAGCCCCCAGAGGCAGAGCCTCAGCTGGCCATGGACTCAGGTACAGAGCAGTGGGTGAGCTGGAGGTGGCCCATCCCTGCTTTGGAGGCATTCAGGACCCTCTGGGAAATCTTACCCCAATGCTTTGGGCTTCAAATTCCAAACAGGAATCTCATTTGGAGGCAGGAGCTTGTGAGTTACTCACCCTGTTCCTGGGTGTGCATAGAGCCAAGAATACCCCAAGGCTGTACAGGAATGCTTTCAGAGACCTACCCTCAAGAGAAAGGGACATGAGTCCCCAGAGGAACCCTCATCTGTGGACTGTGGGATTCCTTGCAAGCAAAACAGAGGCCCCAGAAAGTGATGAGCAGAGCTTAGTATGGAGCCGGAATCTCAGTCTTCAGCCTCCCTCTTCCTTAGGCCAGAGGCCCTGGAAACATCCTGACACTTGGACTGTGGGTCAGGCTTGGCCCTGGTTAGACATGCCCATTGGCCTCTAGGGTAGCTATGGCAGTGAGGTCTAGAAACGGTTGCTGGGACAGGTGTCATGCAAGTAATTGGTCTGCGTCCTCTCTCCTTCTCACCTGTCGGGTGGCCACACACCCTCACTTCTCCCCATTTTCTACAGGAAGCCCTCTGCTGCCCAGCGCCCTACCAAACAGATGTCCAGTGGCCCTGCCTCCAGGACTGGAGCCCCAACCTCACCTCCCCCCTCCTCAAGGATGTTAGCTTCCACCTCTCCTTTATCATCAAAGGCCACCCCTGTCTCCTCCCCTTCACCCTCCCTCTCTGCGAGCTCCCCCACCCACTCCTTGGACCAAGAGGAAGCTGCCTCTGGCACAGGTGGGACAGGCTCGGTGACAGGCTCCAGCAGCCTCTGCAAGCTGCCATCCTTCATCTCCCTGCACTCTTCCCCAAGCCCAGGAGGCCAGGCTGGGCCCCAGGCCCCCAAGAGCCCCCGCACTAAGGACTCAGGTGAGTAGCCTGGCCCCGGAGGGGTCTTTTAAAATGCCAGCTTCAGAGGGCCTCTCTCTGGGTGGAGCCTGGGGAGTTAGTGCACCAGGCACCAGGGCAGAGCAAGCGCAGCAGTGGCTGTCTTGAAGACCACCCCAGCGAGGGCTGATTTAATTAGAAAGCACCCATTTCTGTTAATTTGTTCTGGAAGATCACCACGAACTCCTGGAGAGAACAGATGTTTCCTCTCCCCAGTGAGCGTTTGGGGCTTGGTAAATGGCTCCACTCAGCCTTGTTTAGGAGAGAAAAGAGGATTTTATGGCTGCAAACGACCCTTTCTGTAAACATTTTACAGCTCTCTGCGCGTTTGAGTGACGATAAACCCCACGCAGCTCGGCGGGCTGCAAATTTGCGCCATACGGCTATCATTTTATTGTCATATTTCATGGTCGTAACGTTAATGGAAGATGCTTGCTGCAGGCTTCTCTAACAGCCCCGCTGAGCACGCCGAAGCGCCTGCTAGAGGGGCGCCTCCTGGTTATGTCCTCCTCCTTGGGCGCAGAACCCACGATGTCAGGCTCTCACCCACTGGAACCTGGATGGGGCATCAGTTCCTCCTGTGTGCATGGCCCTCCGGGGACCCTGAGGCAACTTGTATTTTTTAAAGATCAGGAACCCAGCAGTTAATCCCAGGTCTAGAGGCACAAGGTGTGAGCACTCTTAAGCAGGCTGGGGGAAAGGTTCCAGAAACTTACATGGCCTGTTCATCCAAGAAAGGGGCTGGAGGGGTGTCGGACCTGGGATTATTGCATAAAGGCATTGAGCGGCCTCTCCATTCTCTGGGACGGATGGAGGACAATGGCCATGTGGAGACAGAGACCCATAGCTACAGAGGGCAGGTGCAGCCAAGCCTGCAGTAGTGTGTCGGGAAGCCTGGCTGTGCCTGTTGAACCTGCCTAGGAGATAGATGGGGCTAACCCAGCTAAGGGCAAGGAGTCTGCAGGTTCAGGCCCAGCTGCTTCCTCCTAGCTCTTGCCTGGCCAAACAGTGAATGGAATTAATAGCCCTGAAAAGAGGAACTCCCAGGAGAGGGTACATGGCTTTACTGCATGGCCACACCGAAATATCTGTGGTCAGCAGGACACTGGCACCTGGGAGAGAGGTGTGTATGAAGTAAGCTTCTGTCAGGCAAGAGCCCCCAGGACATGACACTCTGTCCTCAGGCCCTGCTCCAGGGACCCTGTTCCTGCCTCTCCTGCCCCCTGACCATGTCAGCTTCCCACTGATAACTCCACTTCTTTGAAGCCACCTGCTTGCACACCCTGGCTTCCCATGTGCAAGCACACCTGCCTTATCTGTGTCTGGCAGGCTTCTTCCCAGGTGTGAGTGTGGTGTGTGTCTGTGTGCCTGTGTCTGCATGTACCCAGTATTTATAGCTTAGCCTGGGGTGTTGTGAATCCCACCTATGGGTCTGCCCAAGTTGCCAGGTAGACCTTGGACTGGCAGAGTCCTCAGGCTTCCTTCCCTCCGCTCCTCAAGGCAGGGCTGGTGGTAGGACTAGAGAGGTGGATGGGAGCTGGAGAACAAGCTGGCTTTCTGCAGTCCTGCTAGTAGGCCTGGGCTGACCACCTTCCCAATCCTGAGACCCAACCAGAAACTTTGGGGTAGGAAGGTTCTCCTGGGTTGGAGTGGCTTGATGCCTTCCTGACCTTTGCTCTCTGTATAGGGAAGCTGCTACATATCAAACCACGCCTGTGAGGCCTCCGGGGACCAGCCCGCACCTACCTCAGACCCTCATCCCTGGACAGGATGGAGGCGCTACCCACTACTGTTCCTGAGGAGGGACAGCCTGCTACGGAGCCCAGCTGGAGCCATACGTGGGGCCACATAGCTCTGCCTATCTGGCTCTCAGCCTTCAGAGGCCTGTGTGTATGAGTCTCATTCTCTTTCCTCAAGCCAGGCCCTGCCACTCCCTTCTCCCTCCTCCCAGGCATTCAGCCTCACACCTAAGACTTGTTGCCTACTCTGCACCCCTCGGGGTGCCATGTGGAGCTTACCCTGCCCCGTGTCCTGCAGTGGATGTGGCAGTAGCTGTGGGATTTGTTTCCCACCTCTCTCCACCCAGGACTCCTGCCCAGGGAATAGGTCACAGACCAGACCCCCCTGGTAGGCATTTTATGTTCAGCAATAAAGGTTTTGTCCTGTGTCTAGTTGGCCTGTCCTCACTACCCCACAAGCATAGGATCTACAGGGGAGAAGGGCCAGCTGGAAAGCAGAGCCTTCCCACACCTCTGGCAGCCTGCTCTGATCCTGGGATGGCTCAGAGGGTCACAAGCAGACACTTTCCATGGCCAAGTCAACCTAATTGGGCTTGCTGGCTGGGTTGGAGGTTGGGGGGATACTCGGAAGACTTCAGAAACAGGGGATAGGTAGGGATCAAGTGGGAGGGGGGAGAAGGCCTGGCACCCCTAGGGAGGAGCATGACTTGGATCAGCTTGCCCTCTGCAGGTTTCAGAAGGCTGGGCTGAGATTCAGGCTCCTCCCACAGTGATGCTGGAGGGCACAGGGTCATTTAGGTGCCCCCTCCAATGATGATGCCTGGCCCCAAGAAGAGTGTGTCCATAGGCTCCAAGTAGTGTGAACCAGCAGCCTCTAGTGTCTGCACCGCTGTTTGCATGGGTCAGCTCCTGTCCCACACTACAGTGTGGGTCCCCACCCACCCGTTACAACCTGGGCCCACTTAGCACCTACTCTAAGGTACTATACAAGCCTCTCAGCCTTTGCTGCAGCAAGTCTGCACTCTAGGCTCGTGGGGCCAGCCCACACACAGGTGGAAGAGACCTCTGCCTCTGGGGCCATAGGAAGTAAGTGTGCAGTCCCACATTCTCACAGCCCCTGCCACGTAGTGAGTCTCCTTACCTGGGCCTTCAGGAGTAACTGAGGCTGATCCACAGAAAATATCCAGCAGAGACAGGCCCAGTCCCAGCCACACAGCTTGGCATCCCCTCCCAGTCACTCCATCACCCCATCACCTCATCACCCATGTTTAGACCCTGCTGCAGTAGACTGGGCAAGAGGTAGGCAGGACATGGCCAGGTGAAAAGCCCTAGCCTCACCCATCACTGAAGTGAACAGAGCCCTTGCTTCGGGGCCCTGGAGCTTGATAGGCAGGACCTGCAGGAGGATAATGGGGGAGGTGGGTGGAGGTGGTTGCTCCTGCTGGCAGGGACCACCTAGGCCAGGTATCCTTGCCTAGAATGAGCTGTGGCTTCTTGGCGTCTTGTTTGGAGGTCCCTCTGTGTCAGCTACAGCCTGGGCCTTGAGTGGACAGCTTCTCCTCAGCCTGACCTCCTTCACTGTAGTGCCAGGGACTGAGGGTCAGCAATAACAGAGGAGACTGGGAGCGGGTAGACAGGCACTGCTGGACTGATGTCCTGGATTTGGTGGGTATGTAGTTCAGTGGTAGAGTGCTTGCTTAGATAAATATGTGAGGCCCTAGTTCCACTGAAATGAATGTCCACACTACAGCCATCCAAGGTCATTGATCCCCATAGCATAGCCTACAAGGATACCTCTGCATCTTCCCCCATGCTCCTGGGGTGACCCCTGTGAGACACCATGCAGAGTGAACCAGTGGTGAACAGAGGTCTGATCTCCCTCCTCTCCCTGAATGGAAGGGACAGTGGAAAGTTCAGCTTCAGGACTCCAGCTATGGCACCTCTTCCCTGCCTCCACATGGCTGCCCTATGGCTGACCCACCCCAGGTTGGCAAAGACACACAGGCCGGGTCCTGGGACTGGACTCCTTGAGAACTCTGGCCTCACAGATAGGCTCGAGGTGAGCACATCTTCCTGCCTCTTTCTCATTTTCCCATCAAGCATGACCTCAGGTGGGGCTCCTGAAGTCCAGTGGCAGCTATACTCAGTGCTGGCGCAGCCCAAGAGAGCCTTGGTGGAGGGGCTCAGTAGAAAGGTCCTGTCTACCCACCTGCCTGCCAGAGACCTTGGAGACCATCCTGAAGAGCTGTTCTTCAGGCCCCAACATGCCTTTTTCACCATGGCCAGGGCTCAGGAAGAACTTGACAGAGGTCCATGAAGCTCACATCTCCACCAGAAGTCTTGATGGATGGTGGATGGGCTGGAGGCCCCCCACCCCTAGAAGAGTGGCCAGCATGCAGCCCGTCATCTGATCTCCCCTGTCAGGTCTCAAGGAGCTACGTGAGACTAAGGAACAGCAGCCGACGGTGTGGCCGGCTTAATGAACCAGCCTGTCAGAGCCAAGCAACAGGAGTTCATGGGCCCCAAGGCTGGTCCCAGAGACTAGCAGGACAACCTTATCCAGCTCCCAGCCAAGGAGTCTTAGAGATTCTGATCAGGGGCCAGGGAATGTTGCCTCTGAATGAGATGTGACCCTAGAGGGGAAGAGTAGAGGGCCCCAAGGTGGAGGATATGGCTGGAGGTATATAGCCTGGCTCTTTATCTGTATATCTAGAAGAAGCCTGGGACCCAAAGCCTGGCCTGGCTTTCCTGAGGCCTAGCAGGGAATGTCTTCCTGGCCAGTGGGCCTCTTGGTTGGCTTTTCTGCTCTCCAACTGGTCTTCCCTTGGGACATGCTCACACCACACCATTTAGTGTTGCTGTCTGAGCCCGAACTCCGAGGGACTTGGCCATGTTCCTTGCTAAGTTAGTACCACTAACAGTGCCTAGTCTACAAGCCGGTGCTAGACAAGTTCAGGAGTGAGGGTAAGGGTGAGGCAAAGCAATGACTCAGCCAAGGACACTCTTGCTGGAAGCCCGAGGTTTTCATGCCAAATCAGCTGTGTGCATGTGTGTATGTTGGAGGTATCTGTGGTGTTCCTCTGCAGGAAACAGAACAATTTCTGGTGTCTGGCCTCAGGTGCCTTCCACCTTTTGCTTGAGACGGGGCCTGTCTTTGGCCTAGAAGACATCATGTAGGCTGGGCTAGTCTTCAGGGATCCACCTGTCTCTGCCTCCCATCTCTAGAATTACAGGTGTGGGTCACCATATCCAATTTTTTATGTGTGTTCTGGGGATCCTAACTCAGGTCCTGCAGCTTTTGAGGCAAGCACTTTATTGACAGCTGTGTCCCCAGCCCTAGCCCAGTTTTGAAATGTAAAAGATCCCTTGTAGATCCCTTTACCTTGGCTGCCCTGGGACTCTGCAGCTCCTACCTGGAAAATACAGAGCCTGTCTGTGGGACAGAAGTTTTCATTTGTTGGTTTTTGTTTTTGGAACCCAAGTATTTTTTCAATATATTTTAATTGAATTTTTGTACATTTCATCTAATACATCTTAATCATATTTAGATCCTCTCTCCTATCTGCACCCTCCCCACCAGATTCTGTCATATATGTTAAGGCCTATTGAGTCAAATTTGTGTCCTCAGATGTCCCTTGGTGTGAGTTCATCCACTGGAGCATGGTCAGCCTATCTAGCATCTCTCCCTTAAAGAAGATCAGTTCTCCCTCACCCAGCAGTGATCAGCTGCCAATAATTCTTCAACTAAGATTGGGGCCTCTGACCCATTTCCCCAGTTCTATGCTGGGTATTTGTCTGGTTGAGTTGGCATGGGTCTTGTGCATGCTGTCACCATTGCTGTAAGTTCGAATGAGCAAGTTCCCAGAAGCCTGGAAAATGAGACAGGGTCTCATCCCAGTCAGGCCCTGAACTACACATGTAGCTGAGGATGACCTCCCAAGAGCACCATGCCCAGCTTATGAGGTGCTGGACATCAAACCCAGGGCTTCATGCATGATAGGTAAACACTATATCAACTAAGCCATATCTGTAACCTGAGACATCTATTTGAATTTCTTAGCCTGGTATGGTGGGACACACCTGTAACCCCAGCAGTCAGTAGGCAGAGATAGGAGGACCTTGAGTTCAAGGCCAGTTTGTGCTACACATTGAGACCCAGTCTTAAAAAAAGAAACAGTTTTGCCTAAGTGGGCACTCACTGCCATACCCAGTGGCTGTGTTCCCAAGAAATAAACGCAACAGAAACGACAGGTCTACATATCACATGCTGCAGAGAGTGCTTTCTGATGTGATATTCAGAACCTCTACTTACCATGAAACTTAGACCAGCCTAGCCTGTGACTCGCCCTATGCTGTAACCAGCCCCCAGCAGATGCCATGCAGTTGTTGGAATTGCTGAGCTGCAAGTCAGGTTCACTAAGCCCAAGGCAGGCCAACAGCAAGTACAAGCAGCAGCCTCAGGTGGTCTCAAGAGGTAGGCAGAGGTGTTGGTGGGTGGGGGGCATGATGGGCACCCCAAACTCCCCATCATTTCTCACATCAGGCCAGGCCACCTCTAGCTAGAGCCTTGAGGGGCTGCTGTACCCTAAATGGTCTCCCAGACCTTGCCAATCCCCAGAGCTCTGGCCATGATCCAGCCACCCTGGCCCCTTGCCATGCTTCTGTTTGGAGAGGACCTCCTATATCCTCAACTTGCCCCACACTTTACTATCCAAGCTGAAAGCCTCCAGTCAGCAATTGTCCTAAAGAAATAAATTCTACTAGCTCAGCCAGCTGGAGGGCAGACTCTGCCATGTCCCAGATGAGACCACAGGCGGCTGCAGCCTAAGTGACCCTCGCAGGAGCCCCAGCCAGGCCCTGCCCAGGTTCCTGACCTTGACACCCTGAGACAGTGAACAAGCATACTCTTTTGGAACTGCTGAACTTGTGGTGCCCTGTGATGCACTTTATAGCTCAGTTTCTGTTCACTGACAACAGGGTGATGCACTTTATAGCTCAGTTTCTGTTCACTGACAACAGGCAGACTGCACTTTATAGCTCAGTTTCTGTTCACTGACAACAGGCAGACTGCACTTTCCAAAGATGCTAGGACAGTGTTGCAGCCCACAGGCTCTTCTGCAGTGTTATCTCCGAGAGGTGGTGTCAACTCTGGGGCTGCTAGACAGTGGGAATCGGCCTTGCCCTCTGGGATCGCATGCTAGAAGCCAGCTGCCATGATGAGAGGCAACGCAACCAGCCACATGAAACAAATGTATGGCGATGCCCCCAGCTGTCTGCATGAGAGGCTATCCAATGGCTCAGCTGTGTCATCTCCTCAGCTCCTAAGAGACACCCCCCCCATCGGAGCTGCAGTCATAGTATGAAGTTGTATTGCACAACCAAACTCAGCAGCTTACCCTTGGATGAGAGATCATTAGCATACATTTAATGCCCAGGCTGCCTAGGCAGCCTTTACAGAGGTCTGTGAGAACTAGAAGTCAGTGTGGGGAGCACTAGGAAGATGGGGGCCCAGGAGAAGTGACTGCAGAAGGCTACTTGGCTGCTGTGGCCCTGGGGCCAAGGCTCACAGACTGCCTGTTTTTCTGTCCGGCTCAATCCACAATCTAGTAGCCAGGGTGATGGGCCTGGGCCATGACTGCCTCTCTGACCCTGGAGCCCTGGAGCCTCATCCCCACAATCCCAGGCTGCTTTAGGGGAGGAGTTTGAGCCCCCTGCGCAACACCTCCAGCAGGTACCCTGGCCACTCTGCTCACCATCGATCACCACGGTGGTTCTGAGAGCGCGGTCTGTCTGCAATGTGGTTGTGGTGCCCTTCTTACCTAACCCTCCATTTCCCTCTGTGACCTGCTGCCCAGTCCTCAGATGCCAACCCTGCTCACCTCTTCCTTCTGCCTGGCGGGTTCCTTTTTAAAAATATTTTATTTTATGTCTATGAGTGTATTGCCTGCATATGTGTCCGTGCACCTGTGTCCTGCAGTGCCTGCAGAGTCAGAAGACATCAGATGCCTTGGAACTGGAGTTACCGAAGGTTGTTAGCTGCCATGTGGGTGCTGGGAGTGGAACCCGGGTCCTATGCAAGAGCAGCCCATGCTCTTAACCACCGAGCCATCACTCCAGGTCTCTTCCTGGTAGGTTCTTAACCAGGTGCTCCACCCCTTCTTTCTGTGGGCAAGGAAACCAGATGGGCATGGTGTAGGAATCTGTGTTCAAGTGGGAAGTGAGGGGTGGCAAACTCAGCCCAGCAGTCTCACTGAGAGACCAGGAGCTTAGCCCCCTGAGAGGGTTAGCACCAGCCAGGTGGTCAGGTTCCTCCACCTGGACAAGACTCCCTGAGTCCTTGCCTGGAACCGAATCTGCCAGGCAGGGGGCTGGGAGCGGGCAGGCTGACTGGTGCCAATGTTCTTCTGCCTCTGCTCCCTTTTCAGTGTGCTCAAAGTTACATGGGATGCAGTGCCCAGACGAGCAGTAGGGCACCTGACCTCAAGCCTTTACTGGGTGGCAGATGACCTTGGTTCACTTGGTGAGACCTCTGACTGTAACTCAAAGCCCCTTCAGCCACAGGAGCACAAAGGGATTCACCATCTGGCCAGTGTCTAACCACCACTCAGCATCTGGTGTGGCCATGGCTCTGCCACCACCCCATACAGGTCATCTTGGGCAGAGCCTGTTACTTTGCTAGCTCTGTTTCCTCATCTGTAGAATGGACATGATTCCACCGAGAGGATGGCTGGCTGTGCCTGCCACCTCAGCACTATACAGAGTCCAGGGATGTGTTCCACCGATGACAGGACAGGCTAGGGGAGAGAGGCCCTGCACCGGCCTTCAGGCTTTTCTTGGTCTTCTAAAGCCCCAGCCGTGCACAAAGACCTAAAAGGGCTAGGAGAGACCGGACCCCACAGGGCATTGTGGAAAGTCGCTGCTCATGTCTAGTAACGGCTCAGCGTTTGTTTGTTCCTATAAAATACAGACACCTGTAGAGGGAGAGGTACCAGGACCCGGTGAAAGATCCTGTGCACATTTTTCCAGACTTTTCCGTGAACAGACGGTTACCTTTAAGATTTTATTTTTAACAGTCAAAGCAGTATCACAGCAACACAGAATCCGGAGGCGAAAACCCCACTCCAGGTCGTGGCCCGGCAGTTACTGAGGCTCCCCGGCAGTTACTGAGGCTCCTGGTCCTTCCCCTTTCGTTGGGGTCACAGAACTCACTTCTGTGCCGCACCCTCCTCGTTCCCCTCGCAGGTTTCTCCCGCGCTGAGTCCACCTCCCATCGGGTGTGGGGCCACGCAACGTGTGCCAGGGCGGCAGCTTGCAGCCCACCCCACCCCGCTCCCACCCAGCGAAGAGCCTCCAAACCGCCGCCTGGGCAGCCGGGCCGGGGATCCCTTGCGGGAAGGACCCCCACGCTCCGCGCCCCTCTGCGCAGCAGCTGCGAGACCCCTGAGCCCCTCTCCGCGCACACCGCGGACGCACGCTCCGCTCCGAGGCCGGCGCTCCCACGGTGCATCCCGCCGCCCGCGCTGCCAGCAACTTTGTTGACTGAATTCCTGAACCCGCCCCAACCTCGGGCTAAAAATAGCGGGTGCTCCCGGGCGGCACCGTCACCGGTGTCAGGAAATCGGAGGTCCCCGCTGGGCGCCCAAATAGCCGGGACGCTCCGGCTGGGGAAGGGCCCCGGGGAGCCTGCGGAGCACAGCCAGCCTGGCACACGAACGGTGCCCAGAGGTCCCCTGCCGCCGCCTCCTCAGCCCCCCTGGACTCCCGCCGGCCGCCGGATCCCCGAGACCATGGGGCCCCCCTCGACAGAACTCAGCCGCCCAGACTCGCGCCTCCCTCGGCCGCGCAGTCCCTGGCGGCGGCCACCAGGGGGCCCTGCCCACGCCTCTGGCCAGAGGCCCATCCCCACCCCTTTCCACAGCTGTTTCCCGCAGGAGATTGACAGCTGGGCTCCGGGTTGCCATGGGGATAGGCAAATGAGGGCGGCAGGGCTGGGGCTCCGATTGGCCCGAGGGCGCGCGCCCCCTCCCGGGGAGGCGGGCCCGGGCGTCCTTCTCTATAAAGACCTGCGCAGGGCCGCGCTCGGCCGAGGGAGGCGGGGCCGGCCTGCAGCACGGGTGGGGCGCGGGGCGGGGCGGGGCAGCCCCGGGCGCGGCCTGACAGCACCCACCCGGCCGGACCGCCGAAGACCCGGAGGAGGAGGCGGAGGAGCCGGTCCAGGGCTGCCCGAGAGGTCCGGCCGGCCGCGTGCCCCCACGCACCGCCCCGGAGTAGACTGCGCCAAAGTTTACTCCGCGCCCTTCGGCCCCGCTGCCAGGACCGCGGCCCGGGGGGAGCCAGGCGCAGCGAGGCCCGCGGCTCCCCCCACGCCCCCGCCGCCTGTCGGGGCGCGGCGGCGGGGCTGGGGCCGCGGGCGATGGCCGCGGAGCTGGCGATGGGCGCCGAGCTGCCCAGCAGCCCCCTAGCCATCGAGTACGTCAACGACTTCGACCTGATGAAGTTCGAGGTGAAGAAGGAGCCGCCCGAGGCCGAGCGCTTCTGCCACCGCTTGCCGCCCGGCTCGCTGTCCTCGACGCCGCTCAGCACGCCCTGCTCGTCCGTGCCCTCCTCGCCCAGCTTCTGCGCTCCCAGCCCCGGCACGGGCGGCGGTGGCGGTGGCGGCGCGGCTCAGGTCGGGGGAGCTCCGGGGCCGCAGAACGGAGGCCCGGGCCCTGCGGGGGGCGCGTCGGGGAAGCCGGTGCTGGAGGATCTGTACTGGATGAGCGGGTACCAGCACCACCTCAACCCCGAGGCGCTCAACCTGACGCCCGAGGACGCGGTGGAGGCGCTCATCGGTAGCGGGCACCACGGCGCGCACCACCCGGCGGCCGCCGCGGCCTACGAGGCCTTCCGTGGCCAGGGCTTTGCGGGCGGCGGCGGCGCGGACGACATGGGCGCCGGCCACCACCACGGCGCGCACCACCACCACTCCGCCCACCACCATCACCACCACCACCACCACCACCACGGCGGTGCGGGCCACCACGGGGGCGCCGGCCACGGCGGCGGCGGCGCTGGCCACCACGTGCGTCTGGAGGAGCGCTTCTCCGACGACCAGCTGGTGTCCATGTCCGTGCGCGAGCTGAACCGGCAGCTCCGCGGCTTCAGCAAGGAGGAGGTCATACGGCTGAAACAGAAGCGGCGCACGCTCAAGAACCGCGGCTACGCGCAGTCGTGCCGCTTCAAGCGGGTGCAGCAGCGGCACATTCTGGAGAGCGAGAAGTGCCAGCTCCAGAGCCAGGTGGAGCAGCTGAAGCTGGAGGTGGGGCGTCTGGCCAAGGAGCGGGACCTGTACAAGGAGAAATACGAGAAGTTGGCGGGCCGGGGCGGCCCTGGGGGCGCGGGCGGGGCCGGCTTCCCTCGGGAGCCCTCGCCGCCGCAGGCCGGCCCGGGTGGGGCCAAAGGCGCGCCCGACTTCTTCCTGTGAGTGCTGGACCCTGGGCCTCGCAGCTACCGGACGAGTTTGCGCAGGCCGCGCGGACCTCGGCTGGGACTCAGGCCCGGGTTCCTCCCGCGTCCGCCCCGCGCGCCCCGCCGCGAGGTCCCGGCTCCGGCGCGAGCGTCTCGGAGCTCCTGGGGCCGCGGTCTGAACATCGCCGTGAGCCCTGCGCGCGCGGAGAACCGAGATTCCGGAGGAGGAGGCCGAGCCAGCTGGAAGCTCCTCGCCGGGTCTAACCTCGCCCGCGTCCACCTGTACATACATCGAGCGCGGGTCTCTGTTCCGAGCCCATCGCACCGCCTCCCGCTCCCGGGTTAGCCTCTGCCTGGCGCGCCCCTCCGTCTTCCTTCTTTCTGCCCCTTGCCCTTTCTTTTTTACTCCTGCTCCTTTCTAAAGCGGTCTTATTTTCGAAGCGTTTCTATTTATTTGCTTGGTAATTAGCGAAGAAACCGGGAGGAATCCCCTTGACCCCGTGCGCCCTCGGAAGTCCGCGAGTGCCCGCATGTGCCGCTCGCTCGCCCGCTCCGAGGGATCCGGCCCTGCCTGCCCTCTCGCCCGCTTGTCCCCCACCCTGCCCGGCGGTCCCCATAGAGGAAGCCGAGGAACTTACCTGCCGTGTCGGTCCTGTGCCCTGCTGTACTCGACTGGGGAGGGGGGAGGGGGGAGGGGGAGGGGGAGCCGTGCTCAGCCAGGTAGGGGCTGGCCCGGATCCGCGCTGCTATATCTCTATGCACCAGATCGTATTTATGACTCCTGGGAAAATATAGCTTATTTTAACCTTCCAGAGTGAGAGAGGGAAAAAAAAGTAACGCACAGTATTTCTAAAAGAAAACTTTAAAGAGGAGGCTTAGGCCTGAACCTCCTGGCATGGGCGGGTGAAAAAGTGTTTTTATTTCATTTAAATTGTGTTTCGTTTGTGGAATCTTTTTAAAGCTTGATCGCTTTGGGGACTAGTCGGGAGAGGCCGGGCGGCGAGTGCTCCCGCCCTCTGAGCTGGGTGCCACCGCCCAAGCTGGGGTCTGGTTCTCTGAGGCCCGGCCTCCGGGTGCGCTGGGACCCCTTCCGTCCTCTGCTCCTCCCACCCTGCTCCTGCTGAGCCTTCGGAGCCGGACGCTAGCCCAGTCGTTTAAAGTTTTGTTTGTTGTTGGTTTTTGTTCTTTTTTTCATTTGCTATAAAACTAAGGAAAGAAAAAAAAAAAGCAACAAAAAAACACAAAAATAAATAAATAATCTGTTTAGATCCAGAAGTCACTGGAACCTGGCTAGTGTGTCTGTGGCTTGCATTGTTTTTGATACGTTTCTCCTGGAATAGAAATATAGAAGCCCCTGGACTGGGCTTTGTGTGAGCTCAGGGTGACCCCGAATAGGCCAGATGCCCGAATGGGTCGGTTGGGAAGAAACTGACCAGGTGGTAAACAAGGCGGGCGGGTGGCCCGCCTCCTGGAGCCTGGGATTCCACCAAGCCAGCCCGCGCAGAAGTGGGGGGTCAAATCGGGCCGCGCAGAAATGGGGCATCCTTGGCGGTGACTCCAAATGCTTTGCAGTTGTGTTCTAATAGCACGAGCGCCCCAGCAGTTCATGCCACCTCTTCCTTCCACGTGGCCTAGCTTCTGTTCTCCGAGGGGCCCAAAGCCAGCTAGGGGCAAAAGCGTACCCAAGAACTCACCCTACAGAGGTTCTGGGAAACTACGGGACAGTTAGGTGACCATGCACAGGGAGTCGGTAAGGGGCCACGTTTTGCGAACACGAGATGGCTGCTCGGTGAGGGCCCCGGAATGCTGCTTTCTTTTCCTGGGAGGGAAGTCCCAGGCGCCACATCTGTTGCCAAAGCGTCACCAGTCTTGAGAGTCACCTGGCTTTGAGTTCGAACCCCGGACCCCAGAAAGGCAGGCCACCCAATCTCCTATTCCTGTTGCTTTTGACTAAGACTCAGTATTTGTGGGGCTCAGGGGAGGAGCAGCGTGCCAACCTCTGCGGAAGGAAAAGCGGTGGAGAGGGAAGAAAACACTTACTCAGTGGATTCGAGGAGGCCATCTCCTCAAGAAGGGGCCGCAAGCGCAAATTCCACTGCTGGGGGCCCACTGGCAGGTCCTAGCCAGGAGTGAGAGACAAGCTACCAGTTTCCCCCACCACTGCCAGGAGGCAGCACTCAGCTGTCCTCTCGAGCAGGAAGTGCGAGTCGGACCCAAGCTGCCAGCACAGGGCTTCTTTGGGGGCCAATGGCAGCAGCTGTGACCATCCTTCTCGCCAGCACCCGGTCTCTTAGAGTCCAGTACACCAAGGTCCCCACTGCTCTCTTCAGACACCTGGGGCTCTGCTGTAGGGTTCTTGGGTGTGGTACTCAGGAACCTCTGGATCCTGTTGTGGGTTTTGGGTTTCTCCACAGTCCCCGCTCCATTCATGACCCACTGGACCTGATTTTGCTTTCCCGCTCCTTCCTTCCCCTTCCTCTCTTGTCCGGCTGGGTTTCCTCTAGGACTTAGTGGAGCAGACAAAGATGGTATTTTCTACATCTTTTTCATCAGGAAACCCTCGTGCATGGGAAGTCCTTTTGGCTCCCCTTGCCCTGTGGCAAGTCCCAGATATTCTTACAAACAGGTCTCCTGGGAAAGGACTCCCACTTTCTCAAGAGGCCAAAGTGTGTCCTCGGGAGCTTAGCTGGGGATGAGGATAGGAGGGCTTCAGGCAGCCTGAGGGCAGGCAGCTCAGTGTTTCTGGCTGCAAGATTGGAGTGGGTTGTCAGAGACTTTGCATATGGTGCTGTGTGTGTGTGTGTGTGTGTGTGTGTGTGTGTGTGTGTATTCCCATGTGTAGATGCTTCTGTTCCATGTTGGATGTTGGGGTGTTGGGCAGTAGCTGCATCAGGTAACAGAGAGGAGGACCAGGGTCCAGGCTGCAGGATTAGCTTCCATCAGCTCCTGGTACACTGTTCACCCAGCTTCTCCCGTGCCCTTCAGATGCTCTAAGAGGGCAGTGATGGACCCTTGCCTGGTGTCTCTGAGCCTCAGCATCAGAGCCTAAGCAAGTCAGGTCTCCCATCCTCTCATACCTGGCATTCTGCTTCAAGGACAGTGTACAGGGGTGGGGGGCAGGGTATCTTGCTGACAAAGGCTGCCTGGGGTCCAGATCAGCTTGGCCGGAACATCAGTGTCCACACCCTGTCCACTCTTACCTGCCTCCTGGGAACTAGCAGGGACTAAACCACAGGCAGTAGACTAGCAAGAGATCTAGCTCGTGATAGTCACTATGCCCTACTGTGCTGAGGAAGGAGGAAGCCTTGAGGCTGCATGTCGACTGACCATGGCTGAGGATGCAAATACGGGGAACCAGGAAGTCCTACCAGAACCCCTCCACTTCCTCCTACAGGGAATGGCAGCAGTCTTTTCCCAGTCAGGAGGGAGAGGAAAAGGGGGCAATGTGACAGACTGCGCCCACCCTGGGAAGGACAGACCACTTGCCAACACACACTCCTACACTCCTCTGTCCTCTCCCCCTGAACAGTATGTTTCCACATATCCTCAGGCATGCCTGACATCACCTCCTTCTGGGGAGTCCACAGGTGCTGAATGAAGGCGGGCTAGCCTTTGTACCTGCCTCCCAGCTTAGAAAAGTGAGCCCAGCTGAAACCACCAGAACCCCTAACTTAACCTTTCCACCCAGCTGCCAGAGGGCTGACTGGGCCTGTTCCTGTGATCTGGAAAGACCTCATGGCACAGCATGAGCTCCACAGAAGTCTGATTGGATTCAGGAGTCTTGTTGTGCTGCAGGTAGCCGAAGCCTGCCTCCTGGCCCTGCTGCTGCTTCCTGGCAGCCCATTTTGGAGCCCCAGAGCTGCTGTGTTCTGAGAACCCCCACCTCTTCTGCAGTCTGTGTCCTCTCCACTCCTCTGTTCCCTCTCTAGCACTTGGGCACTCCAGCACTCTGCACCCAGAAGGCTGGCAGCCCCCACCCCCCGGCTCCTGTTTATAGCTGGCTCTAAGGTTGGGGCAGGACAAGGCCCAGGTGTACCCATTCTGGAGGCTCCCAATGCTGTGTGTACTCAGACACCAACCCAATACACATGGACATGTGCCTGTGTGTAACCACATGCACGTATAGACACCTCCACCCTCATACGTGTACAGGGCTGACACAAGCAAGGCCTATGGGATTCACACAGACACACCTGGTGCAGAGGGATAGCGGCAACAGGCTTTGCGTATTCCGGCTCCACGGTGCCAGGTCCTTCCTGTTCATGTAAGCTGCTGTGATCCTAACACTGGCCACTCTGTCAAGCTTCTATCTCCAGTCACTGCTCCGTTCAGCTTGTTTTACCTACTCTATTCAGGCTGGAGGCCTGGCTGTAAAACCATCCTCACTTGCAAAGACCCTCCCCACCTGCATTGACCAGCTTTGGTGCCATCAGTGAGGGCCCGACGCCTGTTCAGACAGAGGGTTAGCCCACCCTACTGTCTGCTAGAGCTGAACAGGTCCTTGTGCCCCACACTTGGGGTCTCCCCCGGGTGGGAACATCATCAACCAGCCCAGAAAGTGTGCCTCTTACAACAGGGACTTGTAGTACGGGGGTCTAAGAAGCTGGCTGTGCTCCAAGCTAAGGGGTCTCCTCACCAGCCAGCTGCTCTGGAAAGAAGTGTGGGAACTTTGAGCTAGCTGGGAAACAACAGGGAAGGGACACTGATGCGCAGGGTCCACGAAACTCCTCGTACGCACCCCCCACGCCTGCCAAGCCGACCAACCCTGTCCCAGGGCCCAGCTGCCTGGTCAGCACTTCCTGAGGCTACAGAGTCAGGCCAGAGGCCAGGGAGGCCGTTTGGGTGCAGGGACTGGGTCTCTGCCACCTGCTCTTCCAGATTCAAGCCCAGGCCAGGCCCAGGCCCCACAGTGACCTGTGGCCACAATTCCCCTGCCCCTGCCTTCTGGGAGAAATGGTCTCAAACAAAAACCAGTCAAACAAACAAAAACCTAAGAGACCCTGGAGAGGAGAAGATTCGTTTATCTGAACATTGATTAAGCATGTACTGTTGCTGAGGGTTCCTCTAGGAGGTAGAGACATCATTCTGAGCATGACAGCCCAGCCAGAGGTGAGAGGCAAGGGTACCATTCCTAAGAGGCAGCTGGTGCAGGGGGAATGCAGGCTGGACTGGGTGTGGAAGGGAGGTGCCAGCTGGAGCTGGCCCAGGGAGTGAGGACTCCCTAGATGGGGTAGCCCAGGGAAGAGCTTCCCTTGCAGAGGGAATTCGGGGAGCAGAAGAAGTGCAAGTTATAGGGAGGGTGTCTCAGAGGGGGGCACCTTTCGAGTGTGACACCCTGGTGTCTCTGTGGGGCCCAGGACCTCTGCAGGAGGAGCAGGGGACACGATGTGAGTGGCAGCAGAGGAGGAAGAAGTGCTGGCTTGGACCGGCAGGGAAGGACACAGCGGAGCCTCAGCTCTCAGCTCTTGGAGTGCAGTGACTCCTCTCTGTGCCCCAAGGATCCTCTAGTGAGGGAGTGTAAAACCAGAGCATCGGCCACAAGGCTGAGGACCAGCCCAAGGCAGACTGGCTGGGAGGTACAAAGCAGAAAAGCCAGGCCAGGGCCCAAGAAGTTGCAGGAGCTTCCGGTCGGGGCAGAGGGTCTACGGGAAGGTGGGAAGGTGAAATCCTCAGTCCTCATGGGAAGCACTGTACTGTCGGACCCAAGCCACACCACAGCTCTCACCACTCTCACCAAGAGCTCACACACCGCCCTGCATCAGCACAGCAGAAACAGAGTAATTTGTGGCTGGCAGGCTCAGCTCCTGCCTAATTTGCAGCAACACTGCTCAGCTGCTGAGGGCTTGAACTGTCACAGCCAATTAGCCCCGGGCCAGGGAGGAGTGTGCTGGGGGTGGGATGTGGGAACCTGACGGGAGCCGGAGACCTTTCTCAGCTTCTCAGCCACCGACTCACCAACTGAAGGTTCCACCCAGTCCAGGAATGCTGGCCTGTCCTGAGCCCACCACAAGCTTTGGCCTCCTGCTGTCCCCCTCAGCCTGGCACTTCCTGACTGTGCTTCCACTGGCTGCTAGTACTCCAGTACCCCTTGCCACTGACACCAGGGTCTGCTGTCCTTAAGACTGATGCATGCTGGTGGGCAGGTGCCTGTCAGCCTGCAGCCTACCCAGCACCAAACCTCTTGCTCACATCCTGGTCCTAGCTCAGAGATGGGCTGGATATTGTGGAGGAGTCTTTGCATGTCAGACACACAACACCTGCTAGACTCCTGATAGTGACCCTGGGGTGGCAGCCAACTACTAAACAGAGGACGCTGAGGCTTGGAGAGACTAAGGGCTACTCAATGGACATAGCTAGCATGCTGGCTGGGCAGCTGCCAGGCTCCCTAGGGGCCCCTTCTGGTAGCACAGTGGCCTCAGCCCCACCCCAGCTCCTCCAGGTTCTGAGGCCAGCCCTCGTTAACCCAAGGGCTTCTCTTCCTGGGTGGAGGTCGCCTGTGGCTCCCAGGTCCCACAAGGGCAGGCTATCTTTGCAACTGGGCAGTTGAGAGCTGTGCCCACCATCCTTCCCACTCATTGCCCTGCCTGTTGTCCTGGCTCTGCCTGACTGGCACTGCTTACTCCTCTGCCGCAGTTTGGGAAAAGGCCATGCGTTGCCAGGGTGGGGCATGACTGACTTGGGTTGTGTGGAGAGGTGGCACTTGCAGATATATGTGTCTCATGTGTCTGGGTGTGTGAGACGCCGGCTGGGTTGCCCGTGGAGCTGGAGTGCAGCAGCAGCAGCATTGAGACCTGTTACTCCCAGGCTGCAGGTGTCAGCGTGGCACCCAGCATGTGGCTCAGCTCTAGAAGAACCGGAATACAAGATGTGCAGCTCCAGACCCACTAAACCCAAAGGTGGAGAGCTGCAGTGAGACAGGGAGAGAAAAGGGGGGACTAGGAGAGGGAGGACTGGGAAGAAAAATGAAGGCGGGGTAAGAGTAGGAGAGGACTGGGAGGAAGGAAGAGAGGGCCCTGAGAAAAGGTGATGGGAGGACATGCAGAAGAAGGGAATCAGAGGCAGGGCAGGGGAGAGGAGAAGAAAGATGACTGGGAAGCAGGAGGGCAGGGGAGGGGAGGGGAGGGCAGGGGAGGGGAGGGCAGGTGAGGGGAGGGCAGGAAAGGGAGGGAACAGGGGAGGGGAGGGCAGGGGAGGGGAGGGCAGGAGAGGGAGGGAACAGGGGAGGGGAGGGCAGGGGAGGGAACAGGGGAGGGGAGGGCAGGGGAGGAGAGGGCAGGAGAGGGAGGGAACAGGGGAGGAGAGGGCAGGGGAGGGGAGGGAACAGGGGAGGGGAGGGCAGGAGAGGGAGGGAACAGGGGAGGGGAGGGCAGGAGAGGGGAGGGCAGGAGAGGGGAGGGCAGGAGAGGGAGGGAACAGGGGAGGGGAGAGGAGGGCAAGGGAGGGGAGGGCAGGGGAGGGGAGGGGAGGGCAGGGGAGTGAAGAGCAGGTGAGGGGAGGGGAGGACAGGGGAGGGGAGAGCAGATGAGGGGAGGGCAAGGGAGAGGAGGAGAGGGGAGGGGAGGGGAGGGCAGGAGAGGGAGGGAACAGGGGAGGGGAGGGGAGGGGAAGGAAGGAGGGGCGAAGCTGAGGAATGGGTAAAAAAAGGAAAGGAAAGCCTGACAGGATAGGAAAACCCAGCCCAGGGGGCTCATCGGGCATCAACTGGGGCAGCTGCTTCTAGGATGACCAACTGCAAGAACAGAGGCCAGAGCTGGCAGAGGGGCCAAAGGGGGTGATAGTCTCAGCAGGGGAGGGCACACAATCCCCACCTGTGGGATAGTCAGGCCAAGTCCTTCCCAGCTCTCCGGCATCCCTCACCAGTTAAAAAGACAGGAAACTGTCCGCACCCAACTCTTCACAGAGGGTCCTCGTGAGGACCAGTGAAAGGTCTCTCCTGCAGTCCAGTCACTCTGAGAAGCTTCTGGAAGAGGGCGACACGGAGTGGGTGTGCTGGGGGTGGCTCCCACTCCTTGGCTAGGGACGTCTTGGCCATATTTGTGGAGCAGCTGGGTTCACACCTTCCTCTGTCTTTGGAACTTCTGCAGCTCCCTACAATTTATCTGCACCCAACAACCCATAAAGTGAACAACATAGACCCAGGTAACTGAGAGCCAGAAGAGCAGTGACTCCAGGCCTCCATACTAGGGCCCAAGTGGTCTGCTTGGCCTCTACAGCCTAAGTGCGGCCCACAGCACATGGCTGTGCTTGGGCCTCTGAGTACTTCTCCATTAGGAGCAGCTTCAGCCACATCCAGTCCAGTGTTTCCCAAGTGGCATATGCACATCTTTATTTATTTATTTTTG
Organism: Eospalax fontanierii; assembly: GCA_035773235.1. Classification (NCBI taxonomy): domain Eukaryota; kingdom Metazoa; phylum Chordata; class Mammalia; order Rodentia; family Spalacidae; genus Eospalax; species Eospalax fontanierii. The sequence continues at coordinate 80,558,726 of CM069532.1, read as the reverse complement.
GTCTTTTGGGGACAGGATCTCCCTGTAGCCCCAGGTGACTTGGAGCTCGCTATGTATGCCAAGCTGGTCTCAGTCTCACAGAGATCTCCCTACCTTTGCCTCCTGAGTGCTGGGATTAAAAGGCATGGGCCAACACATCTGGCAATACTCTTTTGTTGTTGTTGTTTGTTTGTTTGTTTTTAATAGGGACTCCCTAGTTCTAGCCCACCTGAAAGTCATGATGTAGATCAGGCTGGCCTCAGAGATCTGCCTACCTCTGCCTCCTGAGTGAGTGCCGGGATTAAACATTTAAGATGAAACCCAGCAATCTCCTGCCTACCCCTTGATACTCTCTGAGCAAGACAACGGCCCCCAAGTCTTTATGCTTCAAGGGTGGCCCTCCAACTCTCCAAAGGAAAGGCCTGGTACTCTGTTTGTTGTTGAGACACAGACTCACTAAGCAGACCAGGCTGGCTTCAAACTGGAAATCCTCCTGCCAGTGCCCACTGAGTCCTGGGGTTATAGGACATGTCTCACAATTCCCAACTCCTCTTCATTTATTGTTTTCAGACATTGTACACTGATCTAAAGATAGGTTTTTAAAAATTAAGATTTCAAATTTAGGCTTGGAAGTGTGTGTCTGTAGTCCCAGCACTCAGGAGACAGAGGCAAGAGCAATTCTAGGCTAGTCAGGGCCACAGAGTTCCAGGACAGCAAACCAGTGCTGTTTCCTGAGACCCTGTCACCCACTGGACAGGGGTGCTGGGACTGGGAGAGACCCTGTCCCAAAAAAATTCAAGATTTTACTCTTAAAACTTGTTCTTCCCTTCCCCACACCTTCCCCATATTTCATGTCAATATTTTTAACGGAGACTGTCTTGAGGGGGCAGGCGTCACTCAGGAGGCAGAGGCAGGCGAATTTCTGTAAGTTTAAGGCCAGCCTAGTCTACATGGTGAGTTCCAGGATAGCCAGGGCTACATTGTGAGAACTTGTCTCAAAATAAAATAAAATAAAATAAAATAAAATAAAATAAAATAAAATCTTGAGGTGGCTAAAGCCACTGCTCACAGCCACCTGTAACTCCGGTTCAAGGGGAGCCGACGTCTTTTCCTCTCCTCCATGAGCACTAAGCATGCACATACTGATATGAAGGCCAGACACTCATTTGCACAGGATAAAAATAAACCTTAAGACATGTCTTGGGGTCACATTATAATGACTATACAAATATTGTTCTTGCCCAAATAAAGTAATATTGCATAATTAAATATTCTTCCCAGGGTAGCCTCTTGCTTTTCCTGGACTTAGTAAATGCTTCCCAGTTTTCCTTTTAGCTTTTTCTGTGGCTATTAGAGATTCTCCTACATTTTCTACAAATCCTAGAAGTCTTGTTTCACATGGTTTCCACACAGAAACTTTTGTCAAGTGGTCTAGTTAGTATGTTTTCCCCAAACACTTCCCTGGAAGGCTGGTCTCCAGACCTGCTTGGACACCCACCTTCTCTCACCTGTAGCGTCACCCTTCTCCTTGGTTGCTTCCTCACCTTGTGAGTACACTGATGTGCAGGAGCTGAGGGGTCAGAGACCTACACCATCTGACACGTCATTGGAATCTCCTCACTCCAGGGAATAGAGTCTGCTGTTGGGAGTCCCTTTTCCTCAGCATGCCCAGTGCGCTTTGTCTTTGAGCCTCTGTGAGGCTTTCCCAAGTCTTAACTCCTAAGGCATGGTATGTGACTGATTTTAAAAATATTTTATTTATTTTTATTTTGTGTGTATGAGTGGATTGCCTGCCTGTATGTAAGAGCACCCATGTCATGTAACATCAGAGGAGTCTAAAAGAGTGTATTGAATCCCCTAGATATGGAGTTATGGGTGGTTGTTAGCCACCATGTGGGTGCTGGGAATTGAACCTGGGTCTTCTGCAAGAGCAGCCAGTGCTTTTAACCACTGAGTCATCTTTCCAGCCCTGTGACACAGCCCCTGCCCCATTTCTTTTTGTTTTTGTTTTTCTATTCATTGGCACAAGTGGCCTAAAATTCCGCAGTGGTATGCAAAACCTTTCCAGTCCTCACGTTGCGTTGGGTCTTTCTGCCTGGAGGCTCATGTCTTATAGTTCCTGGAAGTTCTAGGCTATTGTCCTGAGTTTGGACCCCTGACCAGTGACCCCTGCAAAATCAGGAGGCCCCTGGCGCCATCCGTGACTAGGGTCCCTTTGGAGAGGGGTGGAAGGTGCAGGTACAGGAAATTGGGCCTCCTGGATCATCCTTACATTCTTGCAAACTTCCCAGCTTTCTCTCTGCTGTTTGTCTTCTTGTCTTGTTGGTGACTACATTTTCCCATCAAGCTTTCCCTTGCTCTATGATTGCATATTCTCTCTCTCCTCTCTCTTCTCTCTCTCTCTCTCTCTCTCTCTCTCTCTCTCTCTCTCTCACTCTGAGCTTCTTTGATTCGGGTAGGTTTATGTGACTTCACTGGGCCTCAGCTCTGAGATAATAGTACCACTGACCTCTGGGGTGTGTGGTGAGAACGGAACACCTGGCAGCAGCCCGAGTGTTCTCAGGGCCGTGTTTCCCGGGCCCACGCTGTCCTCATATCCACTCTTCAGGCTCCTTTTCTCTGACTGGTTTGTTCCACATAGTGGATATTTTATCCTGTTTGTCACCTGCTGGTGGTTAGCTGTCCTGTATTAGTTACAGGTGGGACACACCATTGCAGAACCTCAGAGGAGAGCAGTGTGGTCTTGTGGGAGTAGGAACTCCCCGACAGGGTGCCTGCCTATGGTCTGGTAACTTCTTGGAGATCACTCTTGCCAGTGGCCAGTTGCCACCCTCTCAACTACCATTGCTTCAGGGAGTCTCTCAGAGGAAGTTGTTCTACCCTTTGCTCAGGTCACAGGCTCCTGGTGTCCTGCTGAGAGGAAGAGGGCGGGGTTTGGTATGTCACTGGATGCCCTGTTTTCGGTGAGCCTGGTCCCAGGTCTCTCCAGGGGTCAGAAGGAGGGGTCCACCAAACAGTCTGGGCATTCTTCCCAGGGGCCCTCAGCTCACTGTCTCCTGTTCTCCCGAGAGTCCCTGCTCCCACCCCGGCCTGTCCCTGCTCCCTATAGACCTCACTTCTCTTCATTCTATCGTTTTGGTGGCATTTGGGAGACTCCACAGCCTGAGCTCAGGTCACCGCATCTGGTGGATGTCTAGTTCTTGGGATTTGCAGAGCCTCTGCGTGGCGCTCCAGGAGCCCAGGACAGGACTCTCCCAGGACCCCCAGGGCTCAGGACATGAGGCTGAGGAATAGGATGAAGCAGCTTCTGGGCCTGAGCCCAACACAGGCCGCCCTCTGTACTGCTTCTGAGCAGCCCAGTGCCCTGGGAAGTTAAGGCGGCCACATGAGGCTCCTGCTGCCTCACATCCCCATCCCCATTAAGGGACAATGGGGACTAAGCAGTTTTCTTTCTTCATTTCCCCCGCTGTCTGCTAATATCATCCTGATGATAATTTCTCTTTAATGGGCTATTTGCAGTAATTATGATACACTGGGTGAGTAATTGTATCTGACTCTGAGCGCCCACCGTGGGCAAGGGAGGTCCACAGGTCTATACTCTGGTGACCTAGACAGCTCTGCCCTCTCTGCCTGCCACCATCGCATACCCCTGACCCCATGACTTTGCTGAGGTTCCAGGCAATCAGTTTCCCCTAAGTTAGGGTGGAGCTATAGCCCCCTAGGACAGATCAGTGCTCCTCTTGAGTGGGGCTGCTCCAGGGCCACCATTAGGACCTGATCTCCAAAAGTCCCCAAGGGACCCTAGTCTTGGGTTGTGTAGGGGTCTCCTGACTTTGAAGGGTGTGTCCTGATAGCCTGTCTGCAGGAACATGTCCCATGCCCCAGTTTAGCTGTATGAAACTCTCACACCTCCTCTGCTGCCTCGGACACCCTGCAGGAAGGACCCAGGTAAAAGTTTCAAGTGCAGAAGGGTTATGCAGGGCAGATACCGTGAGGCACTTTCTCTCCAGGCCTCCTATGGTAGGGAGGCGCTCCTCCACCCACTCTCCTCTCACTGGGCTTGGAGGCTGGTTCCTGCCCTCACTTGAGGTTCTTGCCTCTTCCTGCCCTGGGCACTGTCATTCTCTTTGCAAGCCCAGGCTGGTCTCTCCAGGTCTCATAACTGACAGGCCACCAATGATGGTGATCTCCCATGAGCCCACATGCCAACCCAGGTTGAGCTCAGAGGTTAGGTAAAGTCCTGCCCTGAGATTCCTAGCCACAGAGGAGAGGTCACATGGGTCTCATGAGGTACCCCAGAGTCCACCAAACTCTGACCGGGACTTCCAGCCTTGGAACGTTCCCCCAGAACAGTGGACTGTTGAAGACCATGGCCCTGCCTTGCCCTCCCTGGGCAAAAGGAAAGTCCTTGACATTCTGGGATTGTGCTCAAGACACAGACTGCTAGAGTCCCTGAGAGGGCTCCTAAGCGGAGCCTTTAGGGGAGGATGGGCTGCAACGGCACCATTCTCAGCCCCAGCTGCATGTTCGAAGTGCTCCTCACCTCTACCTCTCCCCACTATCATCAGGGCATGTGTGAGGCCTTGGATCTCTTTCATATGTGCTCCTCCTATGGTCCCGAGCAGAGCTGTGTGAAGATGTGGGATCTTACAAAGTGGAGTGGAGTGGTCCGCAGGTCATGGGGGGCTGCCCTAGGCAGAAGAGAGGAGCCAGGTTCTCTCTCTCTCTCTCTCTCTCTCTCTCTCTCTCTCTCACACACACACACACACACATCCCAGGCTGAGGGGCCGCTTCTCACCGTTGGCCTCCTCCATCTGCCCCGCCAGTCCAATGGTCTGCTATGGCATCACCCCTCATGTGCCTGTTCTGGTCAATAACCCTCAGCTCCTGGCGGGGACTGATGGCACTGCCCCTCTGTCATAATTAAGTTCATGAAGCCTAATTAATTGAGTGGCCAGGATACTAATTATCGTCTTTACTGAGACTGGAGGAGGGTGAAGGGCAACCTTGGCCCTGAGCACCCCGCCTGGAGGCTCTGCTCTTGCAGAACTCCGGAGGGATCCGGGTGGCAGCCTTAGCCTCTGCCAGCCAGTAGGCCCCTGCCCTACCCCCAGGGCCCCACCCTCATCCCTGAGCTGGTCTCTGTGCTCCTTCATGACTCTGGTTCTGGCCCTCAGTCATGTCTTCTCAGGTTCTTAGTCGTCATGTCCACTTGTGCCTCCCTGTCCTGGCTGCTCTGACCCCACAGCCCCTCTGTCACACATTCCCTGGGACCAGGTCCTTTCCTGTCCTCCTGCTCAACACCCTTGCCCACAGCAGGCCTATGAGCACATCCCCTCCACCCCTCTCTCCTGTCTCCTTCCTTCCCTTCCCCTCTGGAAACCACAGATGGCATCCTGATCCTCCCACAGAGTTCTCTCCCCACTGGACCTGTGATTTCACTCCAGGGAGCCACAGACTCCAGGGAGTGACCTGGACACTGTAAGCCATCTGGTGACGTGGCTTCACATCTTGGAAGTCTTCTAAGCATCCTCTCTCTGACAGGTTCCAGGGGTGACCAGAGGAATGAGGAGCAGGAAAGCTGAGGGGTGGTGGAGAGCTGGAGATTGGGGCGCCTCAGAATCTTTCCTCCCTTTTCACCCGGACCCCGCAAGCCCTTGACTTCCTTTCTGCCCACTATGGAGTCCCAAGGAGCAGAGAGGGCCATCTCCCTTCCTATTTCTGGCTCTGCATGGAGGGTCACATCTGTAAAGTAGATGGTAAGCGCAAGCCTGTTTGGGGGTGCTGGGAGAAGCAGGCGGCACAGGCTGCCCAATCTCGTCTTCCAGAACCCACTGGCAGCAGAAGGGAGTCTTGGGAGAACCCACTAAGCTGGAGACTCCCCTCTTCTGGCCTCTGGGAAGGAGCAGCTTGGGCAGGAATGGGAGCTTGGGGGTGTCCTCTCACCCTGAGCTGGGGCCTACTGGTGCCTGAACCCCAGCAGGGGACAGTCCCATTGCTGAGGACTGGGACGGGCCCAGGCGAGCGGCCTCCCTGTGACGATCTGGGCCCTGCACCTGCAGCGTCTTCGCCGCCTCCCATCCCTCCTATCCACACTTCCCCGCCCAGAGGCAGCACCCAGAGGACGGAGGCATCCAGAGTGCAGCCTGGACTTGGGGACGTCGGGACTGCGGAGGGGAGGTTGGGGAGCGCCGGCCTGGCCCAGCTCTTGGCCTGGCGCTGTTCCAGCGACGACAGATGGAGGGAGTGAGCGGGTCGGGGCGCTGCGGGGAGAGGGGCGTCAGATGGCGCCGCTCAGGGAAGAGCAGAGGCCCTGGGCTCCGCGCATCTGGAGGCTGCGTGCCCGCTGTGCCGCGCGGGTGGCAGGGGAGGTGACAGGATGAGCTGGGGCTGCCCCAGCGCGGGCAAGTGGGACGAGGTGGGAACCGCGGAGCTCACAGCTGTCTGCTCGCAGCTGTGCGCCTTTGGAAGAAGGCCAGGGCACAGACCCACATGCCCGCTGGAGTCCAGCGCCTAGGGGAGGAGACAGAGCCCTAGTTCGCGGGTGTGCAGCCTTGTGTTCAACGTTCCCCTTACGCCCGGAGACCCTGCCCCACCTTAACTGTTGGACGGCCACCCACCAGCCCGTGGTGGCTAACCCTGTACCCTACGCTAGGACACTAATGGGTGGGGGTGGAGTAGGGATTGAATCTTTGTGCCCCATGCTGACCTGGGAGATAGAAGATGGAAATCAAATATTCAAAGCGAAAGCAAAAAAAAAAAAAAGCAGTTCAAACGGCAGCAGCAAAGGGGCGAGGACAAGGTCTCTCTGGTCTGAGCTTTAAGAAGTTAACCCAGCCACAGCTTTACAGGTTGCCTTGCTAGAAAGTAGGAAAGCAGGCCTGGTGCCAGAGACCCCTCTCTGGGCATCCTGCAGAAGTGTACAGCTAACCGAGGCAGAACCAGGCTCTGCAGCACAACCAAGGCAGAAGCTCCCTGAAGATTGGCCTTGGCAGAGCAGGGAGTCTCTGCCTCAGAAGTTCTCTGGAGAAGGTCAGCGGGACCACCGGGCAACTTTAGAGAACCCCTCACTCAGGGTGGGAGTGCAGCACCCAGATGTGACAGACTGGAAGGACCTACCTCCCCTAAGACTGTGGTGCTGGAGCCCCTCTGGGGCCCATTTCATTTTCTTGTAGTCCAGATAAAGAACCTGGTGTGTGTGTGTGTGGTGGGGGGGAAACAGAGACAAGGATGGGAGTTCTAGAACAGTGGTTTCTTCCTCCGTTGTTGGCTCTAGGGCCCAAGGGGGTTTGGCCCCTGACTATTGGAGCCAGCTGAGCACTTGTCTGCAGCCCTTGAAGTCCTAAGGAGGAAGGACCATGGGCTTCATGGCTGGACCCTAGGAAAGAGGTGCTGGAGCAGAGGCTCTGCAGGTCCTGGGCTCAGAGCCAGAGAAGCAGCGTCCCATCCAGGCAGGCAGCAGGGAGGCAGAGCTGTGGCCCACAGAGTTTGAGTGGAGTTCTGGAAAGCTCCCCATCTCCTCCCCACAGAGGACAGAAACTTCTGGCAGAAGGTCTATGAGGGTAGCCCTTCCCTGCCCCGAGTAGAGGGACTCAGGCCATGTGCAGAGCTCTGCCCAACCAGCCCAAGGGGCCAGATAGCATCTCTGTTAGAAGAACAGAGGTGATCGAATCTGGGCTGGGTAGGGACTCCTTCCAGAGGCATCCAGCCTACCAGGCCTTGCCAGGGATGCTGGCAAAGGCAGCGTCAACGGGCTGGAGGATGCTGAGGGGACAAGACCTGAGGGCACTGCAATCCCTGTGGTGGGAGGGAAGTTGCTGGATCAGGGTGCAGAAGGGCCTGGAGGTCTAGGCCTGGGCCCACTACTGGCCAGCATCATGCTGCCCTGAGCTGCTGCAGGAGCGTCTCACACAAGCTTCTGCCCGTGGGAGCAGCAGCCTGTGGAGCCCTGAGGCCAGGGTGAAGAGCCCAGCTGGGAAATGTGGGGGGCAGGAGAATCATGGCAGGAGGCAAAACTGGGCTCTTGGCTGCAGAGGGCTGTTGCAGGCAGGACACTAGTATTGGGTGGTTTTGGAGCCATATGCTTTATTAACTAGGAAACTGAACTCCAGCCAGCTCTCAGTGTGTTTCCTCACAGCAGGGAAGTAAGCTGGACTGTTTATCCACCAACCTACTGGACATTTTACAGAAGAAGGAGAGCTTCAGGGTCTCAGGGCCTCCAGCCCCTAAAGGAGACTATCAGGGACCAAGGGGGTGGTCCTAGGGTACATCTTGTAACAAACTCTGTCCAAGGTCCCCTCAATCAGGCTTTGCCCCAGGAACTACTCTAGGGCACCTTCCTGGCTCCATCCTGGGCATCTGGGGGTCTATGAGAGGCCTGGGACTGCATTTTTACAAACACCCTGAAATGGGGTCACCTACTCCATAACGACTCAACATTATCAGCTGTGTGGGAGAAGTGGGCCCGATGGGATGGGAAGAAGGTGAGCTTGATAAAGAGAGCAAGGTGGGTGTCTGTCTGGGGTGGAGGGACCCCAAACAGGAGGGCAGCAGCGGGCTGGAGATGGAAATGCTCAGGATTTGCCTCCCAGGTTTGGGAGGGACACAGGACAAAGTTGACTCACAGCTGGATTACTAGGGCCTCAGGAAGGCACCAGAGAGAAGGGTTTCCTGAGGGAAGTGGTACCTGCCACAGTCGTGGAGGGACCCAACGCCAGGCAGAGGCCAGAGCTGGGAAGAGCAGAGCACTGGCTCGTGGGTGATCATGGGTACTATTGTACTCTGGTTGCTACTGACCTGGGCACTTACCATGGCTTCTACACTGTCAGCCTACAGGGCCCCCGGGTGGGGGGCTTGGGAGGCACCTCCAGACATCCCAGCCTCCTAGGTGGGCCAGAGGGAACTGGAGCTATTGGGTTGGATTTCAGGTAACTTTACCAAACCATGAATAAAACAGAAAACTGGGACTAAAACTGACCTTAGTCCCAGAGGGCATCCCACGCTTCTCTTCTACTTCCTGGGACACTGTATGCAGCGGCCTCTGGTTACTCTGTTAGGCTGTGTGTGAAAGGAAGGGCAGCTGTGGCCTGGGCTGGGGCATGGGTGGGACCAGCTTGAGGCTGAGGAGCCTGAAGAAGGGCCTTTTTCTTCAGGGAGAGGTGAAATTTTCCTTACATGGGACCCAAGGTCTGTAGTTTTCACTCAGCACCAGGAGCTGAACAGGACTGTGCCTGTGGGCTTGGGCCTAGGAGAAAAAGACCTAAGCACGATGAAACTCCACAATGCTAAGGACTGAAGAGATCTTAGAAGCCTCTAACAGGGAGGAGGAAGGTCATATACAAAGGAAATCAGAACGCCAAGGTGCTTCATCGTCCTGAGCGGGAGGATCACGCACAGCCCCTGTGCAGACAGTTCCTAGACTTGAGCACCTGCTGCTCAGGTCTTCTGGGTCCCAAAGTTTGCATACTGGAGGGCACAGTACCCAGGATGAGAGGCAAGCAGGAAAGAGGCAGCATAGGCTCAGAGAGCCCAGGGAGACAGTGACAGGACAGACACAGCCATCCTGGTGGGCGCACACTGGAGAGAAAAGACCAGAAGTGACACTGTTACCACCAAGAGTAGGGAAAGGCCCGGCTCATGGGCTGGAAGGAGGGAGGGAAGAGAGATGGGAGACAGAGAGAGAGAGTAGGGAAAGGCCATGGGCTGGAAGGAGGGAGGGAAGAGAGAGATGGGAGACACAGAGAGAGAGAGTAGGGAAAGGCACGGCTCATGGGCTGGAAGGAGGGAGGGAAGAGAGATGGGAGACACAGAGAGAGAGAGTAGGGAAAGGCCACACGCTCATGGGCTGGAAGGAGGGAGGGAAGAGAGAGATGGGAGACAGAGAGAGAGAGTAGGGAAAGGCCATGGGCTGGAAGGAGGGAGGGAAGAGAGAGATGGGAGACACAGAGAGAGAGAGTAGGGAAAGGCCACGCGCTCATGGGCTGGAAGGAGGGAGGGAAGAGAGAGATGGGAGACAGAGAGAGAGCGCGCTCAGTCCTGACTTGTTGACTTAACTGCTGAGTGCTGTGAGTCACAGGGCACCATAACTGGACCAGTGTGACTAACCAGATGCCATGATGAGGTAACAAAGAGCCCACAGCGGTGAGGGGCTGGAGGCTTGTGCTCGCCAATGGAGGTCCCCCCGCTGGTAGCCTGTGGGATGGCAGCCCAGGGTTCCCTGTGCAGGTGAGCAACCCTCTGAGAGGGTGAGGTGGTTTCCAGCAGAGGAAGGTGCAGAGCATGGCAGAGGTGCACCTGGGCACCTTGGCCTTTGCTAGCTGGTGAAAACCTACGTTCCTGTAAAACGCAGCTTCACGTGGGATTATCCAAACTAAAGTAGCCAGGGTGCCCTTCAGCAAGCAGTGTATGTATGAACTGTGGCCCGTACAGATGCAATATGTCACAGCTGCTGAAGAGAAGTGATCTGCAAAGCCAGAAAAACACATGGAGACTCCTCATGTGAAAGGTGGCGGGCTGCAGAATCCAGCTGCGAAGCACAGCAGCCGGTGGGGGCGGGACAGCGTGCTGTGCTGGAGCCTGCTCTAGGCAGAGGTGTTGTGTCGGCTGGTGCAACTCATGACACAGGGTTGATGTGGCTCTTGGTTGAGGTGGATGTGGCTCTTTGATTGTGACCTATCACCACAGGGTTGCAGGTTGTAAGTACTGGACTGCTGGAATGCTGCTAATAAAAGGGGGAGATCAAAGGGATGCAGAAACCCACAACCATTGTCTACAGTCTAAAACAGCTCAAGGAAATACAGCTATTAATTATGTATATAAAAGGAAACCGCAAAAAGGCACCAGGGTCTGGCATGGGCCCATCTCTCTCAGGGAGGGCACAGGCTTGGGAATCCACCTGTTCCTAGAGTTACATGTAGAGAAACTAAGGTAATGGGTGGGGCTGTGTTTGTGTCTCCCTTATCCCACCCCTCCCCCACTTCTGTCCCTCTCCCCTCCTCCTTGCCCCTCCTCCTCCCCTCCTCCCCACCCCTTCTCCCCTCTTCCCATCCTCCCCCCCCTGCTCCCCTCCTCTTCCCCACTCCTCCTCCCCTGCTCCCCTCCTCCTCTCTCCCTTCCAATCCTCTCCCCATCTCCACTCCCCTGATGCACTGATCAATTGCTCATCACCTTCCTGGAGATTCTAACTCAAGTGTGGCATCTCAATCAACAGTGGGGCCATCCCAGGCCATCGATGGCCTGCCTGCCGGACAAATGGGCTTTTGACTAGCCCCTGGTCTCTCCCGGGGCCGTGCTGTCTGCCTGGGCTCCATGCGCCTTCTGCTGGCTATGGGGTACAGCACAATCTGAAGAGCCTAGGGGAGAGCAGAGGGGGAAGGAAGGGGGTTCTTCTGGTGGGCAACCTGTGGGAGGCACAGCAGAAGCCCACCCTGAATGGTTCTTGGTCCATAACCTTCTATTCTAGCATCCTATACAACACTCCTTCAGAGGATACCAGAAAGCACCCTTCAAATCCTCCACTGAACCCCCTCCCCTACACCATTCTCTAGCCCCAGCAAGTCCCTCTCACAAAGCCCCAGGGAGCCTTGCTGTCCCTGTATCCACTTCTGTGCTCCTCTATGCTCTGGCTCTCTCTGCTGCCCATAAGCACTTGCCTCAGGGCTTTTGCACCTGCAGGTCTCTAGGGGAACATTCTTCACAGAGTCTCTTGCTTGTAGCCAGACCCACCTATATCCAACCTGTACCCCAGTCCTTGATCACTCCTGAAGGGGGAGACCCTTTGCTGGTGGGTAGCTGTTCCCCAGAGCCTGATACACCTCAGTAAGTGTTGAATTCCATTGTTGAATCAATGAAAGAAGGAACCAAGTGGTGGGAGGAGGACAGCCTCGTAGCCACGAATCTGAGTTTGGAGTCAGATCTGGGGACGCTGACACTAGCTCCTGCCGCCCAGGTGCTCAGATCAGTCCCTGGCTGTTCACATGAGGAATGTCCCTGAGCTCTCCGTTGAGGCTGGGAGTTCAGGCATTCCCCAGAGCTGGGGTGGGTCCCTCCTGGAGGGGACTATGCCTAATGTGAAGGCACAGTGGGTTTTTGGCAGCCAAAGCAGGCGCAGGACCCACCTGGACCCCAGGGATACTCACAAACCTGAGCTTTGAGGAACTCAGTCCCACCTTAGCCCTACCTCGCTACCCTTCCTTCCCTGACATGGCAGGGCCATGGGCCAGCCAAGATGGGCAGAGATTGGAGGCCTTTTAAGCCCATTTCTGCTCTTCTTCTTCCTGGCAAACGATGGCACAAAAAAGGCCACAGAGCTCCCTGGCTGCCAGGACCAGGCACCCCTGGCACACTAGCCATCTACTCTGACTCCTGGACTAACTGGTCATCTGGTGACTGATTCAGGTGTGGACACTCACTCCAAACCCATCTTCTCTGTCTTCTGACCTCAGACCTGACTTGTTGCAGGGACAGCTGGGCTGTGAGTATGTCACAGCCGGGGGTGGGCGGAGGGAACCCTGCTTCCCACCTCACCTCCCTTCTTCCCCAGACTGGAGCAGAGACTGGCAGGCCCAAGGTCACTTACTGGTTTGTGTATTGACAGCGTCTGTCCACCCTAGGCTGTCAGGGGAGGGAGGAGGCCGCTCAGCTCGATATGGCCCATCTTGTGAGACAATAAATTTGACCATTGACCCAGCAAGCAGACATCAATAAATGAACAGTTAATATAAACATTGTCCTTCCAAAATTAATCCAGTAATCCAGACTGAGAGAGGGGTGGGGAAAGCAGGGAGCTGAAATGTGGGCGGGGCAGGGACACAGGAGCCTCTCTGGTAGCTTCTTCCTAGCCTCCCAGTCTGTCCCTGGCATAGGAGGAGGAACCGCCTTTCTCCCCCTGTCAGTGTGCTCTGGGACAGGAGTCCAGGCAAGATGGCAGGATGTAGCTATGAGAAGCACAAGAGAAAACAGCAGAGCTGAGCCGGCCTAGGTGTGCTCTCCCCTGTGCTGCCTGAGAACTGCTTAGTTGACAAAGAATTTACTGCTATTTAAAAGGCAATCCCTTGGGCTAGAAAGATGGCTCAGTGATTAAGAGCACTGGCTGCCCTTGCAGAAGACCTGGGTTTGAATCCCAGCACCCACATGGGAGCTAACAAACGCCTGCAACTCCAGTCCCAGGGGATCCGACGCACTCTTTCGTCCTCTGAGGGCATTGCACAACATGCAGGCAATATACTCATACACATAAAATAAAAAGTAAACTATTTAAAGGGCAAGCCCCTCGGTGCTTGTGTGTTTCTAGAGGTCCTGGAGGACCAGCCTGAGCTGGTTACTCCCACAGTCCAAGGAAGAACCCGCAGGTCCACACAGAGTACTGGTATGTTCAATAAATGTGGTTGTCTACACAGCGCTAACTCTGTGGCCTTTGCTTGCTCCAGGGAGGAGACCAGAGGAGCTGCTCACCTGGGTGGCACTGGCTGTGGCTCAGTGACACTACTCTGCCCGCTGCAGTGGGGCCTTGGGAAGCTCTGGGACCTGGGCCAAGGCGGCACCTCCCATAGAAGCCCTCTAAATAAAAAAGCCAGCTGTATCTATAGACAACCACAGCCTGAGCCAGGCTAGGCCACATTCTACATTCAGAGCCTATAGCCTCCTGGAAGAGCTGAGGAGGTCATTCCTGAGGGGTCAGAGGAGGCTCTTGGAAGCCCCCAGAACCTGGGAAGCACCACAGGGATTAGGTGACACACCTGGAGAGGCCAGAAGAGCAGCTGGTTCTCTCTCTTTGTCTTCTGGGACCCGCGGCCGCAGGATTCAGCCGGCCTCCCATGTCCTGTGTCTGGCCTTGACCCAGAACTCCCTGGATAGGCTGTGAGGCATGGAAAGCCCACTCTCTAGACAGGCTGCCTGTGGCACAGGCATGTGCCACGGACTCTAGAGTGTTGTGGGGGCGGTGACAAACTGCTGGCTCTCCTGCTGCCCTCCAGGTGCTCCCTGTACCACTTCTTCTGGGATGTCCTCTACAGAGAACATGGATGGGGAGCTGTTCTCAGAAGCCCCAGCACAGAGCAAGGTGGAGGACCCATGATGGATGGCACTGGGGGGCCACGGCCTGCTCTGACTGGGCAGATGGGAAGCAGCTGTCAGCACCTAATGGGCCTGTGACAAATGGGATGGGGAGCTTCAGTCCATCCCGCCCCCAGCAGGACTCCGAGGGCGGGGTACTTCTACTCTAGGGCATGGGTCAGCACAGGAGTCTAGAGAAGCTTGGGAAAGGGCCGTGTCCACTGTCCCAGGTTCTTGGGGGGACAGTTTTGGGACCCCCAGCAAGGAGGGAGGCAACAAGAGGGGAGGTAAGGCCTGAGGTGGGCTCCCGGTGGCCCACACCCTCCTGAGGAACCAAAGTAGCTGCTGAGCTCAGCGCTGGCTGACCGAGGGCTTTAGGGACCATTAAAAACACTCTGGGCCGCTGGCCGCCTGAGACATCAATCTGCACTGGACATAGCTATGCTGCTTCCCTCCCCCGCACTTCCTCCCCTCTGCTCTCCAGCCTCTGCTTGGCCTCCCTTGGCTCCTGTCCTTCTGGATGAGGCCCCTTGGCTCACCAGGCTGGGAGATACCCACCCTCAGAGCCTTAGGGACACAGGCTGCCACAGGCCACCTTCAAGGACATGCTGGGGTCCCACTGATAGGAGGCCCTAGACAAAACAGGAGAGATGGGTGCTGGCTGAGGAGGTGGCCTCAGTGGGTCAGAGGTCCAGGCTGGGAAGATGGGAAGTTGGAGGTGACAGTGGGGATGGCCCAGCACGATGTGCTTAATGCCACTGACTTTTGCTGGAAAACGGCTGAGGGTTACAACTCTAATAGGCTGTGGAGGGTCAGTTCCAGCCTGTCTGAGCAGGATATGGGGTAGTGGGCCCACTGTGCCTCAGTTGATGCCTCCTGGGCTTGGTAGGGCCATTCTCCCGACTGGCGGCTCTTTAGGTCAGAGAGGCCGTGATGGAGACCGCTAGGCTCGGGCAGAAGATGGGGCCGTTAGGTCACTGGTCATTGCCCCCAGTAGTGACTGCAAAAGAGCAACAAGCCAGGGGTGGCCTGGGAAGCTGCTGTGAAGACCAGCCAGCCCAGTCCAGATTCAGGGGTCTTATGGGCAAAGCAGGCTGGGAGCGGGGACATGTCACTGCCAACCAGAGGGCTGCTTAGAGGGGTGAGGGCAGTGCTGGGCCAAGGGGATGGGCCTGTGGGGGGGTACTTCCTGGCAGTGGTATGGGATTCAGTCCTCACTGGAGAACCTGGAAACTCCACTGGGTATGTGGAAAAGAGCAGGGCAGTGGGATCCCTGGGACTCCTGTCACCCACCTGCATGGTGCTCTGGGGTCAGCAGGAGGTGCTGGCTGAAGACAGGGACCCTGGTGTGCTGAAGGAACCATTCTGTCCTCTTTGCCCCAAACCCCTGCATCCTCACGCTCTCAGTACACTGGGCCAAGGATGCTGACCTGGCAGGGGCAGAGGGCAGGCTGCCATTGAGGCTGAGACAGGCGCCGCCAGCCCAGAGGATTCAGAGGGCTGCACACTTGCCATCGATCGGCCGGGAAGCTCTTCCGAGGTGTATGAAACTGCTTGTTCTCTTGGTCAGAAAAAAATGGTGTGCTCTGGGGTAATTGATTGATCCTCCTCTTTAGGAATATTCATAAACACTGGTTCCAAGAACAGACAAGTCCCAGGCCCTGGCCAAGCCAGTCATGAGGCAGTGAGCACTGGAGATATCCCATAGCTTCCTCCAGGCAAAAGGCACAGGGTTCCAGCTGCACAACAGAGGGGGGGAGATGGTGGCAGGGGTCGGCCTGCCCTCAGTGTCTTAGGAAATCCAGTCAGCTGCCCTGACAGACCAGGAGGTAAGGGTCCCACCAGGCTGGACCCCAAGTCCAGTGTGACCTGGCAGGTCTCTCTCTGAGCCTTTCTGGGTGCTAAAACAGGAGCCCAGACCTAGCCTGGGATCTGGGAAGCTGATCAGAGTCCCAGGCACTTCCCCTCTGTCTCTCCAGCCACTTCCTCACAGTGGCTAGGCAGCATTCTGTCTGCAGATTCTCCTCTGTAGTCGCTGACTCCTCACCTTTTCTTGACTCACTGGTCCGTACTGTGCTGCTCCGTCTCTCAAGCTGCCCTGGAGAGCTCCTAATCATTCCTCAAAACTCTGTAGTTGCCTCCTCTTCCTACTTTGGGTCATTCCATCCTGATGGCCATGCAGCAGCGGATGCTGTTCTTGTCCCTGGGTAGTCCCTGCTGCTCCTTGGCCCATTAGGACAGAGTACAGGTCAAGACAATCTCTGGGCCCAGCTCCTCCATGGAAGACTCAGGTTCTTCCAAGGAGACCAGGCCAGGTTCTGGGGATTCCTATGTTCCTACTCTACTGTTCACCTGGTCTAGTGGCTTCTCAGATTGCACACATCAGTAAACACAGGAAACACTGGATCCAAGCTCTCATGCCCTCTTGGTGTGCATCTGCTTTGCCCTAACCACTTCTGGGGACAAATAGAGGGCAGATGTGCTGAGGCCCCTGGGCTGTAGGTGGGCATCTCTATTGGAACTGTCTCTCCCAGACTCCTGGGGGGCTGATCTCCTGGCACAGGGTCTAGGTGAGGTCTCTGAGGTCAGGTCAGTGCCCTAGGCTCTGTATGAGAGTCCTGGGAGTCAGGTGGAGGCCCCAGACAGTCTTGGTAAGCCCACGCTGATGGGCCTGGGCTCCCCTAAGAAGATGGCAAGGTGGCGAGGCCTAGATGACACCAGCAGACTGTCTGGTTTCTGTCTCAAGACGGTGCCATGGTATGGCTTCAGGACCAGGCTGGCGTCCCTTTTGCCTCTCCCGAGGGGGCTGAGGCTAGCAGGGCTCCGAATGATCTGCTATTGATGAGGAGGGCAGGAGCAGGCAGGCCGGGCCTGGGTCAGCAGATTCGCTGTGGTCAGGATGTGCCTTGCTATTGATCAGATGGCCACTGGCTGGATGGGGCTCTCTGGGGGCAGTCCATCCAGCAGAGGCCATGGGGAGCAGTGAGGTTAAGAAGCATCCCTAGACTGCTTATCTAGACTGCCAGGGGTGTCTGGTGTGACCTAATGCTGGTACAGAGCTGATGAATGCCCTGACTGCCCCAACTCCTCTGGGTCCCCTGTGTCTGCTGGCAGCTGGTACCAGGGCGAAGGATATCTGGCCCTGAGCTGGACCTCTAGCAACCTAACCTTGCTGGTGGCTGGCCTCGAACACCCCAGGATACAAATTCCTGAGGGGAGAGTACAAGTGACAAAGAGGGGACACACCCAGAGGTAGTATAAAATTCATAGGCTGGGAAAGGAAGCAGGCACAGACACAAAAAATGGGGGACAGGGGCCCCCAAATACTCTCCTGAGTCTTGGAAAGAGACACATGAAGGAGAGGCAGAGATACCCTGACAGGCAAGTCAACAGAAGAGAGGAGTGTGGCTGGTGGTGACCTGGACTCCTACTGGCCTGAGCAGCCCTCAGAGTGGGCCCATGTGCAGGTCACTCAGGTGGCTGTGCCTGCCCTCTGTCTGTCTGCGTCATTGGTGGCTGATGCATATGACCACAGGTCGATAGTGAGAAGCTGGTTTGCTTGGTGGGCTCTGACGGCCTGCGGAGCCAACGTTAGACCGCAGACAGAGCCTCGGGCTGCCCACACTTTCCACTCAACCTCCACCACTAATGAATTGGGATTTAATTCACAAGACTTTGGCTGATTGGCTGGCTCCAGGGAGCCGTGGTGAGGAGTGGGCAAGTGGCTAGACCCTTACCCTGGGTCCCCAAGAAGCGGTCCCACTGGCCAATTGAGCTGCAAGGATAGGGGCCAGGACTGCCTTGTACTCTCATAACCCTGGGCAAAGTTACCTCTCTTGGGGTGTATCTTACCTTGAAGCAAGGGGAGGACTCCCGATTGTCTCCTCCTTCCTGTCCCAGCATCATCCCTCTTCCACTGCCATGATTGCCAGCGTTCCTGCCAGGCAACTTCCTCCACAAGCCCCAGGCCAGGTGGGTGAGGGTAAGAGCTCAGGACCTATGGGGTTTTCCAGGCCCAGCTCCCTGTTCTGCCTGTCTAGAACCTAGGGCCCAGAGCACTGTCTGTCCCAACGTACCTTCCCAAACCCTCTATCTGCACCTGACTGTCTCTCCCAAGCTTTTGGCCCTTCCGAATCCTCACCATCCTGGTCTCTCTTCTATTCGGCTATCACCAGCCCTCCTGCTCCTTGGGGAAGGAGCCAGGACTAAGCCTTCCTCGGCTGGTGGTACATTTCTCAGGCTTGAGACTCTCTAGTGTCCCAATGCAGGGAGAAGAGAAGCCAGACCATCCATCTGGGTTTTCTGGAATGTGAATTTATTTGCACAGTGTGGTCTGGGCAGAGCAGATGGACCAGAAGCCATGTGACCTTGACCAGAGCAGGGTCAGGCAAGGGGACCTCAAGGAACAGCTCTCAAGCATGGATGGCTTGGCACACCTCCTGAGGGGCTCTGAATACCAGGTGAGTTGTGTCGGCATGGGCTTTCCCCAGAAGTGCTACCTGGCCAAGTTCAGGCCCAAGGGAAGAAGCTTAGATATATGCCTGCCCTACCCTCCTTCTGGGGCGGGGTGTCTCAGGGCCTTGTTGTTGCCAAGATAAGACAAGGGTATAACTGTCACAATGGAGGGAGAGTTTTAAGGCAAGATTACAGAGAGGGGAAAAGAAAGTTTTTTTGTTTTTTTTTTTTTCTTGTCAATTTAATGAAAAATCCATTCAAAAATCTACCCCTGTACTTGCCTGATTAGAACACAGAGCAATCTCAAATATCCATTTCTCACCTGACCAATAGGTGGCTCAAAATGTAGCTAGGAGGCCGGAGTCCTCTCAGATAAGCCTGCTCCTGGATCCCCTAGACCCTCCTGTTGTCCTGACCCACTTGACCTATTCGATCTCTTTAACAGACATTCTGCTCCAGCCTCCCTGCCCTCCCCACCTGCCCTTTCCCTGGGCCTCCTTAGTTTCTCCTGACCTTTCCCCAGCCTCCCTGGCCTTCCTGGACGACAACACCAGCTTTGTCCACCCATCCTGTAGCCTAGGTGTGAAGAAGAAAGGACCTTGAGCCCAGACCTTCCTAAGGTCCTGGGTCCCAGTTGCCCTCCTCTTTAGAGGGAGCAAGGGACAGAAACACTACCTGCTTTTGTAGATCATCTAGGAAGCAGAGAGAGCTGCCCAGCTCCTCACCTTTATGTGCCGCCTTTATGGATGCTTGATCACTTCCATCAACAACTTACAGTGCTATTACCACAACTAGTGGTCAGTGACCACCACCTTCATCCCCATCACCCATCCCATCTGCACACAGCATCACTGTTGCCATGACCACTCTCGTAGTCACTTTATCCTCATGGTCACCTCACCCCATGGTCACCTCATCTTCATGGTCACCTCACCCAATGCTATCTATTCTCATGGCTATTTCACCAAGTTCACCTGACCAACATGGTCATCCCACCCTCATGATCACCTCTTTCTCACAGACACCACATTCAATCACCAGTAGAACATTTTTCCAGTCCATCTACACTGCCAACCATTGAAGTCTACACTCTCACCCGTGGCTTCCCAGGCTGGCCCTGCTCATCTGGATGTACATCAAGGAGGCAATAGCCACTTCCGAGATGGAGGTCCAGGTCAGGGGCCTCCTGTGGGCCATGGAGCCAGGAGCACTGGGCTGATGAAGGGGGCAGGTGTCACTCTCAGAGGTAAACACCGCCCGCCCATAATGAATGGCAGGCCGCGGGGGAGCCACCTCGGTATTTAACAGCTGATATTGGACTGTGCAGCTCAGCCTGGAACCGGCGCATTATGAAAGCTAATGGATTTTTGAGGCCAGATTGATTTTTCATTAATTTGGTAAAAATCTTTTTCCTCTCCCCTATAATTCTGTCTTAAAACGCTCCCCCTGACAGCTCGATAAGTCACTCCCGCCTTAATGCACGTCTGGCTCACCGTCTGGGGGCTGTGGGGGATGGGAGGCAGCGTGGCTGCCAATCACCCCCCAGGTAAATACTGCATTATGCATGGGCATGGAGCCTGAGCCACCCTGGGGTGGGTTCCCAGAGCAGCAGCTGGTCAGGGCTTCTACAGACCTTCTCTCTACAGCAGGCCTTGGCCCCTGAGCCTCCTAGGCCTCCTGGCTCCAGTGATGACAATGCAAGCTCAGAATCCACTGTGAAGGAGAGCTGAGGCAGAGACCCCTTCCCAAAGGGTGCGACCTCAGACTTGCCAGGCCTCTTGCTCAGCCCATCTCCACCAGACTAGGGTCCACACTCCAGTCTGGACTTCAGCCAGGAAGGAGGCTGCTCACCTCCATTCTGGCCAAGGCTCTACGGTCCTGCCCTACCCCCTTGGCAGCTGGACCCGTCCTAGGCAGGGCAGAGCTACCTCTTCCTCTTTTTCCTGCCCTCCTTGACCTCTTCTAGATCCTTGCCAGACTCCTCCAGGGTTCCCAGGCTGTCTGTTCCTTCTCCTCTAGTCTGTCACCTTATTCTGGGCTTCAGGTGACCTCTGGCCTCTCCCTCGAGCCAGAGTATACACCCAGCATAAACTTCATCTTTTGGGGGCCACTGGCATCCCAACACCAGAGAGTCTCACATAGCTGCCCCCACACCTATGCCCTCCCCCTTCCTGGAGTCACGGTCCCACGGCAGCCCAGACTGAGGTATCAGAGATGGTAAAGACGGTCAAAACAGGATGTGGATGCTGGTGATGGCAGGGGCATGAACCTAACAGAAGCCATGTGGGGACGGGTAGTAATGCTGACTGGTGATGGTGAAGATCCTGCGGGGGCAGCAAACAAAACAGGGAGGAAGACAAGGTACAGGGAAGAAGATGGAGAGGGAAGGGGTTGCAGTGAGCCTGGGACAAGGGAGGAGGAGAATAGGGAGGAGTGTGCTCCTGGCAGAAGGGGCAGTGTTGGGACCTCAGGATGTCAGGGCACAGTCACAGCTGGGGGAGAATGGGATAGAGGCCTTAGAAGTAGATGGGGCCAGGGATGGGTCCCTCTGGTCCTGTTTCATCTGTCCCAGGAAAAGAGGAAAACAGTATGCTCAGGACATTGGGTCCAGGTGCTGGGCTGTGGCCCTGCCTCTCCACCTGCGCACGGCAGCCATCAGTGGTGGTAACAGTCCTTCCAGGCCTTTCCTCCCCTCTATCTGACACAGTTTCTTGCAGGGGTCTGCTGGCATCTTTTTAGCCTGCCTTGTGTAGTCTGAGCCTCACTTCCCAGACCCGGGAGAATGGGGGATGGGGTGCTCAGCTTCTCGGAGGGTTCCATCAGGTCTTGTCTGTTCTCTTCCTCATGCTGGGAAACAGGCACTCACAACTCAGCCTCTAACTGTCCCTTGCACTGACTTGGCCACATTGTCCTTCACCTGGGCTGCTGTTCTTTCTAGGTGACCCAAACCTTTCCTTCCACCCCCTGCATCTGTCCTCCACCCAATGGCCACATGACAGACTGATGTGCTGGGCTGCTCTGGACAGGACCCCCACCCCCAGCTTCTCTCTCTATAGGACTGGCTGGCATTCCAGGCTCCCCATTTGAGCCAGTTCAGAAACTCGCCAAGCCCCCTACTGTGGGCTCCCACTTTAGGTACCCCATTGAGCAGGTCACATGTCTGGCTTGCATCTTCACTCTTCCTTAGGAGGTGGGTGATCCCAATTGGGCAGTCTACATGTACTCGAGGATGACAGTGATGTTGGGATCTACCTTCCTTAAATGGGAGCTGGGTGCCACTGACTCACTTGCCCACTGGCTCCCAAAACCCTGGCCACTGGGGAAGGGTGGGCAGCATAAAATATGGGTGTGGTGGGCAGAGGCTCCAAGGGGTCTCAGGCCCACAGCCACATGGATGAGGGAGCCTGGCTGTCAGTATTGACCGTCCCTAGGCAGGGACACGCAGGGATAACAGGAAACAGGTCCTCCTTTCCACTCAGCTTATTCCTCCTGGGGCCCTCCATCCCTGAAGCATTCCACACCCCCTAACCCCGCCCCCTCCCCCATTCCCTCCCCCACCCCGCCCCTGCCCCCACTCCATCTCTGCCCTCTTCCTTTCTGTGCCTCCCTCTCCCACATTAATCTCCAGGCCTCCCATTGCTGACCCAAGCGAAATGGAGTTTGCCTTTTCCCCTCTCGGCAGTTTTCTGTTGGCAAAGCAGAAAGGATTGTAGTCTCCTCAGCCTCCCGCCCAGGGAGCCGCTCTAAAAATGAAGCAGCCCTATGTGGCGTGTGGTGTCTGGGAGGTGTGTGCGGTCAGTGCACACAGGCACACCCAACTCCATTAACCCCACGTTCTCCCCTGTGGCCACAGACCCTGCCTCTGCTTGGGCTGTGGGGACAGGTTGGTCCCTGTTCCTCCCTTGGGCAGCACATGTGTGACACATCACGTCTTCAGGTACTCATGGCCCTCACCAACCAGCTGGCCCAGTCCTGCCCGTGGCCACTTGTGATCCATAGGTGTGACTGGGCTAGAAGGGGCTAAAGTCCAGGATGGGGCATGGCTAAGCAGGAGCTGCCCAATGAAGGGACAGACTGAAGGCTACACAGATGCCAGCTAGAAAAGCCTCGGGGACTGTGTGGTGGGAAGACTCACACCAAGGCAGTAGGGCTGGAACCAGGCAAGGACCTACCTGTCCTGACACAGGCTATCTCATATTCTTGGGGATGAACTCCTCAGCTGACCCCATCAGGGAAGTTGCCATGTGCTGGTGAGTTCAGATCAATGCTCTCTTGGCTTCTTGTTGGCTCCCATTGTGCCTGAAATCTTACAGGCCTTGTTACATACATGCTTCCCTTTCTGGAAAGTTTCACACATGCAGTGGCTGAGTGGAGCATTCCTTGCTACTCAGGCCTAGCTGGGCTAGAATGCTTGACCTAGGGAACTCTGTTCCCAAGAACTCTTCCACCTTGGCGGCTGGTCATTGGGGACCTCTGCCCCGCCAGACACGGTGCTTCAGTCTTGTCTCACAGTGTAGGAGTGAAAGATGACCCACTCATGCACAGGAAGGTGTCTAGGAGATGCTCTTAGCTGGGAGGAGTCACTAGGGCAGAGAGACAGCCCCACAGGAGACTCCTGGGGTGGTGGAGCTTTTGGTCTGATGTGGAAGGCTCAGTCAGGGAGCCAGGAGCAAAGACCCAGGCTTGGCAGGGATTGTGCAAATAGTGGCCGTGGTGGTCTAGAGCCACTTTGCAAGAAGTGAGTGGCAGCTGGGTGTGTGTGTGTGTGTGTGTACATGTGCACGCGCACGCTGTCCTCCCCAACAGGGCCACCCACCCTGTCATCCCTGATTATCATGTAATGGTTTCCTTGACACACACTTTTATTAATCAAATTAACAAATGCTGAGAGAGCCTGAGTGACCTTGGCAGTTCTGCTGAGTTGGGGATTGTCCCAGGAGGACAGGTGGCTCGGAAGGGCACACCTGGGGCTCTACTCCCAGGCCCAGGCAGGCCTGGGAACCCCCCCCCCCGTCTGCACTGGAAGACAGACACCGTTATTTGGGTCTTCCAGACTTATACTGCCTACACCCTACATTCACCCTTCTTCCACTGGATCTTGACCCCAATGCTGATGAGTGTCAAGGGTAGACAGCAGGATCTGGACTTGAAACCAAACCTGGCTCATAGAATGGGCTGCTCCCTCCTGGGGCCCTCTCAGAAGACACTGGACCAAACGATGTGAGTTGCTTGCTATAGAGCTGACTGCCTGGCTCTTCAATCCACTGTGGCTGGAAGATCTGCTGCCCATAGGGGCACATGAGTGGGCAGCAGCTGCCCTCTGGTGGCTGCAGGGAACAACGTCTGGCCAGCCGATTCCCCATCATTTTATTTTTGTTTTAGTTCTGGGGCTTGAACCCAGGGCTTCATGCACGCTGCACAGTGCTCTGCTACTTAGTTGCATCCCCAGCCTTTCTGTTCCAGCCCAAACCCACTGGGGCCTTTGGAGAGAGCCAAAGGCTTCTGCTGTTCACAGCTCAGAATAGCATCCCACGTGGGCCTTCTCATCCTGTCCCCTGTGCTGTTCAGGTTCTAAGCCCACCCTTTTAAGGAGCCTGGGGCAGCAGTGCTAATGATGGCCTCGGAGAACTGCCAGGGCCTCGGGAGGGGGGCAGTGAAATGGACAGCAGAGACAGTAGGTATAAAGTGCCAGAAGACATGTTTCCATGGTAGAGGGTGGAATCTAGAGGGTTGAGGGATGTAAGAGGCCGCAGGTGAAGGCCTTGGCTGGAACCCTACACAGAGAGAGGCTGACCAGCAGGAGAAACACAGTGCATGGTGCATGGTGCCCAGAGGGATGACTGTGCACTAGGCAGAAACTCCCTCTTTTGAGGGTACATGGTCAGGGCAACTGGACCTGGGGTTAGAGCCAGGGGAGCAGCAGGTGGACGGCATTTGGAATGGGGTCAAGAGCTCTGCTTCAGTAGGACAGCACTATCCTGCTGCCCTCCTCAGAGGGGCAACTGTGTGAGCACTGTATCCAGAAGGCAGTGGGGCACATCTCAGGAGTGGGAGAAGTGGCCGAGGTCCCCAGCACTGGGTTCAGACTCACCTCATCTGACCAGCATTTTAAATGGATAGTTCTGTCTCTGAGCAAGGTGGAGATAGCCTGATTGTCTCCTGATGGTCCGATGGACAGAATGTACCAGCTACATCTGACCATCTAGAACTGGCGAAGGGGTGAAGTACACAGGAATCTGACCTCACAGCCACCTTGGGCACACAGGTGCAGGGTGGGCAGCTCAGGGGCAGGTGCCACAGTTACTGCTAGTGCAGGGCTGGGGGTGCCCTCCCATCTTGCCTTGCTTGCCCTTGCGGCTCCAGCCAAGGATAGGCCAGGGGCTAGCACGTGCTGGCAATGGCGTTTCAAAACCAAACTCTCTCTTGCTCCGAAGCAGTGTTGGCCGGCGGGCCTCCTGCAGCCAAGACAGAGAAAGACACGGTCAGTCACCACTGTCTGCGGCCAGCCTGGGAGGTGGCCACCCTCTGAGAGTGGTGGGTTAGGAGCCCTTGGAGTGGCCATACTAGATGATGTGACCTCTGGACAGACTCTGGAGGTCTCAAGATTAGGAGAGAGCAGTGCTGAGGAGGGCTTCTTTGGGAACAGGACAGCAGACCCCCCCAAGGAAGCACCAGCACAGGTGGCCACTGCCCAGATGGCCACTGCCAGTGAAGGCCACCTGCCCACCCCACCTAGTATCTGAGGCCTCTTGAGAACCCAGGGGGAAGCTCAGGGCCAGGGGGTTCTGGAAGGTTGAGGACCTCCTCCTCTGTCCACAGCTCACCGTGCTGCGTGGCTCAGGGCCGGGCAGTAGGGACACGACCTGCAGGTTCACGCCCTCTTCGCCCACGCCCCTCAGCTGTGCTACCACCTCCACATGCTTCCACCATTTGCAAGGCTTTCCGTTCACAGCCACGATGTAGTCACCTTCCTTCAGACCAGCGGCCTGCAGAGAACCTGGATCAGTGGGGTGGCAGTAGACCTGGCTGACAATCAGAGGGTCTCTATCAAGTGCTAGGGGTAGGGCTTTACCTCAGCCTGACCCCCAGGAACAACAGCAGCGATGAGGACGGGTGAGTCTCCCCGCAGTGTGAAGCCAAAGCCATTCTCTCCTCGGGTCATGTGTACGGGCCCTACTAACTGCCACCGATTCTTGGTTGAGAACACAGACAGGGGTCCCTGGGGGAGGTAAGGGTAGAGGCCTGGCTGAGTGGCAGGCAAGGAGCCCTGGCCTGTCCAGCACCCCCCGCCTTAGTCTGAACATCCTGGGGCAGGAACAGGTGAAGTACCACAGGGGTCAGGGGCAGGCTGGGCTCCTGGGGAATGTCAGGGGCTGCTGGGACTGCTCACCAGCCGGTGGAAGATATCAGTCACTTTCATCTGGGACAGGCTGGGCGTTCTCACCTCTGGTGCCTGCTGGGTCTTGGCTGACCAGGCAGGAGGGAAAGGAGAAGTGAAGCTGAGCCCGAGGCCCTTGGCCCTCCCAGAGCCAGTGGGACTTGGCTCAGCTAGAGGAGTGGGTGGCCCTAAAGTACACACTGGTGCCTCCTCAGCCCCTGAAGCCTAGCTGTCCCTGTTGACAGCTAGAACTGCCCCAGGTCCTGGAATGCAGAGAGGCTCCCAGGAGTCCTCATGGAAGCCTCTGTTGGTACTGCCCCTCTGAGACCCCACCTCTTGCAGTAGTCAAGTGAGGAAGGAGGTAGTAGGGGCTATAAAATGAGAATAATAGTACTGTATTATGTAAAGGGGTTAGGAGCATTAAATAACAGTTAAAATGCTCAGCATGCAAAGCCTGGTCTTTTCCCAAGCTCTACTTCTCAACCCAGCCTGCCTCCCCCTAACCCCACAAGGTCTCACAACCAACGCAGGCTGGCTTCCAACTCTCTGATTCTTGATCTTCCTGCCTCAGCCTCCCCAATTCTGGGCTGGGATCACAGGCATATGCTACCATACTTGGCATGCTGACTGCCTCTTTAACAGCACCTTCAGGGTGCAGCTGGCTCCCTAACTGGTACTTCCATCCTCAGCGGCCCTGGCCACTCACGTTGGATGTCAGGGGCTTCCACAGCCTCTAAGAAGTCATCCTCACGCTCAAGCTCTGAATACTTAGCCAGTGAGCGCCGCAGCGCCTGGGTCACCACGACCTGCAGCAGGTCCACCTTGCGCAGGACGCGACACAGAGCATGCAATCTCAGCGCCTCCTCGTGGCCCAGGATGGCACGCTTCAGATGGGCCTTGGCTGCAAGGGCACAGAACCGTCACACGTGTGGGTACCCCGCCCCGCCCGCTGGCCCTTCTGGCTGGGTTCCAGGATGCATTAGGGGCCATAGGGCCAGACAGTGTTGGCCCGATGAGAAAAGCTTTGCCAATGCGAGCAGCAGGGACGGGAGGCACACCCCAGCTATGCCCCGCCCGACGGGAGAGGCACACCCCAGCTATGCCCCGCCTGACGGGAGAGGCACACCCCAGCTATGCCCGCCCGCCCTCCTGAGGCCTGATCTCAGTGCTTCCTACCAGTCCAGCACGGTTAGCTGCTGAGTGATTATGGGAACTCTACCACATCTGGTGCAGGGCCCTGACTATGACGCCTCACCGAGTGTCCTCCGCTCCTCTGGCTGCTGCGGCAGTGTGGGGCCTTGAGGGTCACAGGAAGTTGGGGGCTGGAAGACCTGCTCCTCCTTGGAAAGGTCTTCCTTGGCTGCTGCTGGCGATCAGAGAGGCCATGAGCCCTAAGCACAAAGCCTCTGTGGGCACATATAAGCATGGGGTGGGGGGAGAGGCAGTACACTCACAGGAGCCTTTGCAAAGGGCCATCGCTGCATGGTAGTGGGCCAGGGCACGGAAGTGCTCAGTCTTGACATGTGCCAGGGTGGTCCATGAGGCAGGGACGTAGTCTCGGACAGGTAGCTGGGACATGGCCCGGTGCACAAGCCCATACTCAGCTGCCACCTGCCAGCAGGCATGTGGGCACACTGAAGCCTCTGTTCTCCCTCAGGCCCAAGGAGCTCAAGGGACAAGGCCAGCCAGCCCTGAGCAGACAGCCTAAGTCCCCTGCCTCTTTGAATGCTAGGTTCAACCTCCACCTACTCTGACCTGCATTCCCACAGCCTCTCCCTATGACCCAAGCTGAGCCAGAGCTAGATCCAGGGTCACAGCTCCTACTCTGATCCATGCTGCAGGACTTAGGATCCCACAGACCAAGACAGTCACTGGCTTTGGGGACTGACACATAAGCAAGACAGGCAGAGTCTTCACCCTGTCCCGCCTTGCCCAGTGTCTGGCTCCAACCTCATTCTGCTCATTCTACTGAGCTCTTGTTCTTTACTCACTGAGTGGACAGAGCTCAGCCAGCTTACTGAGGCTCTTGCACAGGGCTCCTTGGACCCACCTGGGCAGCCTCCTGAGCTAGGTGCAGCTGGGCTGGGCAGCTGTCAGGGATGGCAGAGACTGACAGTGAAAGGCCCTTGAAGATGCATTCCTGTGCCTGGGCAGCCATGAGCTGCTCCAGCATGGAGAGAGAGGTGGTGCTCATGTCTGGGCTGGGCGCATTGGAGAAGTTCTCCCTCAGGAGTCTAAAGGCACCTGAGGGTGGAGAGAATGCTCACACGGGCAGGCTTCCCCATTCCCCCCTGTGCTACCCTCTGAATTCCCCAAAGAAACACCTGTGTGCTAAGTCTGATCTCATCCAGGGAGGCCATGTTTCACCCACCACATCTCCCACCCCAGAGATGGGCACCCTACCCTGCTGGGGAAGTGGCCCACTGAGTCTGCACTCCTCACCAGCAGCCCTCCGGAAGGACTCAGTGGCATGAGCGCTGCCTTCGGCACAGGAGCGGTCCTGCCGCGCCCCGATCTGCGTGTGGAGCGCCCCGACATTAAACAGCACACTGCCCTTCTCGAAGGCCAGAGCCCGCTGCTGTGCCGGCACCCCTGTGAGCGAGTCGTACCTGTCGGACAGCATCAGGCTGGGTGCTGTTCCCACAGCAACCTGGCTCCCCTCCCAGGATCTTCACCTCCACTGCTAGCCCCTACCAGTGGAAGAGCAGCTCAGGGCTCCTAGCAGGGCCGAAGAAACGTGCATCCAGAAAGCACAACTGGCTGTAGTAGACTGCCAACAGCTCCAGCCCCACCTCGTCCCTGCTGGGGGTCCGTGTGGCCTGCAGTGGGGAAGCTGGATGAGCCCAGTCCCAAAGCACCCCACTCAAGTTCCACCCTAGGAACTCCCTGGCTCCCTGGTACACAGAACACCACAGGAATGAGAGCAACCTGGGGCAAGAGAGGAAGTAGGACCCTGAGGAGGAGACAGGCACTGCTCACTGCCGCAGGCAGCAGAGCATGGCCAGAGCAGAAGCCCTGTGGGTCCAGGACACTCAACAAAACCAGCTGTGTCTGTTTCGTTGTCCTCCCAACAGGGACTCTATCCTTCTATGCCAAGGCTCCCTCTTCTGTCTCACAAGAGGGTGGGGCAGGGCCTAGCCCACCCACCTGTCGCAGGTCCTCCAGTTCCTGGATCTCTGTTTCATAGGAGGCACCATCCTCTCCAAAGTGCTCTGAGATCAGCTCCTGACAGAACAGGTATTGGCCTGGGGGCACTCCATGTCTAGCAGTCTGCCCAGGGGATGAGGCGGGAGCAATAAAGAGCGGCCTGGCTGTGTACTTCAGGCCAAGGAGAGGGACTGGAGGCCTGGAGGCTTGGAAGGGCCTGGGACGTTGGTGGGTGTTGATGTTCTGCCTCCAACTCTGGGTCTGGGAAGTGGGCCAGGGTTTTGGTGGTCCTCTCTCAATCCCATAGTAATCCCAAACGCAGGTGCTATCTGTCACCTTGGAGTGGCAGATTCAGACACTGAACTAAAAGGTCAAGTCACTTTCCCAGAGGTCCTAGAGGCCCTAGAAGAAGGGATGTGGCCTGTTTTAGGGTGTGAGTCCTCCCCAGGTCACTCAGGATCCAGCTGCTCTCAGAGTACAGGCTCTAGCTGGGTGGTACCCTTGAGCCAGTGGGACCCTCAGCAGGGGATTCTAGAACCCTATGGTTGTTGTCCTGGGGCTCCCAGAAGATCCCTTCATAGCCACCCTGAACCCCATGCTTGCCCTGGGACTCCCAGAAGGCTTTGGCCTCTTCATAGCCACCCTGGGGCAGGACCGAAATCCAAACTGGAATCCACCCCCCAAGATGTGGGGACCAGAAGTAGCTGAGGCAGGAGGGCAGGATGCTAGGTCTCCAGCAACTTCTGCTGTATCCTTCCTCACTCCTGGCCTCAGTTTCCTCATCTTTTCAATGAAGTGGTTAGATCAGAAAGCACCCACAACCCACCCTGGCCCCTCTCAGAGCTATATCCCTCAAATCCCACAAGCCAGCACTTACCTTCAGCGGTGTGGCCCAGTCCAGCTCCTTGGTTTCCTTCAGGCCCAGGGGGATCATGGGAACAGTGACACTTTCACTAGAACCAGAAGCACTGGGATCCAGACCTACTACTCATAGCAGCCTGGAGTCCCATCCTGAGGTTCCCACTGCCCAGCTGCACCCAGCCCATGTGCATGCCCCAGCTGGTGCTTTGTACCTCTCCGGCTGGTCCATGTCCACACCACTACCCAGCTCCGCCAGCTCCTCCTTCAGTAGCTGCAGGTTGGAGTTGACATAGCTCAGCTCCAAGGCAACCGTCTCTCTGACCCAGTTGTTGCTGGTGGCTCTGGGAGAGGTCAAGGGATGTGAGAAGCCCTCAGGCCCAAGGCAGACCCAGTGACCAGGCTCTCCTGCTCTCTACCCACCCCAAACTCCAGAGCCCACCAGAGGGGTATGTGCTGCTGGGCTAGCCTCCACTGCCGGGGTCAGGGAGGCAACAGGGTTAAGGGCTGACCCATAGGTGCCCTCCTCTGCTCTTCGAACCTTCTTCCTAAAGCTCATTCTTGAGTACTCCCTCAGAATGTACACATCCTGAGTCACCTGGATCTTGCCTCAGAAGTAGCTTTCTTGGATGACAGGTGTTCCACTGTGACACCAACAAAAGTTCCCTGGACTATGGGCAGAGCCAGGCCTCCCTGGGTCTGCAATGAGGGGCTTGACCCAGGGACAAAGGTCTCTGATGATAGGGAGGAGGAGGGTACTGAGGAAGTGATGGCCAGGGGGCTTCCCAGTGTGGGCTGTAGGGGAGAGGAGGTCAGAGTATACAGAGTGGTTCTTGTGTGCTTAGAGGAAAAAGGTGTCCTGTGTCACATCCCTTCCAAAGTCCTCAGTCTTTGAGTGCCGGGTAGGCTCCCATTCACAGCCTCTTCTGAGAAGCCTCTGAGCATTGCCACAGATGCTGTCAGAATCTTGTAAAGAGGCTGTCAGCTTCTGGCCCTTTAGCCCAGCACAGGAAGACCCAGAGGTGGGCCTGTTTTTTTCTGTGATAGTCTAGGCTGAATGGTAAAGTGTGCAGTACGTCCACTAGGACTTGGGTGGCAGCCCATGTCATGGCCATCTGCTCATGGGTCCCTCTTCCGGAAGGATGATGGGCAGATACTTGTCTGGATCACCACCCTGGTCCAGAGCTAGGAACAGAAGGTGCTCACCTGTAGAGGTTTTCAGCCCCTGCGCGCATCCGGAGCTCCTTGCTGATCTGCTGGTGGAGCCGAGCCCTGCAGCTCTGCAGCGGGCCACGCTGGGAGTCACAGCCCTGCAGGGAGGGTGCAGGTCAGGCCTACTGAGCCCCCACCAGGCTGGCCCTTGCTAAGTTCTCAATAAAGGGCCTGCCTCTGCAGCCCGGGAGACTTGGCCCCAGGGCTCTGCCTACATGGGCTTTTGAGGTGGTACGGTCACCGGCACTAACAGCCATGGACAGCAGGCAGCTGTGGGTTGTGCGCCTGTGCTGCTCAGGCAGCAGGTGCCTGACACTGGGATACAGACAGCAGGGCGTTGGGTTCCAGTGTCCCTTTGCCAGCCCTGCTGTGATGAAAGCTCCTCTTGCGTAATATGAGAGGGGTGGCCTGGCTTTCTCCATCCACAAGCCCAGTCATGGCCTGCAGGCTTCCTCCCAGGGCTGCCAGGGAGTCGGGAGAGCAGAGGTACAGGACACAGCAAAGCCTGAAGTCACAGAGCTGCCTCCCGGGCTGTGCAGGATTCTCACCCTATCTGGGTCACCTGCTAGCCCAAGACTTGGCGGAAAGGAGTTTTCAGAAGACTCTTTCCCCAGGCAACATCGCTACCAGGGATCACTGGTTCCCAAAGAGATGAGAAAGTTACAGAGACTCAAAGGCCCTGATCTAAATGACGTAAATGGTGGTGGTGATGGTGGTGGTGTGTGTGTGAATTCCTGCAGTGCTGAGGCTGGCCAGGCATTCAAAGTGTGGTTTACTTTTGTTATGCACAGGACAGTCTCAGTCCCTTGCATGAGCTTAAGGAAGGCTTACACACTGGTGTGGAGGGGGTCCTAGAGCCAGTCACCTTGTGGCACCAGCTCCTTCCTGCAGAGCCAGCTTTCCAAGAGAGGATCATGTCAGTGGAAAGCCATAGGAGAAGCACATGGGCACACTTTGAAGGAAGGAGGCTACAAAGCCTCCTGGGGTGACCAGTGATAGGTGACTCACTCCCTGCCAGAGGCGCAATAGCCCTGGCACACACTGCCTCCTGATAGGGACCTGGACAGTTGGCACCAGACTGCATGGGGGCAGAGCAGCTAGCCGCTCTGGGTCCACACTGTGCAGCTGCCTTCCAGGATCTGTGCTCCTTCTTTAGCCCACAGTGTCTATGAAGGAGGGAAGCTGCGGCCGTGACAGTCTTCCCTCTTCAGAGCCACTAAGGAAGCTATGACCTCTCTTTCCTAAGATCCGACAAAGTTCCTTCCAGATTCTGGTGAGCAGCTAGGACTGCGCATGTGCTGGGCAGTGGGCCTTAGCTCAGCACAATCACTCCTGCCCCTCCCCCACTGCTGAGGGCTGCTGTTGAAGACCACTGGATTCTGCAGGGACCAGTCCCAGGCCCTAGGCCTGTCCTTGGCCTCCTTATCTTTGGCTCCCTTGAGGAGACCAAGTCAGCCTCCTAGCCTGCACTGGGGAAAGGGCAGGATAAGCAAGCCAGAGTCAGACTTATAGGGCTCTGGAAGCCAATGGCCCACACCTACTTTTCCACACTGGGATAAGGGAAGGTCCCAGTAGGGAGGGCAAGGCACCTCCCTCCTGTGCAACCTCTCCACCCTATGGAAACAAAGCCCTTCTAGCTATGACCTCCACTGTGACAATTCCTGCTTAGCTCTGGGAAAGGGAGAGCCTGCCATAACCTTTGACATTCCAATAGGAGTGACCCACCCAGGGTAGCACCTGGCTACGGCCAGGGAAGAAGGGGTTAGGGTCAGAGAAACAAACACCTCCCACCCAAAGACTCAGTGGCCAGAAGTGGACTGTCCCCAGGCCTAGCAGAAGGGAAGAGACAGATATCCTAGCACAGACTTGGGAACAGTAAGGAGAAGCAGGTGGCCCTAAGCCCGCCCCAGCATCCTCCTATTGGGGCAGTTCCTTGAGAGAGCCCTAAAACTTTAACAAACAGGCTGCCCAAAGCAACATGTCCTCTCTCCAAAGACTACCTGCAGGCATGGCCACCCTGTGAAGAAGAAAATCCATGGAGGGCAAGGTGCAGGCTCTTCCTCTCTTTCTCCAGTGCCAGCTTGTCACTGTGGTATCAGGTGTGCCAGGGGGATAGGCAGGACAAATGTTCTTGTTCTGGTCAGTTCCCTGCAGCCCAAATCCTGATGCCTCCGTCCCCATTTCCCTCTCCCCCAAGAGACATACCTGAGCCACAAACACACAAAAGCTAAACAATCAGGCCGAAACAATGTGTAGTTTGACACTGGGAAGGAAGAAGAGCAAAGTACCACGGCAGACACCTAGGACTAGTGACAGAAGCCTCCGCTTAGCCTCCCCGTGGGGTTAGCAGTGGAGTCCCACAGCCTGTACAAATACTGAAGAAGCCTCTCACTGGCTGGAGTAGCTGTGCAAGACCAACAGAACATCCCCATTCAGGCAAAGAAGCACACCGCCACATCCCCATCTACCTAGTCAGAGCTCCTGGGAAGCGTAGACACTCATCCCCAGGGACTGGGGACTTTGGAAGGGGTGGATGTTGGGGGAAGTGGCAAGAGGTCAGGTTGCACAGTGAAGCTCTGGGGCTCTCCGCTGTCTGCAGCTACAGGTCACACTTAATGGACACCCACTTCCACAGTTGGGTGTGCAGAGGGCTTCCCGGGTGTCAGAAAGAAACACCAGCTCGGCGGTGGTGGTGGGGCGCCAGATCAGAACCAACCCCTCTTGTTCTCCAGAATCAAGGGATCCCTAGCTTCAGGAAAGCAATCCAGACCTCGGCTCCCATTGGAATCCCAGAGAAGGTGGAATTCAGGCTCCGGCCTCCCCTCGGAGCGCGGGGCAGGAGGTGGGGGACCCGCACCCCTTGTCGACCCCTACCTTGCGGA
This sequence comes from Eospalax fontanierii, assembly GCA_035773235.1. Classification (NCBI taxonomy): domain Eukaryota; kingdom Metazoa; phylum Chordata; class Mammalia; order Rodentia; family Spalacidae; genus Eospalax; species Eospalax fontanierii. The sequence goes on along the minus strand of CM069532.1, from coordinate 80,524,763 downwards.
TGCTGCGGGCCGCCTGCAGCCGGGCGCTGTCCTCGCCGGCGCCCTGGCCATTCGGCCTCTCCTCGAGGATCATCGTCGCTCTCCTGGTAGCGGACCCCGCGAGGCCGTGAGCAGCAGGTCCCTGAGCTCCGGGAGGACTGTCCCCTCCAGGGTCTCAGCACCCGCCGGGCCCGCCTGCAAAACTTGGCTCTGTCCAATCAGCATCTGCAGCTGCTCCGACAGACAGCCACGGCTACCAACCACAGTGCAAGAAAGGCAAGCAAGGGGGTTGTGGTAACCCTGACAACCAGGGCCGCGCGCCCTGCAAGGTACGCATGCGCTGCGCAGGTCTCCAGGCGTGTTTGGGAAAGTTAGGAAAAGACTCTCGGGACCCGGCTTTCTCGCGTCACCCCGGCAACCGGACCCTCCGAGGACCGCTCCAGAAATGCGTACAATGGGGTTTCTGGGCGGTTTCTTCGCGACGATGCTGGTGCGGATTCTCGGACAATGCCCGCTTTCTTCCCTGCCCGGCGGAGCTGAGCGCGGCTTGGTCCGGGCGCAGCAGTCCTCGACTTCTGGAGCCGCCCCCGTGACCCCCGTCTCCGGGACCAGGTAGCATGCTTTACCTGCCCCTCCACTGACCTGCTTTCTCGTGAACTTCCAGAACCAGCTTCCCTGCGGGACCTACTGTTTGCAGAACTGGAGTTTTTCCAGAACCCGAGCTCCCTGCAGGGCTTGCCCGGCTGCCCGCCTCTCTCAGGCCCTCCCTCCGTCTGCAGGTTTCTGGTGACTCTGCCTCTCAGTTTCCATATGGACTGGCTGTCCTGGAAACATACCCTTAGCCAGCAGGAAGAGCTGGGCAGAAGCACTAAGGGGCCAGCTCCTTGCAGGCTCCTGCAAAGGTCAGCCTCTCCACGCTGCCCTCCTCCCTGGTTCACTGCCTGCCCTTGCTGAGCCAGCAGCTCTATCTCCATGCCCCAGCCTTCTCACGTACACCTAGCTCTGCCATACGCAGATCTGAATCCTGTACGCTAAGCTCTTGGACTGCTGTGGCCATCTGCAGTGGCCCCGGGGTAATGCCCTTCTCATTGGCACCTGCCAACCACTCCAAACTCCTTGGCCTCCTTCGTTGGCCTTCTTGAGTTCGCAGAGAATCTGCGGGGCTTTTGGCCTGCACCTTCCTGGTGAACCGCACCTGTCCTCATTCCCCACTGGCAGCTCTGTGGGCAGCGTCCTCCAGCAGTGGGGTTCTTTTTAATCAATGTTTATTGATAAGAGAATTTCATACAATGTATTTTGATCATATTCAGACCCCTGCCATCCCCACACCCCTCCTCATGTCCTCTATTATTGTTTTATGTATTTATTCAAGTATTTTATTTATTTATTTATTTTTGGTGCTTTTGAGACAGGGTCTCTCCGTAGCCACAGGTGGTCTGGAACTTCCTATGTAGACCTGGCCTGGATCCCACAGTGATCTACCTGCCTCTGCCTGTTGAGTGCTGGCATTAAAGGTGTGCACCACCATGCCCAGATATTTATTATTTTTATTTTTATGAATATGAGTGTATTGCCTGCATGTGTGTAAGTGCACTTGTGTCATGCAATGCCTTTGGAGGTCTGAAGAGGGCGTCTGATATCCTGGAACTGTTACGGATGGTTGTTAGCCATCATGTGGATGCTGGGAATCCAACCAGGGGCCTCTGCAAGAGCAGCCTGTGTTCTTAACTGCTGAGCCGTCTCTCCAGCCGCTACTATTATTATTTTTTAAGGGTCTGGCAGTCTGTTTCCAAAGTATTCTTGGGTGTGGGTCTATCCCTTGGAATCCAGTCAACCGGGTGTCACACCAGTAAGGGAAACTGAGTCTCCCTCTCTCAGCATCTATCAGTCGCCAATAGATCCTCAGCTCGGACAGCCTTGGGACTCAGCCGTCCTGCCTGAGGGGCTGACACTTCTGAACTGGACAGTGAGCACATGCGGTGGAGGCATCTCTAGCACACCTACCACTGCTCTGTACAGGCGACCAGCGACTCAGACCTCTTAATGTCAGCAGCACCTCCTGTGAGCTTCAGCGGCTCCCCAGCAGGCATGTGTGGCATGAGTCGACACGGTTCCTTTCTCTCTGAGCAGGATTGCTCGGGTCACAAACCTCAGGGCAGTTCACCCTCCCCAGCTGCGTAGAGGCAACTTACAGGGATTCACTGTGGATTCAGAAACACTTTCTCCCCAGTGACCTGCTCTTGGCAATGTCCCTCTCCAGCCCCAACTCTCAGCGCTTCTGAGGGCTGTTTAGTTCAGCAGGTGAAGCCGCTGGGAGGTAAGGGTGACTTAGTTGTTAGGGATTCTAAGACTCCCAGGGACTCTCAAATGAAAACTGCAGACTCAGCTCAAAAGCAGCTGGAAGAGTGCTGGCCTGGCATGTGTAAAGCCTTGGGTTCAATCTCCAGCACTGCGTAAAACACCACTAGTCCCCATACACAGAAGGCAGAGGCAGGAGGATCAGAAATTCAAGTAACATAGTGAGTTTGAGGCCAACCTGGGACATATGAAACAACAAAAAAGTTCAGGTTGGAGAACAGACTTCAGATGTAGAAGGTGGCTTCAACATTTGCCTTACTCTGCCTTCTACGGAAGGCACCCAAAGATGAAGGCCGACAGTTGAGGTGTTAAACAACACCTGACAGCATATCCTCAGAGGGGGCACTCTGGTTCTCAGCCTTTGCTGATTGCCCTGAAGTCATCCGCGGAAGAGATGGTCATGAGGGCCGTGCTAGCACCCAGCTGGACGAAGCCTCACTCAGACAGAGAAGACCAGAACTGAAGCACAGGTCCTACCCGGAGAGTTCCTGGGAGTGGTGGACAGCTAGCCGCCAGACTGGCAGGTTGCAGGGCAGAGTAGTACTGTTCAGGAAGATGAAGGCAGTAGACTTCCTGGCGCGTCTGATACCCTGCATTTGGCAGAGAGCTGGGCTGAACTCATGGAAAGTACCCGAACATGAGAGAAAGCTGCCAAATCCACAGAAAATGGAGAGGTGGGAGGTCCCTCCCGGCACGCGTGAGGTCCGAGGCTGGACCCCAGCACTGGGGGTGGGGGTGACACATGACAGGACCACCGACTATAGCTTTTTTCGGCTTTGACTTTTTTCTTGGTATCATAACATAAGCACTGGGTCCTGTGCCCCAGGAATGACAGCAGGGTTCTGATAGGAGTGGGAGAGGCGCAGGGTGCGAAGCACGACCTCCTCAGGGACAATCAGTGATCAGTGGGCGAATGTTCCAAGCTGGGGCTGACTGTTTGCCACACATGGGAGGGTAGGAGGCTCCGGGTTCAGTCTCCAGCTCTTTGAATGAAATAAGCAGAAAACATCAGAAGCAAGGTGGGGAGTGTGATGCGGCTTAATCAAAATCAGCAGCTCGGGAGTCCCAAGGGGGGCATCCGGGAGAGTGCCGGCCAGGGGAGTGCCAGCCGGGGCTGCGGTTTTGCTGAGCCATCTGGCAGAACTGCTTGGTTCATCAAACTGTGTGTATATTATATTCCTTTGGTAACTGCAGTCACAGGTCTGTTTTTTTTTTGTTTTTTTTTTTGAGTAGCTGTCTAGAAGTTTGGGGAAAAAAGCTCCAAAGAAGATGTGACTATTTGGAAATGAAGAAGTATTTCTCAATAAATCCAGAATTCAAAGGAAGTCACACTAACCAAGAAAGTAAATAGATTTTAAAAGATGTGGGGCGGGGGGCTGGAGAAATGGCTCATCGGTTAAGAGCACTGACTGCTCTCACAGTGGACCTGGGTTCAATTCCCAGCACCCACATGGTGACTGACAACCATCTGTAACTCCAGTTCCAGGAATCCAACACCCTCTTCTGACCTCCACAGGCACTGCATGACACGAGTGCACTTACACACATGAGGCAATATACTCATATACATAAAATAAAAATATAAAAATTGTGTGGCATACAACCCAAAGAAACTCTGTAACCTAAGAAATAAGCTAATAATTTGAAAGATGACAGGCACAGATGGCTGGTAATGGACATCTGTCATGAAGAAAAAGCTGGTGGTCTTGGGAGAACAGAAAGCTGGCAGGACTATGGGTGGCCACATCAGAGAAGAGAAAGGCTGTGTTGGTGTGGCCTACCTCTGACTGCCAGGACTTCTGATGCTGACTGCACAGGGGAGGCAGATCAGAGGGGATGTCTGTGCCTGTGTCTTCCTGGTACCTTTGTCATATTTGTCAATGAAGATGCCACAATTTCCATTTCTGTTTTTTTATATTTATTGGTTTTATTTTTTAATGTGTGAGTGTCTTGCCTGCATGTGTGTAAGTGTACCCATGTCATGCAGTTCTCGAGGAGATCAGAAGAGGGTGTTGGATCCCCTGGAAGTGGAGTTACAGGTGGCTATCAGTCACCATGTGGGAGCTTGGAACTGAACCCAGGTCCTCTGCAAGAGTAGTCAGTACTCTTAACCTCTGAGCATCTCTCCAGCCCCCATTTCTATTTTTTTAAAACAGTTGAACTTTATATAGTACCAGTCCACTCAGGCTGCATAAGAAACCATGACTGGTCAGCTTACATAACAGAAACCCAGTCTCTGGGCCCTCAGGGCTCCTGAGAGAGGCCTGCAGAGGGTGACATGTCTTCCCACCTGGGTATGTCAATGGCCAGGCCCCACCCTAAGAGCTGTGAAACATTCCTCTGCAGGAAACCTGCTGGGCCTGTACCTCTTCTACTCCTCAGGGCAGGAAACAGATCTCTGAAAGTCATGTGGAGTAAGATGAGTCAGCTAAGCTTGATAAAGGGAACATATCAAATAGAGGTGGTCCTGTCCGAAGCTTTGTGATTGTAATGGGGAGGCAGGGGAGACAGGCAAGGATGCAGGCGCAACCACTTCACAGCTCTGAGTTAAGGATGTAACAGTGGAAGGAGCAAAGTTATATTTATAGTCAGATGACCAGACTTGTTCAATTTGAAATCCTAAGAAATTCAACCCAAATGAATTACAACTAATTGGAGAATTTTAAAGGGTAGCTAGCTTTACGCTCACCATATTATGGACTGAGTATCTGTGTCCAAATCAAATGAAGATGTTGAAGTCCTGTCCTTCTTCCCCTTGGGGTGCTGTTTGGAGATGGGGCCTTTGGGGACAGTGAGGGCTAGAGGAAGTGCCAAAGTGCAGCAGCAGGGCCTCCTAAGAGCACAGTGCTTGCCACCCCAAATATTGGATCTGTAGATGGGAAAGGGCCCCAGAAGGGGCCAAATCTGCTGGTACCTTGTACTTTTCATACCCAAGAGTGGTGGGAAAAGAGATTTCTGTTGTCTGAGCCCCAGACAATGATGCTTGTTACTACAGCCTGAGCAGACTAATAGTATACAAGGTGTAGTTGCTGAATATGTTCATGTGCCTATGGAGGCCAGAAGAGGGTATCACATTCCCTGGAACTGGAGGTACAGGTTGTGAGCTGCCAGATATGGGTGCTGGGAACTAAACTTGAGTTCTTTGCAAGAGCAATGTGTTCTCTGACGGCTGATCCATCTTTCCAGCCTTCACTTAAAGATTCAGTGTAAACAACTAAACTGTCAGAACTGAGTTGAAGGATTTTTTACTTTTTTATAGGCCAGGCTGGTTTCAAACTTACTGTGTAGTGTGGACCCTGTTGCTTTAGCCTCTGGGGTGCTGGATTACAGCTATGTGCCACCACTTCTGGCTCTGAAGGAATGTTTTATATGAAAATCCAGGTACCTTGAAAGGGAAAGATTTAAAGATTTTTATCATATAAAGATTTAGCATTTCAATTTAGCAAATGACATCAGGAAAAAGTCAATAAAAACAAAAGAGAAAGAAATTTGCAACATGTAACAAATGAGAAGTTAGTTCCCCAAATAAAAGAGCCTCGAAATGGGCTGGGAACAGTCAAAGGAAAGAATAGAAAAAAAAATGGAAAAGTCTCATACGGCCCAGTGTGACCAGCCCAGGTCCTTCAAAACGTGGACGAGTGCAGGAACTGGCACAGCCTGTGAGAGGGACTCGGAGGTTTGACACTCTACAGTCCGTCAGGCTGAGCTCCAGGCAGTGCCAGCCTGGCGAATGTAAAGGCCAGTTCTTGGCAATGCACTGTCAGAAACTGGGGTCTCAGCCCTGTGCCCCAAGGTCTCCAAACCTCCGCCCTTCACAGACCTCATAGGAATCCAGCTAGGAAGGAGCCCAAGGAAGATGATTATTAGACTTCTAGACTGTTACAGAGGTCATCGCAGAAGGCACGTGGAGATTGATACCTGGCAATCCCCCACCCAGGCTAAGCAGGAGCAGTTCACAGGGAGAACCACACACCAAAACTCTCTTGCACCAGATGTGAGAGGAAGCAGCCTTCAAACCGCAAGATTTGCGAGGATGGGTAAAGCCCAGGCCTGAGGCCCTGCTGCACGGTGGGGAGGGGAAGGGGAACAAACTACAGATTCCCTCAGTAATCATGCACTGTTCAGTGGCCCACCTTTAGAGGTCGAGGTTTCTGGGTCTGGAGAGATGGCTCAGCAGTTAACAGCACCAGCTGCTCTTGCAGAGGACCTGATTCCCAGCACCCACATAACAGCTTAACAACCATCAGTAACTCCAGTTCCAGGGGATCTGATGCCCTCTTCTGACCTCCTTGGGCATTGCTCGACATGGGTGCACTTACATATATGCATTGCACTCATACACAAAATTAAAAAAAAAATAATAAAAAAGTGGAGGCTTCTGGAGAAGTATTGGAATTAAGAGCAGACGTAATGCCAAATAAAATCAAAATATGATACAACCCCAGTGTTCTTCAGCAGAACGCAGGACCGACCTCAGCAGGAGTCCGGGGTGTCGTCCCTGACTTTCCTTTTCATCTCATTCATTTATTCTGTATGTGTGAGTGTTTTGCCTGCATGTGTATGTGTATCATGTCCGTGCATTGCCTACAGAGGCCAAAAGACAGTGCTGTATAACTGGAGTTATGGACAGTTGTTAGCCACCACGTGGGTGCTGGGAACTCAACCCCAGTACTCTGCAAGAACAGCCAGTGCTCTTAACCATTGACCCATCTCTCCAGCCCCAACTTTCCTTATTATACATACTAGCACAGGTTGTCAGCACTGCCATGCAGCCAGGGTAGAACACAGTCAGCTTAAGAGCAAGTACCTTTAATCTTAGCTCTTGGGAGGCAGAGGGATCTCTGTGAGATAAAGGCAGCCTGTTCTATATAGAAAATTCTAAGCTAGTTGGGACTACAAGGAGATCCTGTCTTAAAATAAAATAAAATAAATAAATAAGTAAATAATTAATTAAATAAAAGCAGGGCTGGAGTCAGGTGTTGTGGCCCAAGCCCTTAGTTCCAGTACTCAGGAGGCTAAGGCAGGATCTCTGTGAGTTTGAGGCTGGTCTGATCTACAATGTGAGTTCCAGATATGCCATGGATATACAGAAAGACCCTGTCTTAAAAAGAAAATGAACAAATAAAAAGCAGGGCTGGGCAGACAAGATGACTCAAAGTGCTTGCTGGAAGCCTGGAGTCCCGAGTTCGATCCCCAGAACCCACATAATGGTGGAAGAAGAGGATCAACTCCCAACAGTTACCCTTGACCTCCATACTTTGCTGCACGCACACGCACACACACATAAAATTAAGATAAATAATAGATAAATAAAAGCGGAGCTGCAGACAGTGACTTAAGATAAAGTGCAGATCATGCTGTCGAGTGAATAAAACAAACCCAGATAGAGCACCTGTGGGGAGAGGCCATGCTGCCAAAACAAGGGGTCAAGGAAAAAGTGCCAACATCCTTGCTGGTGTGTTGAAACCTGCCACCTCTGGGTGCTAGGGGCCGGCAAGAGGACACCAGCTTAGCGCATATACTTCTGCATTGCTGGGCTGGTCACAGCAAGAATGTGTTGCTTTTGAAGGTCAAAAAATGGAAGCTGAGAGGCAGAGAGGCGAGGAGAATGAGTCTGCTGTGAAGAGCAGAACCTGGGGCGGTGGCAGACACGAGTGGTTTGGAGCAAGCACTTCTTCAGACAAGTGGGCTCTATTTTCTTTCATGCTGCTGTGGATGGAGACTTTGACCCTGTGTTTGTTAGGAAAATATCCCTCCACTAAGCTGCATCCGCAGCCCCTGGTGAGCTTTGATGATGTTGAGAAATTAGATTTCCAGCTTGGGAGGAAGGCTTTGTATAAGTACCCGGTGTCCTAGGAATCACTGACCTGCCTACTGCTCACCCGCCCTGTGCCAAGAGCTTGGAGCTCCTGGCGGCATCTGGCTCCTTCCCTGAGCACCAGCCTGTGTCCTGAAGTGGGTCAGCCTTGGGACAACCACCACAGAACCAAACACATAAGTCAGGGAGGCAGGCTGGAGAGAGCAATCTGAAGAAAGCAGCTAATTCTGGAAGATTCCAGCCGATCTGGATTGGACCTCTTTGGTGGCTGCCCCTTCTCCAGTGGGTACTGTGGAATCTGGTTCTGGGGTCTCCTGCCGTAGTTCGATGTGAAAGTCTACCCAGGACAGCGTGTGAAGAGGAGCTGGAGGAACCTCTAGGAAGTGGGGCCTGGTGGGAGGATGTTAGGTGGCTTGGGGTGTATGCAAAAGGAGACCCTGATCCCATCCTGGCTCTGCTTCCCAGCTGCCAGGTGAGCAGGTTCTTCCCCGAGCGCTCACTTAGCCCTGAGTCACTACAGGCCCCACAGCAACAAGTCAGCTGACCATGGAGTGAAATCTCTGGAACTGTGAGCCAAAAATCATCCTTTCCTCCTTTAAATGTCTCAGATGTTCTGTCCCACAGATGGAAGGCTGAGCCACCCTAACTTCCAAGTGACTTGCCGCAGTGGTGGCCTGGCGCGGCCTGGCTAGGATACTTGTTAGAGTGGTGCTGTTTATTTACATTTGCATTTTTCTAGAATGAGAAGCAGAGGAGGTTAGCTTCAAAGGCACGAGATTGGACAAAGCCGAAGAATTTAATTAGCTGTTTGTCCACTGCCGTGGACATTGCGATGTCAGAGCTCTGGCGTGTGCTGCATCCAGGAGGCGACAGCACAGCACAGATGAAGAGCAACACAGCCAAGCAAGGAGGGCAGAATGAACTGCGTGCACCAGCGTCCGTCTATGATGAATGGGGGAACAGGTATTGCAGGAGGACGGGAAGCCTTAATCAGTGTTGGTGATAGCCACCCATGCATCATGTGGAGGGGCCCGAGCCTGAGGGGCAGGACCCATGGAATGTGAGAAATGAACTGTTTGTAAATACAATCAACAGTTTCGTGTTTGTGAGAAAGTCATTTCTCATGGGGAAGCCACCTTTAGTAAAAGATGTACCTAGCTCTCCAGTGAGACGGGCCATCAATCGCTAGGACATCATAGGCCAGCGCAGGGCTGTTAGAAGCCTGAGGGAGCAGACATGCATATTTATTCCTGTTTGAAGGAAAGTTGAGTCACTTTAAAAAGCAAAATGGTGCTATTGAACACCAGCTTGTGGCTGGTACCACAGGGGGCCCCTGAAAGTCCCTTCCTGAGGTGTTTCCTCTGTAGGGAAGGCTCTCAGGGACAGGTGCGCCCCTGCACACGGCCTCCTTCCCATTGGCCTGTGTGTCCTCAGAAGGGAAGAAGCAGGGGAGGGGTTTTGCAGAGAAAGAAGGCAGCTTGCTCAAAGGCTTCCAGGGACAGGGAGGGGAGGGTGACGGGGTGGGTGGCACAGAAATGACTGTCTTTCCATGTCAGGCAGAGGGGCTTGCCACGGCACTTTGTACCCTTAGAACTGCGTGAGCCCTGGGGGACTGGCACTTTGTTGGACACTGAGCTTTCCTGGGCACTGGTCATGATGGCCAACCTGAAGTACACCAAAGCTGCCTGTAGCACCATGCCACCCATTGTAGCCTCCAAGGATCCCGTGGGTGTGCCCATGCAGCCAGGCTGGGAACTATGTGGAGGTCTGCAGACATGTCTGACGTGGCTGTGGGGAAGGGGCATGAAGGCTGAGCCAGGGATTTGACTATGGCAATCAGATGGAGGGTCTGGGGTGCTGAGTGGAGTGGCTGTCAGATATGTAAACATATCCAATAACTGCTGATCTTGGAGCCCAGGGGCCAGCTGGAGGCAAAAATCCACGTTTGGTTGTCCTTGTTATAGAGTCCTGGGGACAGAGTTCACCTGAGTAGTGCTCAGAAAAGGCAGGGCAACCCGGAACCATAGGAACAGGGACCAGTGGCACCCATAAGGCCAGGGAGGGACAACCTCCAAACAGCCCTGGCTAGCATGCCATCTGGTACTGCCTGAGGTCATGCAGAGGGGTCCCTGTGGTCAGTGGGTGTGAGAACAAGGCCGCTTTGATTGAGATCTTGTGAGCCAGAGGGGCAGAGGCGGACACATCTGAACTCTGCGGTTCGATAGGATTCCTGGCTGTGGTGCTGGAATGACTTAGGGGCTAGTGACCTGCAAGGAAAGTGAGGAGCCCCCGACTTTGTGTGTGAAGGAGAAGGCCAGGAATGAGGGCAGAGGTGGGCTAACTCTGGCATTGGTGGGTCTGGGTGCTTCTGTGGGCTGTCCTTGATGAGAGTGACTGGGGACAAGTGCGAGAAGTCACCCGAGAGCAGCTGCGCCCACCCAAGCTGCTCACACTGGTCGCTGTGCTTTTCAGATCCCGTGGTCTTTGGGAGGAAAGTTCCTGGGCAGAGGCTGTGGCTCAGTGGGAGAGCCTTTGCCTGCCACAGACGTGGCCCAATTCCGAGGGCATTTGCTCGTTGGCAGCCTACTCCAGATTCAGCCTGGATGGAGGCAACTCTGGTGTCACTACTGAGGACCTGTTGTCAGACACGTTTTTGGATACAATTTATAACATATTTTGACAGCTGACAAGGTTTTTAGTCCCAGTGGAGACCATCTAGGCATAGCTGCCCCAGAAAATATTTGTCATTAGGGAATATATATCATTTATTTACCATGCAAAAGAGGGGGTGTTGTTCAGTGCAGCCTTCTCCTCCTCCTGAAACCTTGTTTCCATTTTCCACGTCTGACTAATTTTTAATCTCAGTGACTGAGTGGTAATGCCGTTGTCACTTGCTGGCGACAGTGTTTAAGAAGTGTGTGATATATGCTGCCTTCACGGGATCCTTTCTGGTGATCATTCCTGTGAGCGTTCTGAATAAAATGAGTTCAGCCTCCGTGTTGCTCCGGCAAACCCAGGCAAAAATGCAGATTAGATACTGTCTTTGTGCAAGGGCTCTGCAGAGCACGGCAGCACGTCGGACGACGCCACCTCCACAGCGACGCCTGCTCGCCATCACTCACCAACGCAGGAAAACAGCTATGTGCCTAGGGCCCATTTGTTAAGAAGACAGGAAGATGGCACCGTTAATAACCTCTAACGTGGGCTGTGACTTATAAAGCAGCCGCACCGCAGAGGCAGGGACTGGGTTTGCGACAGCCGGTTTCCCCGGCGCCTGTTTTTCCTGCAGCAGTGCAAACTGGACACCAAATGCCAAACTCACTTCCACCCATGATCAATGTTCAAATCGTTCCCACCTCCTGCCAGGCCTGTGGTTCCTACTCCTCCTGTCTGAACCAGCAGTGTGGCTGCTGTTGAAAGTCATCCTGCCTCGGGCCGTGAACAGTTCATGCCAATCATCCTCTGAAAGGCAGCCGGGAACATACTGTGAGGGTCCCCACACTTCCTCGACCCTGGCACACACACATGGCTGATGCTCTCAGGCCTCGCCTGTCAATCCCTCTTGCTTCTAGGACTCCCCTGGGGCTCCTCTCAAGGCTCAGAGATGCTGGCCCAGGCCCACAGCCCACCAGAAACGCTAGAGTCGGGGTCGATGCTTCCACTAGATGCAGCCAGTTGCCCCCAGCTGTGGATTGAAACCTGAGGGATATCACCAAGTGTGTCACAGAGGCTGCAAGAGGGGCCAAGCCAAGGAGGTGGCCTGGCTCTTGCCCCTTGGCCCACTTCCCAAACAATACACGTGTGAGAGAGTTTGCTTTTGACCTGGCAGTGCTCTGTTCCAGCCACTTGCTCTTGTCTTTGTGCTCCCTTGTTTGAGGTCACTGTCTACTCTGATGACCTGGCCACGTCCACTGATGGTCCAGACTTGGCTCTCTGATGTCCCACTTCTGGCCCGCATCAATGGAACAGCAGATAGTACCTGGCTTGCTCTAAGTCTGGAGCCTGCAAAGGGCTTGCTCACAGCTCTGGGCTGTCTCTTGGCAGGGAGGGCATACCTACCACAGTGTGTTGTGCATGCATCACTCCTGTGTTGTACACATGCTGCATGCAGCCCATCAGGGGGTATAGCAGGAGATAGCACTTGGCTGACACAGTCACAGTGGGAGTGGTAAAGTTCACTTACCCCCTAGCGTCTGTGAGTGGCTCATAATCCAGGTGTTGCTGCTGTGTCCTGGGTGACCACAAAGGCTCTGGAGTTGCTGCAGAGGATGTGGGTTCTGCCAGAGTGTGTGTGGTCTTCAGAGGGTTGCTAGCCCTCTTCTGTGGTCTTCTTTCCCTAAGACGGGTGAAGGCCTTTTCCTTGGTGCCCTCTCTCTTCTGTTTCCCTTCTTGATGGCCCTTTTCCCCGGGGACCTCTGTCGCCTGAATGTCCCCCTCCCCTTGTTTTTCTGAACAACTTTCTGTGTAGGAGCTTGGGCTCAGCTCTGGCTCTCTCTATAAGACAAGGCCTGGGAATAAGATGCATGGGAACCCTCCCGTGTCCCAGACTGGGGGCCCCCTTTGAATGTATTTGTTCCTTGCTCTTCCTCCAGCCCTTTGTGTGATCCGTGTCTAGCTTGCTGCGTCGGTGCTGTGTGCAGGTGCTGCGTGCACGTGTGTGCATGCGCACAACTGGCAGGTATAGGGGCTGGTTTGGGCATCAACAGCTTGGGCTGTCCATGGGGGTCTTGGCCTTGCTAAGTAGAACTGGCACGGCCCTCATTCTAGGAGTCACTTTGGCCTCTTGTGAACACATGGTGGCCTCCCCTGTGTTTTCACAGGTGTTTTCACCATTGATCATGGCATGGGAACAACTCTGTTGTCTTGTGACTTGTAGTGCTCAAAAGAAGAAAACAAATCTCTGTCTCTAGAGAGACCTCAGGCCAGGGCAGTCCCGGCACAAGGTGAGGTTTGCTCCTTCATCTCTTTCTTGTGGAGCAGGTATGATGGGGATGATAGATATGCTGAGGGGTGAGGGTGGGTGGGTTCCTAGAGCTTGGCTATGCTGTAGAATCAGAGATGGTGGAACAGGTTGGCGATGTGACACGTAAGGAAACCCAATCCCTGAGTGTTTAGCTCTCAGGGGAGGTCCTCTCCTTCATGTTCTGTGGGGCCTTTGTGCATGTTTGGTTTTGTTTTATATAGATGATCCTGGCAGAAATAAGTGTACCCTTGGTGACAGTCCCTGTAAGCACATGCTTCTCTGAGAATGAACCTCCGCTGCAGCAGGAGACTCCCCGCTGTCCTGCAGTGGTTTCTCTATGCTTTTCTTGTGATGGGGTGAGGGGCCTAGAGCAGGAATAGTTCCTTTTTCCCACAGGGCAGACACAGGCGTGGTGTCTGAGTTTTGCTTTTAAAAATTGAATGCTGTAGAAGAATTCACATCCTGGTGGCAGCACGGTGCCGATGCCTAGTGGGCAGAGTCTGATTTAGAACAGTTTGTTTGAATTTGTGTTTTAGGTAGGATTTCCACTTCGGGGCCATGTGTTTGGCCTTGGAATTCAGGAGCTGTTTAATTTGATGTCTGATCTGCCACTCAGTCAAACTGTGCTACAAATTTCCTGCTGAGGAGAAGGGCCATTCACTTTTAGGTCACCCACTTGCTGCCTCTACACACCTGCTGCAAGCTGCATGCTCTCTTTTAAGAAGGCAAGTAAGTCCACAGGCTCGCACTTCCCAAGCTGCTGATTTAAATGGAGGCAGAAACTGGAATTTTCATAGTAAAGCATCTTGAGTTTAAAGTGCTGCCACAGTTTTACAGAAATGTAAATTTTCATGCAGGTCTGGCTCGGGGCCAGGTTCTCGGCCTCTGCGACGTGGACCAGAAGCGAAGTGGAGTTCTGTGTCTGATGCTGGGCTCGGCTCTTCTTTTCTCCTTGTGGAAAATGTGAGAACATTGTGAAAACTTCCTTTCATGTTCTTTTTTGTCTTAGAAGTGTCCACACAGCGGCACTGAAAGTGTATTCACGGCCACGTACAGCCACCACCATCCTCTGTTCCAAAACTCCTTTGTCCCTCCAAAAGGAGATTCCAGGTCCTTGGCATCACTCCCTAGTCCTCCCCTCAGCCACTGAAGTCACTGCTCTGCTTGCTGTCTATGGATTTGTTTGTCTGGGCTTTTCAGATGAACAGAATCCAAAGCACCGTCCCATGTCTGGCATTGTCCACTAGCACATTTCAGGCTCCGTCCACATAGCAACTGCCCAGGCTCTGTTCCTTCTCATGACTGAGAACACTGCTGTATGAATGCATGCCTTGTCTGTTGGTGGACATTTGGGTTGTTTTCTTCTTTTGGCTACTGTGAACTTTTGTGCAAACATATTTATTGAAATACCTGTTTTCAATTCTTTTGGCTACATGGTTAAGAGTCGTTTTTCTGGGTCTTGGTAGCTCTGTGTGGCTCACTGAATGCATTAGTCAGGGTTCTGTAGAGGAACAGAACCAGGAGAATGAACATATGTTAAGGTTAAAGTGGCAAATAGCCCTAGAAAATTAACTGGGGTAGACTAAGCAATCTCTAGGGTCTCTGCTGAGAACACCCCCTTTCCAGCTTCACTGTCAATCATTTGCTCCTAGGACCGCCCCTAAGGAGGCAGTCTCACCTTAACTTTTGGGCGGAATACCTATGTGTTGGTGAGGTAGTGAGTTTTTCCTGCCTGCAATCCCACCTCCCGGTGCTGTGCTCTCTAATTCTCCACCCAGAGAGTGCGGTCACTGGTCCAGTTAAATAAATTTGAGTGATTTAGAATATCTGGAATGTGAGTGGTCCTCCCCAGGGCCTGAGCACAAAAGGGGATTTATTGGAGTGACTTACACAATATGGTCAATGGCTACCTCACGCTGGAGGGGCTTGTGAACAGGTGGACTAGGCTAGATGTCCGGCAGTCCGGATCTAGTGCTGAAGGCCTGGGAATTCTTGAAGAATCACTGATCTTTAGTCTACACTGGAGGTTCTGATGTCAGCGAAGGAGGACAGCAGCCCCCGCCCCCCGTCTCCTCTTGTCTGGGCCGCCACTGGAAGGTGCTGCCCACACAGGATTTTCCCAGGTCAATGAACATAATCAGGAAAATCCCTCACGGGTGTGTCCAGAGGCTGGCCTCTTCATTAATCCCAGATTTGGCCAAACTGACAAGATTAAATATCACCCTGAATAATGGACGAACTTTTCTCAAGTGCCACCCCCGACGCCCCGTCTCATAGTCTCCCCAGCATTGGCCGAGGAGCCAGTTTCTCCACATGCTTGTAAGTTTTCTGTCATTTTCTTATTGCTGACCTAGTAGGTGATAACTCACTGTAGTTAATAATTTTTTACACTTACTGGGGGGGGGGGTATGTTCCCTGAGCATTTGTGGAGGAGTCTGTTCTCTTCTTCCAACACGTGATGCTGAGGATAAAACTCACATCATCAGGTTGGCAGCAAGTGTCCTAACCTGCAGAGCCTTTCAGCCAGCTCTGTAGTTAGTTTCATTTTTTTGAGAAAGGATCTCACTGCGAAGCCCAAGATAGTCTCAGATTCACCACCCTCTGCCTCTCCCTCCCCAGTGCTGGAGTTACGGGTGTTTCCCAATGAGGTCTTTAATCAAACATTTTAGTTTTTGCAACTGGTGTGGGGAAGACTTGACTTGGTTCTTCGCATTGCAATAGCCAGCACCACCTGTTTGAGAGCTGGCCTTTCCCTGCTCGATGATGTGGTTCCCACCTGAACTCACTGCCTGTAGACATGAGGTTTACTTCTAGACTCCTGACCCCACTGACCTGTGTATCCCAACATCAGGAAGGGAACAACTCCAACCCTGTGTTTCGAGACTGTTTCTGTCAGTCTGGATTCCTTGCTGTTTCCATGAAGATCTGGGGGCGGGGGCAGATTCCTGCCACCAAAAGGCCACCTGAGCTCTGAGGGAGACTGTACTGAAGTCCGAGATCGCTTTGGGGTCAGTCTGACTCCCGCTCTGTTCTTGGGAATTTGAAAAATGTTTCTCTTTGGGGACATGCTTAAGCTTTTCTAAGATGAAAAGATTTTCAAAAGTTTAAAAGGATATTGAATCAACAGTAAAAAGAGAGGGGGCTGGAAGGACGGCAGTTAAGAGCACTTGCTGCTCTTGCAGAGGACTCAGGTTTGGTTCCCAGACACACATGGAGTGGTTCACAACCACCTGTAACTTCAGTTTCAGGGGATCTGGCACTGCCTTCTGGCCTCCTCAGACAGTTTCACGCACGTGTACCACATACATATAGACACATGCCTACACACATAAGTAAAAATAATAAAATAGGGGCTAGAGAGACTGCCCAATGCTTAAGAGCACTGACTGCTCCTGCAGAGGACCTGGGTTCAAATCCCAGTACCCACATGGTGCTATAGCTCTAGTTTCAGGCCACGTGACACCCTTTTCTGACCCCACAGGCCCTGCATGTCACAGGTGCATGTACATACAAGCAGGCAATACACTAATAGATATAAAATAAAAATGATAAAACATTTTAAAAAATGAAATAAATTGTTAAAACAAAGGGGGGTTGGAGAGATGCTCAATGGTAAAGAACACTGGCTGCTCTTGCAGAGGACTGGGGTTTGGTTCCCAGCACCCATACATGGTGGTTGACAGCCATCTCTAACTCCAGTTCTGGGAGACCTGATGCCCTCTTCTGGCCTCTTCGGGTATTGCACAAACATGAGTGTATTTACATACATGCAAAACACTCATACATATAAAATAAAAATCAATCAATCAAAAATAAATAAATAAAGGAATCCGAAAGTGTAACCAAATTCATGGAACTTTGGGTTCTCATTTACATCAGGGTTTAGAGGTGATGAGTCAGTGCTTGTCCAGCATGTGTGAGACCTGGGGTTCAACCCTGAATGAGTTACTTTTCTGTCGCTGTGATGAGACACCAGTACCAAGGCAATTTATAGAAGGAAGAGTTTACTTGGCTTGCAACTCCAAAGGGATTAGAGTCCATCAGGGTGAGGTGACTGGAGCAGAAAGCTGAGGGATGCGTCTTCAGGCAGGCACAGGAAGCAGAGCTCCCCTGGGAATCTGACAAGGCTTAAGAACTCTCAAAGCTCACCCCCAGGGACATCCTCATTCAGACCACCACAAGCCCCCAGTCCCATAGAAATAAAAAGTAAGAAACGCCAGGGGCAGCCGAGGAGCTCTGAGGCTATTAAGGAATTTTCCTGTATTTAGAATGTGATGGCAGCGTGGGGGCTGTTAACAGATCGGCTCTGATGTGAGGTGTCTGTGGGTGGGGAGGTGCTGTTGCGGGGAGAGCTGCCTCATAGTACTCTTGTAAGTAGTAAGGAAGAGCTCTGAGCTCCCACATTGGCCCCAACCCTGTGTCCCAATCAGTCAGGACAGTGTGGCATGGCAAGCCAGCATGACCTCTTTCCACTCTTCCAGAGTGACCTCCAGCCCTAGTGTGAGGCTTTGCACGTAGCTGCTACTGAAAAGTCAAGTGGATCTGAGGTTTGCATTGTTCTAGAAACAGTGCAGGTCACTAGACCACACTTCGTTGGACTTTGAAGTATAAGCACACCATGTAGTGGGACTTTGCCAGCTTTCTGGTGCCTGGCTTTATCAGCATGCTTCAAGTGAGAACTCCCCCCTTAAATTCTGAAACTGTGTAATGTATTCTTGTTTTTTTTGTAAAAGCCTGAGTGGGTGCTAAACTTTACTACTCAAATTAATGCAAGACTTATCTGTGTTTTAATTTAAAACAGAAAAAACTCTTTGCTGAAGTGCCAGCCAGTGGTGTGGGAGTACAGCCAGAGGCTCCAGGAGGTTCTGCTCTAGGTGGTGTGAGTGACACCTCCCAGTGACAGCCTGTGCATGCGTGCATGTGTGTTAGGAAGGATCTGGTGGGGCCAGCCAGTTCTGTATGGTGCAGGCTCAGGCTGGTGTCCCTGGATTCCTGTGCCCAGCACCTAGATCAGACCATCCTGCTGTGGGCTTGCCTCTTACAGGACCTGGGAGGACTGGCTAGGCTCTGCTTCTATCTCAGTATGTAGCTCTACATGTGAAGGTAGGTCTCAAGGATGGCCTGGCTGGTGACCAGAGTGTAGTCACGGGTCTGTGCTGTGCTCAGTAGCTGGGGCCTGCCTGCAGGGACTCCACAGGCACCTGTCCCAGTCGGGCTGCATCACTGAGAGGACAGGACAGAGAATGCACCTCTCCTTAGCACTGTGTTCCAAACAATGTGGTCCAGTGTGTGGGAACTGGCACCAAAGTGCCTGGCATGTAAGAAAGGGGCAGGTCCAGGATTGTATAGGAAGCAGTTCACGAGGCACTCAGAGACAGGAGAGGGGTCGCAAATGACATCAAATCCATAACCATGCTACAAGAGCAGGTTTCTTTACCAGTGCTGTGTGCAGAGCAGACAAGTTGCTATGTGCTTGAGGAATCAGTTCTTGGTCCTTTGGCTTGAATCAAGTGTTTGGTATATTTTACAGTGGAAGCAGTAGACTAATACTTTCTGTAAATAGCTTTTAAAAAGTTGTCTACTTATTGTGTGTGCATGTGTGCCACGGGGTGTGTATGGAGGTCACAGGATAACTTCGTAGAGTTGGTGTTCTCCTTTAACTTTCACACAGATTCTGGGAATTGAACTCGGTGTCGTCAGGCTCAGGCGGCATCTTTACACACTGAGCTACCTTGCCAGCCTTTTTGTAAATGGTTTTTAAAAACTTGCTTTGGGGGCTGGAAAGCTGGCTCATCAGTTAAAAGCACTAGCTGTTCTTGCAGGAGACCTGGGGTCAAATCCCAGCACTCACATTGTGGCTAACAACCAATCATAACTCCAGTTCCAGGGGTTCTGATGCCCTCTTCTGTCCTCTGTAGGCACTGCATGACACACGTGCACTTGACACACATGCAAACCTAACACTCATACACATAAAAAAAAAATAGTAAAAAACCCTTCTCACTTTGGCTGGGCATGGTGGCATGTGTTTTTAATCCCAGCACTGGGGAGGCAGAGACAGGTGACTGCTGTGAGTTCAAGGCCAGCCTGGTCTACACAGTGAGTTCCAGAGCAGCTGGAAATTAGATAGTCAAACCTCCTCTGAGGGCAGTGTACTGGCCCTACTTGTTCAGTGGGCTGAGGGGGACAGGAGAGGCAAACCAGCCATAAATCCCTTGTTGGAGTCTGCTAGGGACATCAGCGCATTGATTACCCCGTGTGCGTCTGCGCTTCCTTTACCTTTGCTGCCTTGTATATATGATATTACAGTGTTGTATAGGGTAAATGTGTCCTGATTTCATAATGTCTAGTCTCTAGGTATTAAGTCAGTAGCCAGTGTTAAAAACAACCCCCCCCCCAAAAAAAACAAACAGCAAAACAAACCCAAATGAACTCCTGAAATGTGGGTCGGAAGGAGGGGTATGTGTGATGGTCAGAAGTGAAGAGACAGTGTCCAAACCAGAACACAGCTGTTATCTCAAGCTACAATCAAAGAATCTGGCGGGCTGCTGGCCCCAGAGTCTGCAAAGCTCCACACATGTGGCTGATAGTTGTATCTGCCTCTAGTTGAGGAGAAGGATAGTCAGTGTTAATTACCAACATGACAGGCTAAAATCACCTGAGAGCTTCTGGGCATGCCCTGGGGATCGTCTGGATTGCACTCACTGATGTGGGAAGACCCATCTTAATTGTGGGTAGGACTATTCCTTGAGCAGGGGATCCTGAACTGCAGAGAATGGAGAAAGCGGGGCTGGAGAGATGGCTCAGTGGTTAAGAGCACTGGCTGCTCTTGCATAGGACTCAGTTTCGATTCCCAGCACTCACAAGGCAGCTAGCAACCATCCGTAACTCCAGTTCCAGGGGATCCAATGCTGTCTTCTGACCTCTGCAGGCACTGCATGACATGTGTGCACTACCTCTCTCCCTGCAGTGGACGAGCCCGCATCACCTCTCTTTGCCCATACAGTGGACGCCGTGACCAGGCTCTGCTGTCTTGACTTCCCTGCTGGGATGGGCTGGGCCTTGAACTCTGAGCTAAGGTAAATCCTTCTCCATGAAGTTGCTTTGTTCAGAGTATTTTATCGTAGTAACAGGAAAAGAAACTAAGACAGAGATGATGTGGGGAAACACAGAGACTTAGGATGTGGAGTTAGGACTCAGGAAGGCCCAAGACCAGCAAGCTTCAACCACACACACACTGTCCGGGTCTTCTATTCAGGTTTAGCCCTGTGTTTCCCTAGGCTTTTCTGTCAGGCACTATGACTTGTGATAAATATTACTGTAATAAAATCCCATGTCAGACCACCACACTGTGCAGACTCAGTCTTGAACCAGCACCCTGCTCTTGTCAACCATGAAGTCAGTCCACTCGGCCTTCTGATTCTGCTATGCCCTGCTCTGGTCTCTCTTGACCTTTTCCACCTGGCCTTGAAGTAGGCTCCTCCCGGCTTCCAGTGTGCTGCTCCCTCACACCTGTGTGCCACTTATTCGTGACAGACAGCCCAGCCTGCTCGTCAATATGGCTGTGTCTGAGCCTCTCAGCACCACCCCAAGACAGTCACTAGAGTGCTTTCCTGGAACCTCAAGGCACCCCGGAAGTGAGGGAGGATGCTGCACAGGAGGTGCCTAACGCACCCACCGTAGTCACTTAATTCTTATCCCTCTGGGTTTGGGAGTTGGAATCCTGGGTGGTTCCTGCCTAGACTGCTGCTGGAGGCACAGTATCCGTGGGCCTCCCCTCTTAGCGCATCCAGCAGGAGCCTGGCTCACGCCTGCTGCCTCCTTCTCAGGCTCTGTTACAGGACAGCAGTCCCCGCTTCCCCAGCATAGATGTCGGTACCACCCATAAGAGCCCTGCCTCGGGGCTATACCAATGGCACGTGTCAGGTCCAGTTCTGTCACAGGTGGCTGCAGCTGCCTCTGCTAGCCCAGGCCTCCATCCCAGCATGGCTCTGCTATTACCTTCAGAACTCTGCAAGATGAGTTCTGCCTCAGGGTATCTTCAGCTGCAGACTCTCATGACCTGATATTCCCACAATGAGGACAACTGGGAGCAGCAGGTGCTGGAAGGGCATCTGACTGCTCAGTCACCAGTAGCTGGGCTCACTTAAGTCCAGGATGCTTGGTGTCCCCTTCCAGCCTTCCCTGGTCCTGCAGTCCAGTGTGTGACCAGAGGGGTGCTGTGTCCCGCACCCGTTCAGATCACGGCTGTTCCTCTCTCCTGTTGGTGTTGGGCTTTTAAAAGAACTGTCTCCAAGTCGGCACTTCTTAAGAAGTTACTTCTCAGTCAGTGGGCTCCCCGCTGTTAGCAGGGCTCAGACGCTGCAGAGGCTGACAATGAGCCCCTCTTTCTCCTGCAGTTGTCCTTTAGCCCAGGTTTCTTGTGAAGGGTGCTGCACCTCTGGGCTGTACCGAGCACATCACTACGTCATAGGTTGAAAGCCTTGCTTCTAGATCTACCATCCTGGGGGCTAGAGAGATGGCACATAGTTAAGAGCATTGGCTGTTCTTGCAGAGGACCTGGATTTGGTTCCCAGAACCCACATGATGGTTAACTACCATCTATAACTGCAGATCCAGGGGATCCAATGCCCTCCCTGACCTCCACAGGCATTACACAACACAGATGACCTTACATATATTTAGGCAACATATTCATACACATAAAAAAAAAAACCTACCATCTTGTTCCAAGCTTACTTCTTAGAAATCAGAGGAGAGGCCACTAAGGTGGAAGGCTTCCGGGAGGGCATTCTGAATGTCCTGCCCCAGGTCCTCAGTGGACATGTGGGGGTCTCTGCCAGGCTGTACCTCAAGACCCAAGAGCAGAGCGTGAAACAGCTCTGTGCACCCTTGGAGAGGACAGCCAGGATGAGAGCTGAGTGACGCCAAAGGGACATGAAAGGGAAAAAAAGAGAAAGAAAAAATACCGAGGAGAGAAGAGTGCTATGGGAGAGAATGGTCAGGAGACCACCAGAGGCTTGCTTCATAGATGGCAGTGCCCACGGAGAAGTTGACCGGATCAGCTGCAGCAGCAGGTGGAGAAGGTGCTCTTCTCCAAGTGCTGGAGAAGAACGAGAACACTGGGACAGAGGCACACCAGGGAGGGCAGTGAGAGAGGGGTGGGCTGAAGGGACCAAGACAGGAGAGAGAAGCAGCCCACAGGCAGGACACGAGACACAAAGCGACCAGTCCAAACCAGACTCGGCTTCCAGGAGACCGCAGGTGAGAGGGGCTCGAAAACCAAAGGAGGGTAAACTGGAGCAGGGCACACAGGCTGTCCAGAGGAAAGCATGCTGTGACAGTGTGCTGGGACTGCTGGGTCCTGGTGGCAGACAGAGTCAAGAGGAGGCTGAGTGGCAAAGAAACTGGAGGACAAGCCATGTGTTGCCAGGGAATTCAGAACAGGAGAAGGGCAAGGAAAGGCAGGACCGTGAGACAGGCTGCGGGCACAGAGGGTGAGCTGTAGTCGGGCAGAGGGTGGGAATGACGGACAGAAGCTGTGTTGGGGTGGTTGGGGGTGATGTGAGGTGTGATTCAGGAGGCTTACTTGAAGTGTAGCCGTGTATGTGCGTGTGTGCATGCTCAATTTTGTGTGAGTGCATATACACATGTACTTTGGAGAGAGGGTCTCTGACTGAACCCAGAGGTCACTAATTGGCTAGGCTGGCCATCAAGCCCCAGGGATCTACTTGTCTCTGCCTCACCAGCCCTGGGATTGTGAGTGCCACCACATCTGACTTTTCAAATGGGTGCTGGGGATCAAACTCAGGTCCTCCTGTTTGTGCAGGAAGTACTTCACAGACTGAGCCATCTTCCCAGCTGCTGTAGTGGACTCTCAAGCTGTGGGTTTTCAGGGGTGCCTGGGAGAAGTGCCTTTTGCATCTGCCTTGCTCTGAACAGACGTTAAGAAGGAAGTGCTGGAGGAAGCTGAGCTTCAGAGAAGTTAAACTTGTCTGGGTAGAGGAACAGAGGGTGGCCTCAGGGGCCCCTCCTGTACTGTGCTCCAGCAGCAGGCACAAGCCAGGCTGGAACTGAAGCAGCCATGTGAGAAAAGGGATGTGTGTTGATCATGGCGAGATGGTTGGACTGTATTAAAATCTGATTCCCCTGCGTCTCCTGACCTGTGACTCTACAATGCAGCCGCGGTTGAGTGGTCTCCTCTGAAAGGACAGTGCTGTCCTCAGAATGGTTTCTCTAGCCTGGTCTCATGTGCAAACAGAGCTCCTCTTACCTGCTGAGGACTTGAGCTATGAAGCCATGCTCTCCTCCCTGCAACCTCGCTGGTCTGCAAGGAGAGTCCAGTCCAAGAAGGGCAGCCACAGACCTGGAAGTGCTTCCCAGAACCCACCTCCTGCGGGACTGGCTGTGTCCAGCAGGGGGCGCATGACCGTCTCCGCGCCTCTTCCAGTCTCAGGCCGCCGGGATTCTGAGAAACCCAAGGAGTGGGCGGTGGCTCCGCACGCGTCTCCACCTCACTCCCACCATCCTGCGAGCGCTGCTGCTTTCCGCCGTCCTGCTAGGCCGCTGTAGAGGAAGCAAGGCGGGCCTGCCCAGAGAGGCGGAGGCCTGCATGGCCAGCGCCGGTCAGAAGGATGGCCGCTTTGCCAGGTGCGCAAAGCGGGCGAGTCCGCTGGAGGGGCGGGCTGCTGCTGCTGCTGCTGCTGCTGCTGCTGCTGCTCCTGCTCCTGCTGCTGCTGCTGCGTGCGGCCTCCTTTCCAGCACCGCCGCGTTCCCTTCGGTCCGCCGGGTAAGGCCGGCGGGGACGGAGCTCCGCGCACAGCAGGCGCAGCACTTCTAGTGACTCCGCTTCCGCGCGGGGTCACGCCAGGCGCCGCGGCGCTTTTAGTCACCCACGTGACTGCCTGGGCGGCTGAGCTGCGGTGTGGTCTGGAGTAGGTCTCCTCCGAGTCTGGTCTCCCAGGCTTCCTGGTCTGCCCTGGGCCCACCTTTCTGACACTTCTTGTCACGTGGCCCTGGCGTCCAGGCCCTACCCGGGGTCTCCTTCCTACCTGCTGGATTTCCTGGGGAAGAGGAAGATGCAGATGCGTGCTGGGGCTGGGTTAGTCGTCCAGGCTGGGGTCTGTGTGAGATTAGGGTCTTTCCACCCTGTCCTCCTGCACAGAGTTCGGTAGGCGCCCAGTCCTAGTGCTTTGTTGAGTGGTTGTTACTTAGTGCTGGGGGACAGGGTGGTGTGGTGTTCCTGTTGTGCCCAGGTTATAGAATCCTCTCAAAAGACCACCAGGGAGGTCAAATCTGATGCAAGAACAAAGGGTCTTTATTTACAAGCTCGAGCTCGGTCCACAGCCTGACACACCTATGCAGCAGCGGGTGATAAGACAGTGGCCCCAAGTGGAGGGTGAGGTGATCTTTTATAGGGTTAAAACAAAGAGAGGAGGGACAAGGGTTGGGATTGGTTAAGGAAGCCCGCTGGAGCGAAAAACATCTTACTCATATTAAGGTTACAGGGCCCATGGAATGTGCTGACCAAAGGATGTTACAAGGTCTTGTTTATGTTTCTGACTTTAGCCTTGGTCACCCTGACCAAATTTCATATAGTCCTAAGTAGGGTGTTTTTACAAAACCGTCTGGTTTTACGGTTTTGTAAAGACTGTGGTCTTTCCTGGAGCTGGGATATCAGGCTTACATAGCAGAGGATTTTCTCTAACAAAATGGAGTCAGGTTTGCTGCAGCCTTCACTTTCCATTTCTGGGCGGTCCTTACATTCCGGGACAGGGTATACAGTGATGTCACATCTTTCTGGGTTGGCATTTGCTGCAGGCTGTCTGACCTGCCTGTGGGAGCTCAGCCCTGACTGGGGGGTGCTCTTGGACACGCGGTCCAGTCAGTCCTGATCTGGTCGGATCATGGTCCTCTGGAGGGGCCCAGGCATTGGGTGGCTTGCTTTTGGTAGCTGTGCTTGGTTCCCTGTCTCTGAAGGGTTAGGAAAATGTCACCACAATGAGGTGGCTGTAGATTCTGGCTGGGAGCTTTGGTGATTAGCTCGCCATGTTCCGTGTGGGTTCTAAGGGGCTTGTCTGCACCCTCTGATGCCAGAACTGGAGTGGAGTCTGGTGGGTTCTGGAGTCTGAGTTGTCTGAGTCAGCCTGATGAAGTACCGCACTTGCCCCCTTGAAAACCTTCGGCCTTACCTTTTCACTCCTCCTGGCCTGCGTTGTTCATGAGACACCCCCTCGGCCATCTTGATTCTGGCCACTCAGCCAGAGCTCTTAGTGCCCGAGAGGAGGACCAGATCCTCACGTTTCCAGGCTGAAGCTGCCTTGTAGTTCAGGGCCTGGTCTTCTGTCCCCTGAGTCCCCTCCCCTCTCACATCTGCATCCAGCCTGCCTGATTCCTCACTGCATGAAGAACAAGAACGGCCCTTTCAAAAATACCAGTCAAGCCAGGTAGGATAGTACACACCAGCTGTTCCAGCATTTCGGAGACTGAGGCAGGAGGATCACAACCCTGAGGCTAGCCTGGATATAATTTCAAAAAAAAGAAAACACTGCCAGGTGTGCTGGTGCATACCTTTAATTCCAGCACGGGGAAGGCAGAGGTATTCTGTCTCTGTGAGTAGCCTGGTCTACGTAGTGAGTTCCAGATCAGCCAGGGCTCCATAGTGACATCCTGTCTCAAAAAAACAAAAAATAATATAAAACCAAAATGTTTGTTACTCTCCTATCCTTTTCCTCCTCAAAGCCGCCCTCCTGCCATTTGTAGGATACTCACCGAGCTAACGAGGCCCATCAGGATGGCTACCTGGATAAGGGTTAAGCTGGGCCCTGGCTTTAGGCCCCCAGGCATGTGCTGGAGAAGGCCCCCTCCAGGCCTCACAAGTGCTCTCCTTGATCTGTTGCCTTCTCTCCTGCTACTGCTCTGTCCGGATTGCTCTTCTGTCCCCTCTGTGACACCTGGGCCCCATTGGCAAGTCTCCCTGGCCCCCATCTTCTCCCAGCATCTCACTGCTTTGTGTCTGTGTCCCCAGGACCTGGTGTACTGTGGGCCAGGGACAGGATCAGATGCACAAGCCATGAGAGAGTCCATGCAGTTGGAATGTGACCCCAAATGGAGCTGTATTCTGCCTCCAGAGTGTGGCGAGCCTGGAAGAGGATGCCCCATTTTGGGAGAAAACTGGGAGGACTCTTCAGGGAGCTGCACCGTCAGTCACCCTCACACCCTCACACGCCTTCCTCGGATGCCTCTGAGATGTCCTGCCTCCGTCCCTGCCCTTGCTCCCCTCAGTCTGGCTCCCCTGCAGATAGCAGCCCTGCCTTCAGCTTTCTGTGGCTACTCTGCCCATCTCCCCATCCCTCACAGGCTGGGCTGCCAGGTGTTATGGTTACACTGAGGAGTTCTCTGTGGGGCTCTGTGAAGATGTTCTAAGGGGGCCCAGCTGGGGAGCCCTTGAGCCTCAGAGAGAGCATCCCCACCCCTTTCCACTCAGCTGGGCTCCCCCGAGTTTGTGTCTTGGTAGTGTACCTGGGCAGGTGTGTAGGAAGCGGATGTGGATCCTGGCCAGCACATACTGGGGAACTGCCAGCTGTCAGCTCTTGCCCTCTTTCTTTAGGCCTTGTGTTCCTTGTAGGTAAGGAGCAGACCAGGAACCATGGGGAGAAATCTGCGAGGCAGAAGGCTGGGGGTGGCCTAGTGTGGGGTGGGGCTTCAGCACTTTGGGGGTCTCCTATCTTTGCAGGTTGGATGAGAAGAGCAAAGGTGCTGTGAAGTGGAGGCCGCTGGAGCACAAGGGCCCGTACTTCAGCCCGGCCTATGAGCCCCTTCCTGATGTTTCTTCTACCCCGGTGAGGGTGAGGGTGCATGTACCTTTGGGTGTGGGCTGCTGGAGTGCTCTGGGCTTGGCTGACTTTGCTGTTATAGTCCCTCTCCGTATGTGGTTAGTGTGTTGAGGAGATGCACATGTCTCCCCTCCCTGTGTAGGGTGCAAAGTCCTCTTCCCTGTCTGGGTTCCAGAGTATCCTGACAGACCTATCGAACTCACAGAGGGTGGGGGCTCTGCAAGGCTCTGCCTGGTGTCCTAGAAGCTGTGTGTCTCTGTGTGTGTATGAACGCACACACAGATGTGGACAGCCATTGGCAGGTTGCTGCGAGGGAGGAGAGATCCAGGTTGTATGCTCAGGCAAAGGTCTTGCCTAGACTTTCCAGGGTTGGGGTGAGCTGCTCTGGCCTCCCTGACCTCTCCTGAGTCCACAGGAACAGGGCACATCTGCATTCAGGGCCAGCACCAGGATGAGGGATGGTATCAGATACACACAGTGGGTGCCATGTGTGTCCTTGTGTAGTATGGAATGCTGACCCTGACCCAGTTTGTTTCTTTTTTAAAAAAATATTTTATTTATTATTTTCATTTTATTCGTATGAGTATATTGCCTGCATGTGTGTGAGTACACCCATGTTGGGCAGTGCCTGAGGAGGTCAGAAGAAGGTATCGGATCCCCTGGAACTGGAGTTTTTAGCTGCCATGTGGGTGCTGGGAATGAACCTGGGTTCTCTGCAAGAGCAGCCAGTGCTCTTAACCCCTCCCTGAACCATCTCTCCAGCTCCCAGTTTGTTTCTTAAATAAGTGGAGCCAGTAAGCCTAAGAACCCCCAGAGCCCGCCCCTTCTGGCAGCTGTTCTAGGCCAGCTTCTCTACCCTGTGCCTGGGAGCTCGACCTGGTTTTCTGCCCTGATTCTATCAGTTTCAGTCTATTTTCTTGTGTCTATGCTGAAGCAGGTGAACATGTTCCTTTTGGGCTGGGCCAGTCTATCAGCAAGGTTCCACTTTGCTCCACTGCATGTGTGGGCACATGCCCACCTGGACATTGTTACACATGCAGGCACACAGGCCTCTATCAGGCTGGCTTTGAGAAGAATCACTACGGTTGATCATGAGTGACTGTCATTTGTTTGTTTTTGATTTTGAGACAGACTTTCATGTAGCCTAGGGTGGCCTTGAACTTGATGTATAGCCAAAGATAACCTAGAACTCCTGATCCTCCTGCCTGTACCTTCCTGTGTTGGGATTACAATGGGTCAAGGCACTTACCACGCAAGCCTGGTAACCTGAGATTAGTCCCTAGGACCCATGGGAAGGTGGAAGGAGAGAACCGACTCCACAGAGTTCCTGTCAGACCTCCACATGTGCCCCACGTGCGCCCCTCATCAGATACACAGTGATGCGGCATTTACACTTGCTATAAACTTAGCGCAGAGCACAGTGTAGCGAAGGAGGAGAATGGCCGTAGACCCCACAGCGATGTCCCCAGGACCTGCCTCGCGAGCTGGCAGTGTGTCATTGACTCACCTACACGTGTGTCATTTGTAACTTAGGATGTGCTCAGAGCACAGTGTGTGTAAAGCTTATTCTAAAGTGGGTGGATCGTGTCACCTGGAGGGCAGCATATGATAGTCCCTCAGTCAGTGTGTCTGCTATCTGCAGGAAAGCCTGTGAAGTTGAGCCTGGCAGCTGAGGAGGTTGCCACTTTTTATGAGAAGATGTTGTATCTTGAGTGTACGACCAAGGAAGTTTTCCAAAAGAACTTCAGTGACTGAAGGAAGGTATGCGTTTCAGGCAGCCACCGCAACCCCCTGGTCCTGGTGGGCGGGATGCCCTGGGGTGAGTGCCCGGCCAACTGCCACCTATACACCCTTCCCAGCTTGTAGTGGCCACAGTATTTGCCCAGTAAGACAGTAGTCTGTGGTGGCCTTGCCCTAAGGACAGCTCTGTGGACAGCATCCAACTTTCTGAGCAGGGAGGCTGAGGAACTGTCCTGGAGAGGACAGTTTTCTGGCCCAGAAAAATAGGCATGCAGTATGAAGCCATGCAGGGTGTCTGTCTTTCCTCATTTTAATAAAGTGTGTTGAGTGTGAGTCTGGGCTGCCTTCGTGTCCAGTTCCCCAGAAACCACAGGACTGTCTGGCAGCGTTTCCCTCCCGACCCATAACGCCGAGTAGCTTTCTGTGTGCTCTGCTATTTGAATATTCTTTTGTTCACTAAAAAATTTGAGTCATTTACTATAGTTTTTACATTTGTTTCCTTGTGTGGGGGGCATGGGGCGAGTTGCGCCACAATGCCCATGTGAAGTCAGAGGACAACTTTGTGGGAGTTGGTTCTGTCCTTCTATCATGTGGGTTCTGGGGGATCACACTCCGGTCAGGCTTGAGTTGATCTCCTGTCCCCTCTTACAGTTTCCTCAGCAGAGGGCGCCATGACCCTCTCTGTGATACTTGTTTGCCTTTTCACCTCAGTGAGGCCTTGGATAAATAGAAAATGTTAATTTACCAATTATTTCTTGTATGAGCCTTTTTATCCCCTAATTAGTACTTGTGTGTGTTGCCTGTGTTGCAGATGGGTGTTTGCATGTGTATGGGCTTGTGTGTGGGGATGTGTGGAGGCAGAGGTTGGCAGCAGGAGCCTTGGCTCGCTCTCCACTTTATTTACCAAGGTGAGGTCTCTTACTGACCCCAAGGTTTGCTGATTCAGCTGGTCTAGCTGTCCCAGGGATCCCCGTCTCCACCTCCTGGGCTCTGGCATTATAGGTGGGCCACTGCATGTGCCTACCTGGTTTTTATGTGGGTGCTAGAGATCCAAACCCTGGTCCTCACACATTCAAGGCAAGTGCTTTATCACTGAGCCATATACCAGCCTCTACTTAAATGTTATTTTATTTATTTAGTTAGTAATTTATAGATAGTAGTTTGGAACCCCAGATGGCCTGGAACTCACTGTATAGACTAGGCAGGCCTAGAGCTCACAGTGGTCCATGTGCCTCTGTCTCCCACGTGCTGGGATTAAAAGTGCGCATTCCCACACCCAGCTGTTTTATTTATTTTTAATCATGTGTATACGAGTGTGTGTCTGCATGTGGGTTTGTGCACTTTTGTACAGTGCCCACAGAATCTAGGAGACAGTGTTGTATCCCCTAGAGCTGGAGTTACAGGCGGTTCTGAGCTGCCTAACAGAGGTACTGGGTATTGAGCTTGCTGTGTAACTGAGGCTGACCTTTAACTCCTGATCCTCCTGCTTCCTCCTTCCAAGTGCTAAGATTACATGTACCCTACCATATCTGATCCCTCCCTATTAAATTTTAGCCAAAAATATGATTTGCCAAAGTTTTTGTTCCATCTGTGGCTTATATTTTCATTTCCTGAGTGTTCTTGGGAGAAGTTTTTGATACTGATTGAAATCTAGTGTTATTTTTTTGTAATGGATTATAATGCTCTTGATATTGTGTCTAAGAAATCTTTGCCTCAGCGAAGGTCACAAGATATTTCTGTCTTTTTTCCTAGGACATTCACAGTTGTGGAGGTTTTATGTTTAGTGTGTCTGAATTTAGGTGTACTTACGGCTTGAAAGCGAAATTGAGGTTCTCATGATCCCTGGTTGTCCCAGTACCACTGGCGGGGACAGTGCGGCCTCTCCCCGTCCTGAGCTCTGTTTCCGGTCCTCTCTCCCACTGCGGTGCTTACCATTCCACACTGGACATGTAGTGCTGAGAAAAAGTCAGTGAGGTGCATGGATCAGGCTGTCCAGTGTGCGTCGTGTTCTGCTTGGCCCCTCCTGGTAATGTGGGCTCACTTTGTCCTCAGAGTTGCAAAGCAGGCAAGAGGACGGTCCTCGGGCCTGCAGCTCTGGCTACACAGGCTGCACTCCATTCCAGGTAGTCTCCCCCAGGTTCTGCTTTTCAGAGAAAGAAGTGGGATTGTTCCCCTGTGTCGTGTCCCCACATGCACTGCAGATGACTGTGAGCCAAGCTCCTGGTGCAGGACCGAGTTGCTGGTGAGGAAGTGGAAGGGGAGAACCAGTTGCCTGGCTCCTACCCCTTCCTGGTGTCTGTGTCCTGGTGTCTCTTCATATACATGTACATGATGTATTTCTCCCCCTGTTGCTAAAATTCTTTCTAGGAGGCGACAGTGGTGTCCAGCCTCACCCTCCTTTCTAGGTCCCTAATGACAAAGTAAGGTATAATTTCACCAAACTGCAGTTTGGGAAAACAGAGTTTATTTGGGCTTACTTACAGGAGTTCTGGGGTTCCCTACTGAGGCCGTTCAGCAAATTCCTCATTCTGGCAGGGACTCTGTGACCTCTGGCAGCTGCCCAAAATGGTGAAGGGACTAGTCTCTCTCCAGCTTCCTTTGCTCATACCCTTAGTCCCTCCCCAGCATACACCTCAGGCCTCTGGTTGATTGGAAGGTATCACTGATTCTCTCTGCCCCTCCCTGCCTACGGAGTGCCAACAGTCAAGTTTGTTTGTTTGTGTTGACCCAAGCAGGCAAGTACAGCCAAACGCAGTCCAGCTTACCAGGTAGAGGACAAGTTCATGCAACACCCCATCCCTTCCTTTGGTTCTTACATTCTTTCAGCCACCTTATTTCACAAGAGTCCCTGAGCGTTGGAGGGGGTGACAGGTGTAGGGTGATCTTTCTCCCATTGTGGTGAGACATTGACCTCTTGGGTCTTAACATCTGTTTTCAATGGCCTGTTGGCCCATGTCAACGCTATTCCTCCTACTATAAAAACACAAATGGAAAGTAGCAGGAACATCTAAACAAACACTGACTGATGGAATACCCTAACCCTGGGCATAAACACAAATATTTGGATGGTACCTTAGTGAATGCATCACATCTATCTAACAGAACTATTGCAGTTGCTTCCCCACTGGGGCCTATAACTTCCCCTGCTACTGGGGGTCATCCTGGCTTACAGTACCAGGTGTGTGTTCCTCCCAACAGGGGCCTTAAATTGAATAGACGAGCCACTATTGCACCAGAAGGAACATCTTACTTGGCATGTGATAGTGTAGCACACAAGGTCCATCATTAAGTAGAACTTTGGGACCATTTTTCCCTAGTGAGCCGCATAATGCTCTTTGACACTATGCAGGCCAGCCATCCAGTGGCAGGGAGTTTCCAGCTTGGTCCCAGCTGAGTCTCTCCTTCCTGTGCTCACATCATGTCACATCTTCAGCAATAGGGTCATACCTTCTGCTTCCAGTATACAACCAACATTAGTGGCAATGGCCTTTAATTGTAATGGGCGCCTCGAACAGCTCAACAGGTAACCCACCCCTGGTACTGGAATTTCCAGTTAGCAATTGTATAAGATACCTGTTTAGTCTTTGGCATCTATAAGCCCAGGTTGTTGTAGACTTTTCTCAACCATTATGGTGGACATCACTTGTGCCTTACCCACCCATAAAGCTCCCAAAATTTTACAGATATATCTGACTCTTGTACCCTGTGTGAATTTATATCCCATCCTTGTTTCTTCAGGTGCATGGGGTATCTCTGAAATCCATTTCACATCTACAAAACACTCAGAAGTTAACATTATATACTAAATCATAAATAAGGTCTAATACAGCATGGAAAGACTTTATCCATTTGTATCAACTGTTTTTTCAATAGATCCATGTTGGGCACACTACCATGGCTAAGAAGCATTATTTAGTTAGTTCTTTACTCTCGTTAGTGATTTTCATGAAGCCATTTTGTATCCTGGAGTTTTTACATGGAATGACCCTGCATTTCTTTATCCTTAATAAACTCATTGGGGCTGGCTCAGCTACCTGGCCCTGCATAGGGCCAAGGAGAAATAGGGCCCCCCTTGCCCCTGCTGTACCTGTTGGTTCCCTGGGTCAGGCAGACCCTGGGTCTGATTCCTGGCTCTAGCCATACCTGCTGTCTCTCCATTGACCATACCTGACTGCTGAGGGAAGCCCTGGCTGGGCAAACTGTCTCCACCCCTCGAATAACCTTTCACAGGAGAGAAATGTACCCCTTTTATTCTGGAGGGAGGTTATTTTCCACCCCTCAGATAGCTCTTATCTTCTGTATGCCTTTTGTGAATTGTTCCTCAGGTTTTAAAGCCTTTCAGAAGCTCTGGCACATAATTTGGCTTTTTGAAATTCTGTCTGTAAGAACTTGGACTTGACATAAATCTTACCACATTTGCCTTTGAGTAGCCCAAGCAGGCCTCTTTCTCTGTTTTGTCTTTTTTATATATCTTCACGTTCTTCTATTCTTCTACAGAAATACTGTACATGCTGCTGTAAGTCACTTAAATCTGTCAGAGCCTCTCTTACTTTATAAAGATCCTGCCCCACTAAGGGACTCAGCACACCAGTAAAGCCCCATACCAATCTCGAGGTCTTTGCTCAATCGAGTTCTTTAAATCTCCAGTGAACACAGTCCTATCTGGTCTGGTGAATGGGGCACCATACATTGCTTTCCTCATACCTAGTTCTCTCAGTAGTGTCTGTCCTCTTCTATTGTCCTCCAGCCCCTGATACCAGATGGGGACCTCCACTGGTGGCTTGTACAAGCCAGTCCATCAGAGACTGATTCCCCCTGTACGACCTCAAGGTATGCAGCCTATGTCTCAAGGAGGGGTGAGTGGTTATATTGCTCAGCTTTCCTGCTTCTGCAGCACTTAAACTAATATTATCTGCTCCCATGTCCCATATCCTCAGGAGCCAGATGATGAGGGGCTCCTTCACTTCTTGTTTGGCAGTCTTTTCTAGTTCCAACAGCTCCAGTTCTGAGTATCCTCTGATTGCGATAGTCTCCTGCTCGTTAAGGCCTCCACCAGCGTGCGGAAACATGGATTTCTCCTTTCTTTGTATTAAAGGTTCAACCCAAGGGGCATCTTTCGCTTTTGGGGGGTCACTCACTCCTTTCTTCGTTGCTACCTGGTGCTTCCCATGGGTTGCAGGTTCTGGAGTCCCAGGATGGGCTTTGTATTATCAATCTGATCTGGGCTTTCTTTCTTTTTTGCCCTCCTAGCCATTAAAAAAAAAAAAAAAATAAGGCTAAAACCTCCGTCTCTTTTTCTCTTTTATTCAGTTTACTGGCAAGGTCAGAGGCCAGCCCCAGAGAGGCTGGCCTCATATCCCTCTCACTCTAATTTCTCTCTTAAACCTTCAGTCTTCCTCTGGGCTACTGCCTCTGGATGTATGTCTTATCACCTTAGTGGTGGCCAGGCCACTTCCACAGCTGCTTGCTGATGCCTTTGCTCCTGGCAGGCCACTCTCAGGGTTTGCAGAGTTTGTTCTAGATCTTCAGCTGTTCTCAGATCATTTCTGTACTCATGTGGCGAACCCTGTTGGTCAAGCAGGCATGCCACTCCATACCATTTACAAGTGGATTGCCATCCCAGGATTTCCTCCACTGACCTCATCTGCCTAGGGTGGCTTCACCTTAGTTACACACCTCACTGTCCACTGCACTGTCCCTGACGCTCCCATTACCCCCTCCAGCCCTGTGGGAGAGCCCACCATGTCAGGTTTTCCACCCCCGCTCTCCCCTCAGCCGACTTCCCTGTGATTATTGGTCCCCTTTCCCGTATCAGAGGAAACATAATTGCTCTTCCCAAACTCACTTTTAGTTTTGTCATATTGTTGTTAAAAATCCCTTCTGTGAGGTGTCAGTGGCCCACCCCCCCTCTAGGTCCCTAACGACAAAGAGAGGTATAATTTCACCAAACTATAGTTTGGGAAACCAGAGTTTATTTGGGCTTACAGAGCAATGGGTGAAGGCTCCCCTACTGAAGCCATACGGCAAATTCTACATTCTGGCTGGGACCCTGCGAAAGAAGAGTATCCTTGGCCACACCACCCCCTACTCCTGGGTTCACAAAAGGGGGAGGTGGGCATGCTAGTGGAGCCTTTTACTTCTGGATGGAGTCTGGTGTGTGTGGCTCTGTCAGTGGGAGCCTGGGGTGGGCCACTCTATCAGAATCTCTAACACCTGGTACATGGTGTGGGGCATGGGAAGACTTGCCTGAGGCAGGATGTGGATTCAGGGACCCACTTAGGGATGTTATTTGGTTGTTTTCCAAAGGAACAAGGATCTGGATATGAGTCAGGGCCTCAAGTCTGAAGGCTGAGAATGCCCACACTGTCCCTAAACAGTCCCCATCAGCTCTGAGCTTACTTTCTGCACACATGCATGCTTTACTGCATTACTGGGAGGGAGCTGTTCCCAGGTGAGGCCACATGAGTTGCTCAGAGTGCCTCCTGGCAGAGTGGCCAGGGCCTCAGCTTACCATTTTGTATGTGGGCCTCTGGTCCAATAGCTGCTGGTGGCTGAGGGTCTGGCCCTCTGCCAGAGTTTGTCCCATTTGTGGGATGTCATAGTGACCTTGTGCAGTGGGCCCCAGCTCCTGTATTAGGGTGCTGAGAACATGCTGCTGGTTTGGTGCAGGAGATGACAGCTGAGGAGAGGAAGTTCATCACACGCCTGGACAAGTGTGACTTCACAGACATCCACAGGCACTTCGTGAACTGAGGCCCTCAGAGCCCTGCCTAGGGAGCAGAAGCAGGTTGGCAGCTGGCACGCTGAGCCCCTCACAGAGCCTTCCTCTCCCAGAGACCTTAGGAGATGGGCCAGGCCCTGGGCTCTGCCCCAGCAAGTGCCAGGTGCTAAGTTATGTCTCTTTCAGGGTGTAGTTCCGTTTTCCTGGGGCACATTTGGAAGTTAACTCCCACTTGAAATGTCATGAGGTACTGGGGTCCAGGAACAGGAATGTGGGGGTGAGTCGGCCTCACCTGCTTCTTTGCACCCTGCTTTATCTCCCTCGAAGTTACAGGAGCCTATAAGTTTCCTTCTTGGCCCTCCTGGTGGGGACCCAGTGCAGGGGTCTGGAGTACTCCAGAGCCTGCCTCGTTTCCTCCTTGGAGGCTGCCGTGTCATGTTTTTCTACTGACCTTACTCTGTAGGTCTGCAGTAAGGAGCAGCTTAAGGGGCCTGGTGCTGTGTGCTCCACACACCTCTCTGGAGAGCCAGGCCTTTGAGGCCTCCAGTTGCAGCATCAGGAAGGACTTGAGTCAGCATGAGGATTAAGTGAATTCTGACCCTTTCTCTCCTAATGTCCATGTACTGTTTTATTAACCCAGAAGCTGAAAGAAGAAGCAGAAAAGCTTCAGCAGGAGTTTGGCTACTGTATTTTAGATGGCCACAGAGAAAAAATCGGCAGTTTCGAGACCGAGGCACCAGGGCTGTTCTGTGGCCATGGTGACCATCCAAGATGGGGATGTTGAAAAGGAGAGTCATGCCCGAGGATGTGGTCGTCAACTGTGGCAGGTGTGCGGGATGTGGCCAGGCGGGATGTGCCCTTGGTTGGGTCTAGCCCTGGCTGCCTGGTGAGGTAATCTTTGTCCTTAACTCTTCTGGGAATGGGGCCCCTCATAGGATGTGTCTAAAACACCAGGCAGTGTTGCCATGTGCCCTGCGTCCATCCAGGGCTCTAGGTCCTTCCAGAGCTGTGGGTGGCTCTGCACCCAGCAGAGCCCCTTGCCTCACCCAGCTGGGATGAGGGTCTCCCAGGGGAAGGTCTAAGCGTTTTTCAACAGTGCTCTTTGCACATGCTTAACAGCATGTCAGAGCATGGGGGCTGTTTTCCTAGTGCTGTACTACTCTGTTATGGTCCTGTTAGCCATGTGCTGGGTGGAGCCCACCCTATCCCCACCCCCAGTTGCCCCAGGTTTCAGGACTGGGATGCAGTAGCCTCCTAGTCTGAGTTGGAGCTGCAGATCTCTCTATAGAACCAGTGGCCTTTCTGGATGAAGGCTCCACTCTGGTCTGACTGTGTGCATGTGTGTGTGTCTGTGTGTGTGTTGTGTATACATGTATGTGTCTTGCATTGTGTATGTGTTGTGTATGCATGTGTGTGTGTCTTTGTATAATTGTGTGTGTGTTGTATATGCATGTGTGTGTCTTAGTATGTTGTATGTATGTGTTGTATGTGCATGAATGTGTGTCTTTGTGTACTTGTATGTGTATGTGTTGTGTATTTATGCATGTGTCTGTATAATTGTGTGTGTGTGTGTTGTGTATGTATGTGTATAGGGCAGGTTGACAGCTGTTTTGGCCTAGTAACTAGGAGCCAGCTCTGAGACCTTATGGCCACAGCCCACATAATGTGGGGAGGTTTCCCAGAGTTACATGTATGTCAGGGCCCAGGGCTTGAAACTATGTTTGCCTTTGTTCCACTGCAGGGATTCCAAGATCCCTAAACCCCCAGCTGGTCACCGATGGAAAGAGGTGTGCTCAGATCATAGTCTTGTGGCTGGCTTCGTGGATAGAGAATGTCCAGAACTCCATCAAGTATGTTACGCTGAACCCCAGCTTCAAGCTGAAGGTGAGAGCTTGGCTTTCCAGGAAGCTCCACCCCCAGTGCAAGTGTGTCAGACCCTTGTGCTGTTCTAGGGTGGCCGGTGTGGGAGGCTCCTCAACCCCACAGTGCAGCCTTGAGACCAGCATACATATCTAGGACCAGCAGGCGCCACTGAGAGCAGCTGAGTCCGGTTGGGGCTCATATTCCTGTAGACTTCTCTTGCCCTACACCCCACCCCTCCCCACACCCAGCCTGCCTGAGGTGGGGTGGTACCCAGTCACCTGTTCCACCACTTTGTGGGAGTGACATTTATTCTCTTTACCTAGGGGGAGAAGGATTGGCAGAAGTATGAGGAAACACGACACCTGAAGGGTGTTGTAGACAAGATCCACACCCAGTACCGGGCTGACTGGAAATCACCAGAAATGAAGAAAAGACAGTGGGCTGTGGCCCTTTATTTTATTGATAAGGTACAGCGTGGTGTGCGGACTTCAAGGGCTGGCGACTCAGTCAACAGTAGCTTGTGCGGCACCTCCGTCAGATAGAAAGATGTGTGCTGTGTGCCTGTGTGTACATGTTTAGTTGTGTGTGTATATGTTTATGTGCACATGTGTGTCTGTGCATGCCTGTGCATGTGCCACTGTGTATGCCCAAGAGTGCTATGTGTGGTTGTCTGTATATGTGTTTGTGCACATACGTGTTTGTGTGTGTGGGGGTATGTACCTGTGCATGTACCCTGTGTATGCCTGAGTGCTGTGTGTGGATATTTGTGTGTGCTTGTGTGTCTGTGTGTGGGAGTGTGCCCCTCTATGTACCCTGAGTATGCCCGAGTGTTGTGTGTACATATATGGTTGCATGTATATGTTTGGCGTACACTGTGCCTGTGTGTGGGTGTGTGCCTGGAGTGCTGTGTGTGCATGTCCTCCTGTGTCATGGACTGTTGCCCTCACCAGTGTCCCCTGGCCCAGCTGGCGCTGCAGACAGGAAACGAGAAGGAGGAAGGTGAGACGGCCGACACCGTGGGCTGCTGCTCGCTCCGTGTGGAGCACATTTGGCTGCACATGCGGGCAGGTGGCCAAGAACATGTTGTGGAGCTGGACTTCTTGGGAAAGGACTCCATCAGCTACCATAGCCAAGTGACTGTGGAGAAGCCTGTGAGTGCCCTTGGTGACCGTGCCCACAGTGGGGTCTCTGTCAGAGCATGGCGGAGCCACAGGGGATATGGTGCTTTTTCAGTGTCTCCTGTGGTTGTTCAATGAAGTGCCACAGGCCAAGGCCTCGACCACACACTTCTGTCTCTCAGGCTAGGAGGCTTGAAGTCTGGAGTTCGGGCGTTGGCAGATCCATTCCTTGGAAACTCAGAGAGAGAAGCTGTTCCTTGCCCCTCCCTGGTTTTTTGGTGTGATGGGTCCTTTACACCTTGGCCTTGGCTCACCCTTGTGAGACCTTTTTCCTGCTGGGCTGGCTTCCCCATCCCCGCTGCCCCACCCCTGTCATTGTCTCTCGTGTGACACTGTCCTTCTGGGGTGACAGTGGACTCCGCTCTGTATGACCTCATCCTGATAGTTACACCCCACTTCCACAGAAGGCCACTTGAGGAGGTTCTGACGAGGGTGTGATTTGGTCCTCTGTGCTGTGTACCGGGGAAGGTTGTCATGGCCTGCTGCGTCCTGGCAGCCCTGCTGCTGTGTTGGACAGAGATGGGTTGAGCATGCTGGCTGACCCTTGTGACCAAGACCCCCACTTGACTGACATTGGAGATCCAGGAGTGAGTGGCCCAGGAAGGGTTGTGTGAACTTGGTCTGCAGATAGGTTTCAATGAAGGAAAACTGGAACTTAGGGAGCACTGTGCCCTCTGGACTGGCTAACGTTGGAGTGATGGTGTTGCCTGTCTCAGTGGATACCACATCCTCGTGGTGTTGACAGACTGTGTCCTAATCACCTCCTCACTGACTCAAACATGGCCCAGACATGGGAAGTGTGTGAAAGGCGTCCAGGGTGGCTATGTGCAGGCAGTGGGTCCACTCTGGCAGCAGGTACAGTCCTGAGGATCTGGCATGGCCACTGCTCCATTGGGTGGTCCAGCTCTGTTAATGTCCTATACTGGGAACAGACGGAAAACAGTGAAGCCAGCACACAAGGCACTCTACTGTAATGTGCCGCAGCAGGAACGATGCCTGGCCGAGGGTGTGTGCTGCTCCTGTAGAGCATCAGCGTTCTGGTGCCCAGAGGAGTGCTGAGCTGTGCGAAACAGGATGTGAGTTGGGTGTGGGACATACCTGCCACCCCAGCCCTTGGGAGGTTGAGGCAGGAAGATGTTGAATCTGAGGGCAGTTGGGGCTTTTAATCCCAGCAGTCCGGAGGCAGAGGCAGGCAAGTCTCTGTGAAATTGAGGCCGGCCTGGTCTATTTAGCAAATTCCAGGCCAACTGGGTCACAAGGAGACCCTGTCTCCAAAAAAGAAAAATGTTGATGGGTTCAGGGAGGGAGAGGAAGAGAAAAAGGGAGGGAAGGAGAAAAAGCAGGCAGTAACGTGTGATATCAGCAGTGTGGAAATCAAGCAGACACAGAGAGAAAGTGTGAAGCTGAAGACAGGGGCCTGGACACCTGCTCACTCCAGAGCTGCCCTCCTCCCGTGTCCTCCTAGGAGGCAGCTGGCCTCTTGTGGGTCTGCAGTGTCACAGGCTGATGGGAAAACTGGCTCTGAGCACGGTGTTGTGGTGAGGGGTCTTGGCTCTCCCCCGTGGTCATTACTTACTGCTCAGCCACGGGGGAGACCAGCTGCTCTATGGGCTCTGGGAGATCAGTGTGGACGCCAGGTGCTGATGTCCATCAAGCAGGAGGCCACCTTGGCTTCCTCAGCAAATGGGCAGGTTAAACTCAAAAGAAGCTGCTGCAGCCTGGGCCATCTCTTCTGAGGCGTGGCCTGGCCACGGGCAACTGCCTGGTAGGGTTAGGGTTAGGGATACTACAACCAAATAGGCTCCTGAGGCCCTATAATGTCATGTGTTTCTGATCTGGTCAGGAGTACAAGGCCCTGGGTCACCTGGGTGGAAGTTGGCGGAAGAGGGAGCTAGGAGTTGGAGCTTGGTGGAGTCACTGACTGGTTCATAGAGGCACAGAACACCAGCTCCAGCCTCGACTGCATGGTTGGGTTAACAGTGACTGCACACAGGGTCAGGGAGAGAGGCATGAAGACACAGGCTCCAAGGAAGTGGGTGTGGGACTATGCTGGTAGATCCTGTCACCGGGACCTGGCTGCACACCCCCCGCTGGGGGTGTGGTGTGCGTGCTCTTCCTGTCCTGAGAGCGTCCTGCTCCGCTGGCTTGTCTGGGGAGTGTCGGCATGGCTGCAGGGTCTGCTCTCCTGCTGCAGGTGTTCAGGAACCTTCAGGAGTTCGTGGGGGGAGGGACCCTGGGGACAACCTCTCTGACACTGTCTGTAAGCCTCCATGTATTTTCAAAACAGCGATGAGTGTCAGGGACCCAGGGAAGGAGTGGAAGCCCAAGTCTGACTTGTGCTTGTCTCCAGTGTGGCCCTGTCGTGACCCCGTGGCTGGTGCCCCCTTTTCTGCCCACTCCTTGAGGCCGAGAATGACCCATCAAACTTGTGTCTCCGAGGAAACCATCTCTGCTTTGTCTCCTCTTGCTGCCCAGACCTCCAGCCTGAACAAGCACCTACAGGACTTGATGGACAGGCTGACAGCCAAGGTGTTCCGGACATACAATGCCTCCATCACTCTGCAGGAACAGCTACAGGTGCTGACGAGTGGTGAGCAGGTCCTCACACACCTGACCCTGAAGGCTGGACTGTCCCATGTACACTGCCTGAGGGCTGCACCTGGATTGCAAGGCTGCTTTGGGATGAGCCAAGTTGCGACTGGGCATAGCTGTCTGGTGGTGAGGTGCTTGTGGCCAGTCCCAGAGGGGCAAGGCGCTGCTCTCACAGGGAGTCCAGCGGGGAGGTGTGCCCCTTCCTGCCTCACCTCTTCCAGCTGCTCCTCTCTGGTCTGAGGTTGGCCATCAGCCTGCCTCCTCTAGGCAGGGCCTTACTGCTCAGTCAGATCTTGGAGCCTCCTAACAGGCCTCTGTACCCCACTGCCTCTTGACTTCATCTCCACCCTGACCCTCAGCTGCCAACCTGGGGCCTTTGTTTCCCTCCTGCATTTAGATGCGCAGTGAGGATAAGAGCCTTCCGACTATTGCTGCATCCCTTCTCTCAGCATAGGAAGTCCGGTCTGTGCCCACTCCACTCCCTAGGTAGGGCTTCCTCAAGGAGGCACAGACCTGCAGGTCTGGGAGCTTTGGTCACAGCAGAGTCCAGACTCAGCTGAATCCAGGCTCTTTCCTCTTTATACCCAGACTGCCGTGAGGCCCGGGAGCTGTGTGGCCCTGAGGCCATTTCTTAGGCATCAGAGCAAGCCTGTAAGTGGGAAGCCCCCAGTAGAGGAACTCTGTCTTAGGAGACTAAAACCTGGACAGTAGA
The DNA here is from genome assembly GCA_035773235.1 of Eospalax fontanierii. Classification (NCBI taxonomy): domain Eukaryota; kingdom Metazoa; phylum Chordata; class Mammalia; order Rodentia; family Spalacidae; genus Eospalax; species Eospalax fontanierii. The sequence goes on along the minus strand of CM069532.1, from coordinate 80,483,004 downwards.
GTGTCGTCACAGGCCAAGCCTGGGAGGAAAAAATGCAGACAGTGGGGTCTGTATCCAGGGATAACTTCTAAATCCCACAGGCGGCCACTGTGGTCTGGGTGGATTCTGAAGGGAGACAGTGAGAACATGGGGCAGTGCAGGTGATTTGGCAAGACTTTAACACCTCAGCCTCAGTTTCCTGGTGATGCACCTGGTGGGACCATTGCCTGGTAAAGCCAGGTCCTGGGTACACTGTGTACCTGGCCTCAGTGTTAACTGGGGGCTCCTGGGGGGTGGACCCCAGACTGTGAGCTCAGACAACCCTACCAAAGGCCCCTCCTTTCTAGAAGGAAATGACAACCTGGGGTGGCTTAGGGCTCCTGCCCATCCCAGCTCCAGCTCCTTCAGTAGGACAGACTCCATACCCCCAAGAAGGTGGACCCTCAGTGCCTTCCTGCCCCCAGGCCTGATTACTGTGGTTAAACCACTTGGCCTGGCCTGTGGCCACCTTTGACCAGTCCTTGACTCCCTACTCAGGTCTTTGTGCCGTAGAAGGGACCCAAGTTTATAACATGTTCAGAAAAACCCTTTTAGGTCAAGGTTGTAGCTCAGCCTACAACCAAGCCCTTGGCTTTCATCCCTGGCACCACCAAAGAAAGTGAGGGAGGGGAAGGGGGGCAGCTCAGGGAGAGAGGCAGACTCAGGGACGGAGGTAGCTCAGTGCAGGCACAGGCTGGTGACACTTGTCACTCTTTGAATAGCCGAAGACAGCCTAACCTCCAAAGTCTTAGCTTACAACCGGACAAATCCGGCTGTGGCTGTCCTCTGTAACCATCAGTGAGCAACACCCAAGACCTTTGAGAAGTCGATGCAAAGGCCTCAGACAAAGGTAGGAAGGCACGTGTGGTGCAGCTCGGCCCACACAGACTGCTTCACTCTTTTGGTCTTCTCTGGGGACAGGTAGCCATGGGACATAGGACTGTATGTGGACATAGCTGCTTCAGGAGGCAGGGGCCAGGGACTTGGAGTTGTCCAGGGCCATGTCCTGGTCAGATTTAGATGCAGAGCCAGCTTCTAAGAGCAGAGCCAGCCCGGTACTGTCTCATCTCCCTGCCAGGACTGCCTGTGTGCCGGTCTGGGAAGTCAGAGCAGCAGGGGTCTTTGGGGAGGTGGGTCAGTTTGGGGCTGGTCCAGGGGTCTTTGGGGAGGTGGGTCAGTTTGGGGCTGGTCCAGGGGTCTTTGGGGAGGTGGGTCAGTTTGGGGCTGGTCCAGGGGTCTTTGGGGAGGTGGGTCAGTTTGGGGCTGGTCCAGGGGTCTTTGGGGAGGTGGGTCAGTTTGGGGCTGGTCCAGGGGTCTTTGGGGAGGTGGGTCAGTTTGGGGCTGGTCCAGGGGGCACTGCTGGAACCTCTTGGCCTCACTCTGCTCCTGGCCACAGAGCAGGGCGGCCCAGCCCCATGGAGCTCCAAGGGCCTTCCCCTAGGCTGCTCCATCTGCTGAGTTGTTAGAGAAAGCAGGGCCAAGGCTTGAGTGGGATCTGAGGTAGTTTGCCTAGCATTCACAAGGCCTCGGGTTCCATCTCCTATAAAGAATATAGGGCCAACAGCTGTAGACAGATGTCCCTAGGGCCTGTCTGGATGGGGACAGAAGCTCCAGTGCCTGGGCTCTTTTCTTCACAGATTGAGACAAAGAAGACACAGGTGTCTAAGGTGCAGGTGGAGCTGGAGAAGGGGAAGGCTGACCTCAGAATGGGAGGGGACAGCAAGTCTAAAAGGTGAGTGCAGGACTGTTGCCTTGAGACCCCTGATCCTGGGGGCCAGCCAGCATCAGCATGGTGGGTCTGGCACTTAGGCTTTCCTTTGGTCAATTTTGTTTACATTTTCAGTTGTTACTTTGTGATTTTTGAAAGCTTTATTACTTGTGGACAAAGGTAACATAAAATAGAGCCACCTAGGAGCAGCCCCGGTGTGCAGCCTGGCCTCTGACGTGGGCTGCCTAGTGGGATCAGCGCACAGAGCTCCTAGGCACGCACCACCACTCTAGCTCATAAGTTTTTCTCTTTAAAGATTGTTTTGAGGGGCAGAAGAGATGACTCAGTGGTTAAGAGCACTGACTGCTCTCACAGAGGACTCAGTTTGGTTCCCAGCACCCACATGGTAGCTAACAACCATCTGTAACTTCAGTTCCAGGAGATCCAACACCCTCTTCTGGCCTCCATAGGCATTGCATGTATGTGGTACACTTACATGCAAACATGTAAAATAAATAAATAAATAATTTAAAAAGATGGTTTTGACTCTGTGGGGTCCCTTGAAATTCCCCATACACTCTGGTGGTGTTGGGAATGCCCCACCTTGCTGTCTCAGCACCACCTATAGGCAGACTCAGAGGCTCACACTCACCTGGCACATACCTGAAGTCCCAGTACTTGGGAGATGAGGTAGGAGGATCAGAAGTTCAGAATCTGGTTAGGGAGATGGCACAGAGATTAAGAGCATTTATTGCTCTAGCAGAGGATTCAGGCTTGGTTCCCAGCATCCACGTGTGGCTTACAATCACAACTCCAGTTCCAGGGGATCTGATGCCCTCTTCTGGCCTCCATGGGCACTGCATGCATATGGTACACATATATATGTGTAGGTAAAAATCCATAAAATAAAAATAAAATTTTAAAAATCTTTAAAAAATAAAAACTTTAGGATCATCCTCAGCTACATAGCAAGTTCAAGGCTAGACTGGTCAAGAAATCCTGTCTACAACAACAACAACAACAACTCATGGTCATGTGACCTGCCTTTAGTTTCTGTCAGCAAACCTTTGTAATTTTTCTTTTTATAATTTTTTTATTATTTCTATTTTATGGGTATGAGTGTACTGCCTGCGTGTGTGTGAGTGCAGCCTGCGTGTGTGAGTGCAGCCTGCGTGTGTGAGTGTACAGCCTGCGTGTGTGTGAGTGCAGCCTGCGTGTGTGTGAGTGTACAGCCTGCGTGTGTGTGAGTGCACCCATGTTGTGTGGTGCTCAGGGAGGGCAGAAGAGGACGTTGGATCTTCTGGAACTGGAGTTATGGATGGTTGTTAGCCATCATGTAGGTGGTGGGATTTGAACCCAGGTCCTCTGCAAGAGCAGCCAGTGCTCTTAACAACTACTGAGCCATCTCTCCAGCCCCCACATTTGAAAGTTTGTTCTTTCTTTGGTTAAATTTATTAAGTATCGTATTTTAAAATTTATCTTAAATTATGTGTATGAGTGCTTTGCCTGATTGGATGTAAATGCACCCGTGTTATGCAATACCCATGGAGGGCATTGAATCAATGCCCTAGAAGAGGGTGTTGAATCTCTT